>KQ758850.1:13384136-13394353 GCA_001462505.1 Aurantiochytrium sp. T66 | reverse complement strand
GGAGGTCTCCGCGCAGGGCCTCGGGCGGGACGGGATTTGAAGGGTCGGGATTGGATTGGGGTTTGCGCATACACTGCATTACATCTGACGCATTACATTGGATCTCTTCTCTTCGACCGCAACTTCAAGGCCTCCGCTCCTGCGAGCCTCGCCCCCGACCGCTCGAACGCTGCGCCGGGAGCAAGCCTTGCATAGCGAGGATCGCGAGGACATCGAGGAGAGCCCGGACGATGTTCCTTCCGTTTTTGAGCGAGGGAGTCACACGACCTCGTGCGGGACGTGACCAGACTCGGGACATCCGGCTGGCTGGGCACCGGCGAAGTCTGGAAACAGTGCCAGAGCTCGCCCCGGCAGCAGCAGGAGCAGCAGAAGAGCTGAAGAGGGCTGCACTGCAAGAGACTATCCTTTTGCCCGGGTTGCAGCCCTGTATGAGACATTAAAAATGCGTTTCTGAGCTCTTATGGACGCTGCTGTGCACGAGCGAGGCCTTGGGCAGCACTGCTGGAGCGGGCACAGGGCCAAGCGGCCGGCGGCGGTTTGGTAAATATGATGTGATTTTCTGTGGATGTTATTGAGCCCCTAGAGCTTGGGCATGTGGTCCCAGCCGACCTGCATGAAGCGACCCCTACTCGTGGCGATTTCAAGCCTGTCCGGCCAGCTCAAGAGCTTGCTAGTGACGTTGATCACCACCTTGCCGCTCGGGCTTTGAGTCTTCTTGGCCTCAGCCTCGGCGATGCAGAGAGCGGGTAGCGAGAGCGTCGCGGGAAGGGCCAGGTCCACCGTCATTTCGGCTGTCACCGGGCGCCCTTCGTTGATGCAGAGGCGCGTGGCGCGCCCCGCGAGCTGGTCCAAGGCAACATAAATAGCGCTGGCATTGATGCTATCCGGGCTGGACTTGGAGTCGGCGCCGCACTTCTCACCAAAGAAGAGCACCGCGCGGCTTAGAACGGGAAGAGTCGTGGTCCTCTTGAAGCAGCGCGAGAGGATCTTGGCGCCACCAAGGGGGTCCGGCGGGAACTCGAACTTGGGATACTCGCCAATGTAGGGCAAGATCTCATCTGCCTCTAGCTCGCCATCCTCAGACGCGTACGCCACGGCAGCGTCCAGCTCAGAGCCCTCGCGCCACCGCGTCTCGCGCTCGGGCTCAGAACCCGGTGCACGCGCGGGCTGACTTCCATCCTGCAGCGGCGAGAGTCGATAGTCGGCCCGTGCGCACGTCAGCACGCCGCCCTCGCCGCCGTCCTCCTCGTCGAGCATGGCCTCGGATTCCACAGGGTACAGGATGCGCGCGCGCGAGCGATACGCCTCCACGAGCAGCGGGGTGTCGATGGGCGTAAGGTTCAGATACCGGACCGTGATGCTAGACCGCCGCGCCCTATCGTCGACCTTGGACCGCACGAGTTCCGAGGCCACGTCCATGATCAGCTCCACCGCGCCGCCGTGCGTGGCCTTGGGGCCGCCCTGCGAGGCCTCCGTGAACTGCACGACGCCCAGGAGTCGTTCTCTGCGCGCGTCCCATGCCCACTGCCTGCCTAGCCGCATTCGCGGGTCGTGCCAGCAGTACGAGTTCGCCGGCGTCTCCCCCACGACGAAGGTCTCCAGGGCCCCGCGCGAGCGCCGCGTCCACGCCTCGAGCCGCGCGGCCATGGCCTCCATGGTCACCATGGCGGGCGATGTCTCCGCCGCCCGGCTGCCGGGCGCAGGGGGTCCTCCGCGGGGCGCGCGGAGCTCGCGGGCGGCCGCCGGGCGCGGGGTCGCGGCGCGGGCAGGTCTCCGGGGCGGCCGCGTCGCGCGGTATCTTTCGCTTTGGGGTCTGTCCGACATCGCCGCCGGTTCATCCGTCAGCCGTTCTCTAGAGAACGCTCCCGCGGATCAAAGATCATCCCTAGTACGAACTGGCAAGGATCGCAAGCCAAGCCTGCGTAGTTATTGCACCACATGCACGCTGGAATGCAAGCCACGATGAAAGCAAAACTTGCTAGAATCGGCATGCAGACCCACAACTCCTGAAGCTTTGTTGTTCCGAGCATCCTTCAGACATACCCTAGCCATCCTCTCGCTCTCGTGCCTAGCCACGCGAGCAGGCTTCAGTTGCGTTTATAGCCATCAACATCTTCCGTCAAACCCTTTCGGACTCTTCGTCAACTAGGTTATGGGTCCCACGGACTCGGACTCGGACAGCGACCTCGCCGAAGCCGCGCGGCGCTTGAGTAGTGGTGGCTGTCCGGCGCCAGCGGGCCTGTGCCGCGACCAGTTCGTGGTTCGTGCAAAGGCCGCCCCGCGAAAGGCGTGCATAGGAGAGGTCAATGCGAGATGTGGTGAGCTAGATCATCGGGCGCGCCACGGAGCCTCACGGAAACGTGCGTGCTGGGAGCCCATGCGTGCATCATGTGCTGCGATTTCTGCTAAATTAGGAGTTCCAGGGTCGACTTTAGAAAGTCAGAGGCCGAGACCGGCGATGGAGAGCCCTTCCGGAGCCGAGGTTTCGACCCGTCTCGAGGCTTGGCCGCGTGAACCCGACAAAATCTTGCCTCTTGGAGGCTGGGCCCGGCTGCTGCCGCCGCGAGATCGAGCAGCGGGGCGGAAGAGGATGTGCGAGCCGGCTGGCGTCTCGAGGGGAGCCTCTGACCTGTCATCACTTGCGCGGCGAGGCCGAGGCTTTCCAGCGCGAGACCGATGCGCGCCGACAGATGAAACCGATCCGACATCGACCACTGGTGCCAGGTCTTCGCGCATGGCGGCCGTGAGCTCGGGATCCTCAATGTCTTCCGCAAGGGCGGCGACCATGGCGCTCGCCGTCTCTCCGTGCAGCGCCCAGGCGCGGCCCCCATGCTGTTCGTTGCGCTCGACCCAGTTCTGAAGCAAATTGCGCACAAGCTCTTGCTCGTTCTTGAGGCCTGCGCGCTCGCTCTCGTAGCGCGCGATATAGCGCTCGTCCTTGACTCTGCGCAGGTGTCGCGTGCACTGCTCGAGCTTCCCGAGAAGCTTGTACAGCCGCCTAAGGTGCTGCTTGATGATTCCGATCTGCACGTCAACGTCTGCGAGGGAGGCGTCATGCTCTTTTCCTTCGAGCAGGCAAGAGTCTGAAGTCGGAGCGAGGGCCTCGTTGTCAGCATTCTTCGTGTCGCTAAATGCAACAATCTTGCGGGTGTTTCGCAGTTGCTTGAGACGGTTCAAGAGCGCCTTGCGACGCGCTGGGACCGACTTGCAGAATTCTGGAATTGCAACAGAGAGAGGCTTTTCAAGTGAAACGTTGTCCAGGGAGACGCAGGCAGTCACGATCCTGCGCACCTCGGCGACGGCCTCTCCTGAGGCCTCAACGCGCTCCAATATGTGCTGCCGCAGCGCATCGCGTTCCAGTTCCGCTGCGGCGAGCCGCGTTTTGACGCGGCGCGTTGCCTCCTCCTCGCTGCTCCCTGCGTTCGCAAGCAGGGTCGCGCGACCTTTCCCCACCTGCTGGCAGCGCGTGAGCAGCTCTGGGAGCAGCTCGCGCAGATCGCTCAGGAGCTCTCGCGCCGCCTCGACTTCTTTGATCTCCGTCTCCATCTCGGGCGTTCGTTTTTGCGGCGCCAGCTAGCTACTAGCTCCCTGCGGCCGTCCTTCCCACCTCAGAACCGAGACCGGTGCGGCAGCAGGAGCTCGCACCAGCGAGGCCGAACTAGTCGTGGCGCCCGAAGCCTTCGGCGGCGCGACGGGCATCGTCCGGGTCCGATGCATGCAGTGCATGCCATGCCATGCCATGCCATGCTGAGATGCACGAACCGTTATTATTATCGTATCACTAAAAAGCGAACCACGAAACCCGCAGTGCACACCGTTTTGCTTTCGTTTTGCTCATGCGACCGTTCGATCGAGTATGCACTGTGGCACGGCTCTGCCACGCGGCGCATGATGCATGCCCGCCCATCCCCCAATCGCGGCGCCGCGCCCCGGCGCGCGCAGCGGCACAGAGCGCTGCACGGCACCTCGACCCCGCCCGGCCGCAATGGGCAAGGCCGCCGACGCGTACCCGGAAGCCTCGGCCGCGAGCCGCGCCTGGCTCGAGCAGCTCGCCAAGGCCGTCCGCGAGGCGGGCGCCGGGTTCTCCGAGGCCGAGCTGCGCGACGCCTTCGACGCGTCGCTCGCCAAGACCAGTGGAGAGGATGTCGCGCAGCGAAGACGGCAGCGGCTCCGAATGGCCGAGAGGTTCCTGCGTATTGTGGCGGGTTGGCGCGGCAGAGTCAGCGAGGAGGACCGCGATCACGCCCGAGGGGCCGCCGCGCTTCTAGAAAAGGTCTACGGCGACCGACTCGAGACGTTCGCTGGAGCGAGCGCCTGCTTCGCGCGCGGGTCTCTAGAGCTCGAAGCCGCCGTCGACTTGCTTCAGCGCAAGCTAAAGGTTCTCGCCGACCTCGATGGCGGCGCCGGAAAGACGTTTGCGCGCTGGGCCGAAAGGGCGAAAAAGCACAGTCATCACATTGGCGCAGCCGGGTTCCGCCGGCTTGTCGCGCAGGTCCTTCGTGGCCGAGCCCAGGACTTCACGCCCAAGGAAGTCGAGCTTGTCATAATGCGATACATCGACACGCCCGGACTTGGAGTGATTGACAAAGAGACTTTCGACAAGTTTCTCTATTCTAGCGTGCCCCACTTTTGCGAGCACGCTATCTGGGCCTCGAGCGCGTGCATGCGCGAGGACCCAAAAGCTATTGTTGAAGTGCGGGCGCTTTCTTCTTCGGCGTCCAAAATGCAGCGCCTCGAGCTCGCAGACCAAGGTTTTGAGCGCACCATAGGCGCGGACCTTGGCATCTGGACGCGCCGCGCGGCGAGGTCCAGCTTCTTGGACGCCAGCGCCTTTCAGCGCGCGCGAGTCACGGATATCGTCTGCCAGTGGACAAAGGGCCCGAGCGTGGCGGCTGACGCCGCCCTCACGCGGCAGGGTTTTGTCTTGGTTCCCGTGGCACCAATTCACCGTTCCTGGACCTCGCATCTCGCATCGTTCCAGCCTTCTGCTGCGGCGCAGCAGCATCCTCGAGTATGGATTCGCAGAAATCCCGACGACCCGCGCGCGCTCTGCAACGTCTTCGTGGGCAGCGAAGAAGGTATGCCGCCGTGCCAGGATCTTCGACGCGTCGACGTTCGGCCCGAGGTCGAGCAGCAAGAGAGCGCATCTTCTTCTCTACAGCGGGAACAGAAGCTCTGCCTTTTTGTGCGAAAACTTCGCTGCGACGGCGGCGAGGCCAAGAAGGACCTCGAGGTAGAGTTCGAGAAGATTGCAAGTGGACTGGGCGCCGGCGAACGCACTCACGAAGAAGCGAGAGAGTCGAAAGCACGAGCGCTGCGCGTGGAAAAAATCAGAGCCGACCTTGTGGACCAGCTCGTGGCCCAGACGCTCGAGACGCTAACTTCGCCAGACGATTCTCTACGTCATCAGCTACCAGACACGGACCTTTTAATCGAGCGCGCCCGTGACGAAATCGATGCCCTGCCCGAAGAGCGTCGAAACGGAAGCAAACGGACCGCGAAGCCGATCATACCTGGCCATTTGACGCGCCGCAAGGCGTGCAAGGTGCTTGACCAAGTGGGCGTGACCGTGCCTTCGGCCCAAAGTCTTAAGGAGCTTCTAGTGTCGCTCGAGGGCAAGCAAGGACACGCAAAGCGTCTTGTGCCCATGCAGGCCCTACGAGACCTGCTTGTATTCAACCCGGCTCGCACCCAGCAACTTTTGGTGGAAGTCTGCCGCGTCCATGGGCCGAAGGTCCTTGAATGCCTGGGGAAGCGGTCCAGCATGTCCAAAAGCGCCTTTGTCAAGGCAATGCAGCCCATACTGTCACTCACACCGTACGAGTTCCAGGAGTGGGAGCTTGCGCATGTCGCGCACGTTTTGGCGGACAAGCACAGACCGGACCGAATTGTCGTCGCTCGTGCGCGAGAGATCGTCGCCAGCGTTCTCGGTGCGCTGCGCGACGAGGCGCAGCGCGACCTCGACCCCGCCGCGCTGCAGGTTGATGGCAATGGTAAGGACGCGCAAACGCTTCAGGACTTCGTCGTAGAGTCGTTTGGTGACCCGCGTCAGTACCTCGAGCGCTTTGCCGAGCTTACAGGTCGGCAGCCCGATACTAGTGTGCAGATTTCGCTAGGCAGGCTCAAGTCCATCATGCGCAAGCGGACGCTAGCGAGCGAGGAGCAAATCTTTGCCTTTATCGCCGAGCACGGTTTGCAGGACGACTCATTCGTCAACGCGGGGCGCCTGCACGAGATTGCGCGCAGGCTTATCGACCGCGTATCGCCCTTGCGCCGGCCTGAAGACGGCAGCCCGCAGTCTGCCTGGCCGAGTTCGGAGGACGAGGATGTGTACAAGGCTTTCGAGGAGCGAAAGACGACGACAGGGCCCGAGTCGCTGGCCCTAGACCGGGCCGCACTGCTTGGCGCCCTCTGCTCTGCCGACGCTTTCACGCTCAAAGCTCTCCTACGGAGCAAGTCCACTGTCTCAGAGAATGAGCTGTGCTTAGTATTGTCCCGAACTGGCGCCAGACTCAGCCACGCGCATCTCTCCTCGCTCGTGGAGCTTACGCGCGTGCCGGGCAGCCCCGACCAGACTCTGTGCACAAAGAAGATGCTCCGGTTACTGTGGCCCGCCGAGGACGTTTCGCATGACGCGGGATGCCGCCCCCGTGAGCAGCTCGAGGCCGCTCGCGAAAGCATTCGGCGCGCCTTGCAGAGTGGTCTCGGCGCGAAGCGCGTCATGAAAGATGTCCTCTTGTACGAGGCAGGAGAGCCCGAGGACTTTACGCAGGAGCATCTCGCCAAGCTCGTCAAGCGGCTCGTGCCTCGCTCGGGGCTTTCGGCCGCGCGTCGTGCACGTGAGGGGCTCGCGCTCACGCAGGTACTGGTTTACGATGACGCGGCTGTTGATGCAGACGAGGTCCAAGGCGAAGATCTCTTCGCCAAGCTGTGGGAATTCCTCGTCGACCCAACCCCCGACGGAGACTCTGCGAATCGTAGCGTCGCGGCCAACTGTGCGCGAGACTTTGTCGAGGCGGCGCGGCCGGAAGAGGTTTTCCAGGCCCTCGACGTCGACGGCGCTGGAACTCTGAGCCATTGCGATTTCACCCAGGCCATGGCCACGATCGCGCCGCTCATGCCGCCGGCTCTCGTGTCACGTTTCCGCGAAGAGTTCATGACCAAGGCGAACCGCGTCAGGTATGAAGGCGCCTTGGTTGAGCGACTCCAGCTGCGGCCTCGCCACGAGCTCGAGGCGATGTTGCAGATCATCGACGCTTTGCGGCAAAGGGTGCAGCAGAAGGCGACTGCCAGAGACGCTCCAGTGCACTACCTGGAGCGGCTGCGCGCCCGAGATGTTGCTGGGTGCGGGCGCCTGACTCGCGAGGCCTTCCGAGATGTTCTGGAGACCGATCTCGGGGCCTCTGCCGTGCTCAACGAGACGCAAATGCAGATGCTGCTGCGCTGGACGCAGAGCGAGCAGGCATCGACCCTCATCGACTACGAAAGGTTCGGGCGTATGCTGGCCCCGAGCCATCGGCAAGTGCACGACATCATGCAGCGCGTGACGGACCACTTGCGACTTTCTGCAGCGGTGGCAGGCGGGGCGCTGGACGTACGCGAGGCTTTTGCGCATAAAGACCCGATAGGCTCCGGCCACGTGTCGCGGGCGGACTTTGTCAACATTGTGCGCGGGCCGCTGGCCCTGAGCCCGCAGCCGCTCTCGACACGCGACGTGCAGCTTCTCATGGACGACCTCGACCCGACGAGCGGCGACATGGTCGACTACGTTCGATTCTGCGCCCGCTGCCTCGAGGCAGACGGGGAGGTGAGCTCGCTCCTGCAGCAGATTGGCGAGAAGGCAAGAAGCGCGTTGCTAAGGAGCCGCGTTGACCCTTGCAGCGCATTTTGGCGTCGAGACCCGGCGGACTCAGGGCTTGTGGACCTCGAAGCCTTTTTCGACGCGTGCGAGGACCTCTACGTGCCTTGCAGTCGCGAAGAGCTCCTGGCGTTGGTAGGGCACTTTGGCTGGCTCGAAGCCCAAGGGTCGGCCGTGCGTTACTCGGAATTTGTAGAGGACCTGATCCGCGCCGGCGGGCCGGGCGGCATTCTCTGCCGAGCGCAGAGGGTTCCGCCTGGCGGGGCGCCCGTGCGTGGCAGCGACCCGGTATGGAACTCATTCTCTGTGCACCAATGGCTAGCGAGCGGAAGCACGGACGCAGAAGCCAAAGCCAAGTTTTTCGAGGTGCACCGCAGTCTCTTGCGAGCGCACGATCACTCGTCGGGGGCCCCGCGGACCAAGATTGCAAAAGTAACATAGTGAGTAGAGCAACGAGGAAGGGATTACGTTTAGTCGTGGCGGCCCTTGAGGTGCTTTACAATATGCTCTTCTGGCGTGAGGATGTGCACGACGCCGCCCCAGCCGGCCAGACAGTCCCTGTCGACGGCGGAGAGCATGCACTGGGCGAGGGTCTCAAAGAGCTCCTCGGGCTCGAGGTCTGGTTTGTAAAAGCTCTCGCAGGTACCAAAGAGCTCTGATTCCGAGGTACCAGCGACGACAAAGTCGTCGGTAAAGACGGAGGCGCCGAGGAGATCCTGGCCGGAGATGAAGGGCTTGTTGTCCGGGCCTTCGAGGCCGGCAACGAGAGGCTCGACAAAGTATGGGCCGAAGCGGCGCGCGTAGAGGAAAGAGCTGAGCATGTTGTTGAAGACGGAGGGTTTCATGTCGCGGTTCTCGCGGAGCTTGTACATGTTAACCTGCATCTCGAGCTTTTGCTGCACCGTGTAAACGTCTGAGATGAGGCCTGAGAGGCCGAGAAGGGTCTTATCGTTCATCTTGAAGACGCGCTCCTGGTTCGTCGCGACGGTGAGCGCCTGGGCGCCCATGCGGGTGTCACTAGCGATGCCCACGCAGTTCTTGCCCGTCATGGCCACCACCGCGCTTCCATTGTACTCAAGAATCGACCTGTGGGAGCAGCAACGCAGCGCACGCCAGCAAACGCGTCAGTAAGTCAGTCCGTGCGTACTCCTTCTCCCCCGCCACGCGATGTGAACGGCCTTCCTAGGCGGCGACGACGAGCCCGGCAACGTCCACCGGGACGAGCGGTCGATTTTCCCGGGAGGTCCAGCGGCGCTGGGGCTCTCCGGGCTCGCTGTCGCGGCGCTCTAGCCCTCGTCCTCCGTGATCCTCGCGGGGCGCCGCGTCGTCCCGCGCGGCGAGCGTCCTCTCTCGCGCGCGGTCGTGGGGCGCAAGGACCATCCTCCTCCTCCTCCTCAACATCGTCGATCCATCTTCGAAACCTACATCTTCCTCGGGCGCCGCTCCGGGCCGGCGAGCGGTGGCGCGCGCGGGCGGGCGGGCTGGCGCGGCGCGGGGGCGGGCTCGGGCGGGCGGCGGCGGCGCGGGGCGTGGTGTGGAATTGAACTCTGATCTGATCTGACCTGATCTGCCTGGACTGCCGCAAAGCAGCGCCGCCCCGCACAGGGCTCTATAGCGCCCCGCAAGTGGAGCAAACCGGGACACACTATGCGCTATGCGACGAGCTTCCCTCGGCTTCCTTTCAACCGCCTTCGCTCGGATTCCATTGGCGGACTGCGCAACCCGCTCGAGAGCGCACACACTTGGTGTGCGCAGGCTGCGCATGTACGCGGGGACGAGAGCGGGGACGGCTGGCTGCTTCTGCCTCACATGACTTGTTGTTGAGGCTTGCCTCGCTGGGGAGGATCAGGTATGGAGAAGAATGAGGATGTGCATGCCACGAGGAGCTGATGATCACGATGTGGATCGAAGCCGCTGGAAGCGAAGCTGACGGTGCAACTTGGGCAAAACGGCGAAAGGACATTTCCGCAAAATCATGATGTGGAATTTATAGATTCTGCAGAATTCTGCCTTTTCTCTGAAAAAACAATTCGCTTCGTTGCTTCGACATCCAAGAGCGTCGATTGCATCGTCTATCGGCGCTTTTGACGCAGAGTCTTCGTACGTACGTACTAGTACGTACGTACGTACGTACGTACGTACTTGTCCAATAACCCATTCCCGGGTATAGTCGTAGGCCCCATGTGGGTGGGTATTCCGCTCTTCGAGTTCATCTTCGTCTCCGTCCAATTCTTTGATAGTACATACCATGGGTACGTACGTACCACGTACTTCAACTGCAGCCCGCCAGCCTCTGTGGGCCACGATTTTGAAGAGCGGAGCAGCGCCACGCCGCAGGAGTGATGATCGGCAAGAGCAG
>KQ758850.1:13368494-13384126 GCA_001462505.1 Aurantiochytrium sp. T66 | reverse complement strand
GCGGGCGCGGCGGCGGGAGGATATGTTGAATTGGACTGGCGCCTCTTTTATTTAGGGAAATTATTTTTTCTTTTAAATTGGGGTACCCTGGGGTTTGGGGTACCTGTGATTCGGGGGACCCAGTCTGGGGCACCAGAACTGGGCAATCTTTCTTTGGGTCGGCCCGGGATCGGCAGATGATCTTTGGGACACGGTCAAGTCGATTGGACTTGGAGTTTTGCGCTAGGCCTAGATGCAGATGTGCGGGTACGCATTTGAGTCCTGCGGACGAAAACGCCCTAGGGCAGAAATATCGATCGGTTGTCGTCGACACGTGCATTTCGCTCGGCCCAGGTGTCGCAGATATCTACAAGTCAGTTTTGAGATCATGCCATGCCCGGGAACTCTCTGCTGCACTCCGAGTCATCTTGGTGCGCTGCAGTATGCGTCAGGTCGAAATCAGGTCTCCCCCAACGATGAATATCTAAAAATAAAGTGGCCTAATAATAGACAAACAGGCCCATTCGAGAGCTCGCTTCGACGTCAATATCCTAACCCGTGTACGCCCCCGCCCCGCCCGGCCCCCGCCAGCGAGCAACGCCGCGCCCGCCTCCCCCCGGGACGCCCTCCGTCGGCCCGCGCGACGCCCGCGCCACTCGAGCGGGCTCGCAGATCGGGAGCAGGCGCCGGAGAACGGCGATCTGACGACGACGACGACGACGACGACGACGACGACGACGAGGGCTACGAGGGCTACGAGGACGACAACGAGAGCCGCCGTGGGGTGCCTACGAGGATGTCGGAGGCGAGATACCTGAAAGTCGGGGCACAATGCTTTCATGAGTCAGAGAAGATCAACGCGGAGCTCTTCACGCTGACGTACGGCGCGCTGGTGGCACAGCTGGTGCGCGACCTCGAGGACGTGGACAAGGTGAATGTCAAGCTGGATGAAATGGGCTACAACATTGGTCTGCGGCTCATCGACGAGCTCCTCGCCAAGTCACGCATCTCGCAGTGCAGGAGCTTTAGAGATACGGCCGAAGCCGTGGCTAAGGTCGGCTTCAAGATGTTTCTCAACACGGTCCCGAATGTACAAAACTGGAATGAGCGGCAAACGGAGTGCACGCTCTCCTTCGAGGACAACCCTCTGGAGGACTTCGTCGCCCTGCCGTCTTCGTGCGCAGGACTCAAGTACAGCAACCTTTTGTGCGGGGTGCTTAGGGGTGCGCTCGAGTCTGTCCACCTCGCCGTTGAATGCGAAATTGTCTCGGACGCCCTCAAGGGCGACACCAACACCGAGATCCGCATGTCCCTCAAGCACGTCATCGAAGACGAGGCTGGCGAGGACTACCGCGAAGACTAGCTTTGCTCTCCACGAATTTCATATTACTGCTTGCTGTCCTTCGTCAAGCAGGTTCACGGCGGCTGGCGAACATCGCGTAGCGCGCGATCGTATGTACTGCTCGTGGCTCAGGAGAAGACGTCTTCTCTCGCTGCTAAGATGCTCGCGCACGCCACGCTGCGGTTTCGGCTGGAAATCTATAGCAGCATCGGCGCCACGCTCTGCGCAACGGCCGCCCTCATGCTCGTGACCGCCACCCTCATCGCCATGCAAGCCTTGCCGCTCTTTGGAGCCGCACTCTCGGACCGAATGTGAGCTCAATGTCTGGGACCAGCAGCGAGATTTCGACGGAAGAATGCGGTTGCCTGTTTCCCGGCCGCCAGCTTCGGAGTCCCGTCCGGGCCAGCTTTGGAGTCCCGTCCGGCATCTCGATGATCATCGGGGCAAGGCGGCGGTCGCGGGTGGGCCCCACTTTCGTAGTTCGTACGAGTATAGAAATAGGCTGAGCAATAAGTAAAAACGGAAATAGGGGCATGCTTTGCTTGCTTGCTTGCTTGTGGCGTTCGGAAGCAGTGGTCCCGTGCCTCGCGATGCAAGGCTTGCGGACCTCGAATAGGTTTGCACCAATTTACACGACAGGGGGCGGGGCGCGGTTGCGGAAGCGCTCGAAGCCGATCGTGGTGTCGGCGGAGCGGCAGGTGAGGATTTGGCCGGCCTGCACGAGGTTGCGCGCAAAGAATTGGCGGAGGGTGCCGTGGCCCTTGGCGTCGTCGCCGCCCTTCTCGTAGGCGAAGACCTTGCGAAGATCCTCGAGGTTGAGCCCCTTGGTCTCGGGCTGGAGCACAATCACAGTCGGGAGGGTGATGATGAGGTTGAGACCGACGAGAATGAAGGAGACGACCTGGAGGTTGGTTGCGCTAAACATGCGGACGTAGCCAATGTCGCCGAGCACGATGTTGGTGAGAAAGTTCATGCTGACGCAAAAGGCCATGCCGACGCCGCGGAGGCGCAGCGAAAAGGACTCGGGAGGGACGACCCAGCTGAGCGGGCCCATCGTGCAGGCGAAAACGGCCTGAAAGATGTAGATGAGGACGACGCAAAAGATCTGCACGGAGAGGGTCTGGTTGTCGGCTACGCTGGTACTGACATCGACGCCGGTGCCCACAATGACGACGGCGATGAGGAAGAACGCGAGGATGGTAAACGTGGTGCCCCAGATGGTGAGGAACTTGCGGCCCATGCGGTCGATGAGCGGGATGGCCAGGAGGGTGGCGCCCACGTTGACGGACTTGAGGGCAAGATCGTACGTAAAGGGCTCGAAACCGAGCGTGTTGAAGAGCGTCGTGGCGTACGACATGAGCCAGTTAACGCCGGTGACGTTCTGAGAAAAGGCGATGGACGCACCACAAATGAGGGACGAGAGGTTCTCGCGCTGGAAGAGCTCGGAAAAGCGGCCCTCGCCGGCGGCCGCCTCGTAAGCGACCTCCTCCTTGATCTGGTTCATCTCGAAGCTGACGACCTCGGCAGCCTTGGGCGTGCCGGCAGCGAGCTTGCGCAGCGCGGTCTCGGCCTCGTCATACCTGCCAACCTTGATGAGCCAGCGCGGGGACTCGGGGAGCACGGTAAAGGTCATGGCGATGGTGAGAAGGCACGGGATGCACTGAAGCGCGATGCCGAGGCGCCAGCCCCACACAACATCCTCCATGAACTGGTTGTAGATGGCCATGATGAAGATGCCAATTGTGACGGCGAGCTGGAAGAAGGTGATGGACTTGCCGCGCCACTCGGCGGGCGCGAGCTCGGCCGTGTAGACGGGGGCCATGGTGAGGATGAAGCCGAGTCCGATGCCGCCGAAGGCGCGGCCGATGATGATGCTCTTCCAGGCAAAGCTCTGCGAGATGAGACCGGCGAGAGACTGCCAGATGGAGCCACCCATGAAGATGATGGCTGCGGCATTGATGACGGGCTTGCGTCCGACGCGGTCCGAGATGAAGCCTCCAAAGGGGGCGCCCACCAGACAGGCGAGGTGGAAGATGTAGGTGAACTGGGAAATCTGGGCCGTGGTCGCCTCGGAGTCAGACTGCCCCGAGACGAGGACAGGGATGCCCATTTCCTCGCGGAAGTGGGAGTTGGACATGGTGGCAGCGGTGCCGACATCGAGGCCGAAGATGAGCCCGCCAAAGATGGCGACCATGAGGATGATGACGGTGAAGGCGTTCAGGTTGCGCGTAGGCCGGTGCTTGTACTCTTCGTTGCTCTCCACATTGTCCGCAGGCTGCACGACATCGTTGATGGCGTTGTTGCCCTTGCCGCCGGACACATCAACGCTGCTCAAGCTCGTCTCGTTATCCTTGGAGTTGAGCATGGTCGCTGCTTACGCGGTTCTCGCCCCTGCTGGTTTGGGGTTGGCGGGGCTCTTTCGCTAGGATTCTGGTTTTGGTTTTGGTTTCGGGTTTGCTTGGCTTTTGCATCCTCACGCGATTGGGCCTCTTGGATTGTCTCAGTCGCCGGTACGGCGTTCTCGGGTCAGCACCAGCAGCCTCCATCTTTTGTCCTTGTCACTGGCAGGTAGCTTCTTGGCTCCAGTGTGAGCCCTCCTCGAGATCCTATACATGCCCGCCCCGGAGTCACAGAGCGCCCGCCATTCGACTTCGTTGCAGGGTTTCGTTGCCCGCCTTGCGGCAAAACCATGCCTGAAAGATGGACGACGGTCCGAAGATCAATCAGCGTCCGAGGCGCGCCGCGACAGCGCATCCCGGACCGCTTCGGCCGCGAGCTCGCGAGCCTGAGGCCGAGCGAGGCGAAGCCAAGCGAGCGGCACGGCCCATGATGGATGATGGGTCGGATCGGAGCGGCGCAGCTCATCCAGAGTTTGGCCTCCGCTGAATTCCCAATTTTGCTTCCTTTCCCCTCTCAACTGGCGCCACAAGCAAGCAGCGGACGCACGTAGGACGTAGCAAAACCGTACGCTTTGGCTGCTTCACGCGTGACACGGCTTGTACGGTGACCCGGTGAGTCGACAGTTGCATTGATGACGAGCTAATAGGATGCTCGACTTGTTTTGGCTTGGCTCGGCTCGGCTCGGCTCGGCTCGGCTTGGCTTGGCTTGGCTTGGTTGGTATGGTCTGGTTTGGCTTGGCTTGTGCCTGGCTTGGCTTGGCTTGGCTTGATTTGGCTTGGTCTGGTCGGGGTATCCTGTCAATGGACACGACATCCCGTTGATTTAGACGGCGTGGAATTCGGTGCCCGGGGTCTGGATTCGCCCCGAGAAAGCTCCCGGCTCCGTTCCGGCACTCTGTCCTGTCCTGTGGCTCGTTCCGTTGAGCGGCTTGAGCCGCCGTGCCGGCGCGACGTCGGCGCTCCTGTGCCGGGCGCGACTCCGCGCGAGCCACGGCTAGCAATGGCTAGCATGGCAAACTTCTCAAGGGCCGCCGCCGCCGCCGGGCTCAGGCGGGCTTGCACTGGACAGGCGGTATCGGTCTGAGGGGCGGGTTCGAGCGGACCATCTCCGCGCTGCTGAAACGAAGAGGCATGAGAACTCCGCCGTTTCCATCCAACCTGTGCCAAAAGAACGTCAGAAAGCTTGCTTCGGATGCTTTGGGCTTCGACGCCCGTGGAGGCAGCGCATCCGAGACAGAAAAGACGCACGACGGAAATCCGAGACGTGTCGTGTCGTGTCGTGGACATGGGGCAGAATTTTCACGAGTGCTGGAGACTTGCCTCGGCGAGGCTGAATTGCAATTCAGCTGCGCCATCATGCCCGACCAACGCCCGAGTGGAGCGGAGCGAGCGGCACAGCTGCCAGCCGGGCTACGGCAGCCGCTGGTCTCCCCCTCCGTCTGCGCTTGAATACGGATCGGCCGTGCCGCTAGCGACAATGAAGATGATGGACGGAGAAAGATCGCGAATCGCAAGGAGCTCACTCGCTCGCTCGCGCCAGGACTCGTGACGCACGCGCCGCAGGCGATCCAAGCATCTTCGATGACGCAGCTTGCTTTCCGCGGCGACGTGCTGTCCTCTGTCTTTGCTGGCAACGATCAGAAACGAGGAAGCCTTGCGCACGGTTGCTCGATTGACGCTCGAAGCGGCTCGATCCACCCGTCCCACACTTCCTTGTCAACCAACATTGCGGAAGGACACCCGGCGCCGCTCGTCGGTTGATCCGCTTGAGCGATGATGAAGCCGTGCCTGAGGATGAGCTTGCTTGTCACGCCTTGCGACGCTGTGGGCTTCCCGTGCACGCTCCATCCTCCACCCCACGAGGCGTCAACATTTTCATCGCACGCGCCAAAACGCCTGAAGCGGCCTGATCAATGATTCCTTTCCTTGCAATGCAACGGTGGGAACAAGGTTCCCCGGGTACCCGGTACCCAAGGCTCGGAGACGATATCTGCGACCTGCTTCATTGCCGGAGGCGCCGAGATCGCTGTACTGCGCTGATCACTGCGCTTGTGGCCGGAACGACGGCACTTTCTCGGGCACGGCACGCTGTCTCCAACCCAGATCGTGATCGTCGGTCGGATCTGTTTCCCGTCATCAAGGAGATTGCGGTCAGCACAACGATGTAAATTCAGAGTCTTCGCCAATTCGCGCCGCAACGCCCGCCGGGACGATATCTGCGCTCGCCATGGAGATTTGCCGGTGGTATCCAGGCGCTCGCAGCAAATCCGTCTTTGGTCAGACGTGCCGATCACACGTATCGGGATACGTACTACTCCGGCCAAAAGCTATCAGGCCCCGACTTCGCTCGATCTGTACGAGTCTCTTGTCGCCATGCCCACGGCATCGTGCTCGCGAACGTCGAGTCGTATAGGCACAAGGCACCGCGCAAGCGCAAGGGCTTTGATGACAAGACGAGCTCGCGATCGAAGAAACGTACAGCGGCCACGGAACGCGCGTCACGGACATTGTCGACGGCGACGGCGGCGGCGACGACTACGACGGCGACGACAATCAGGCCTCGGACAGCGCCACAACGCCATTCATCGCTATCGCGGATGATGCGCGCCATCGTCCCATCTAAACGAATAGTCCGAAGCAGGATCAGGAGTGTGAGCGCCGGCCTAGCTAGGCCTACTACTCAGGACGTATCCCGTACCCACGGAATGCAATCAAACGCCCGCATCCCGCCATCCACGTGCGACACCAAGGTACGGCCAGGTCAACTTTCACCTTCAAGCCATTGCATCAAGACTCCGACTGCTCACTCTCGACACGACCACTGCAGACTGCACCTCGCTCCTTTGTGCCTTTTGCAGTGCAATGGAGTGCAGCCTGTGCTCGCGCGTGCAAGGTAGCCTAGCGGCAAGGCCTAGCTTGCACTGCAAGTTCTCAATGTTCCCGTCATGATGATAATGACCAAGATGACGCGCCGCGTCGGTTCCAAATTTAGAGGGGTGGCATACGCGGCTGCTAGGAGTCCGCTAGCAGGTCCTAGGTGGCATACGTGGCGCCCCTCGTGCCCTGCGCGCGTCATCATCATCATCATCATCATTATCGACACCATCGACAGTGATTCGACACGATGCTCCCTCCGCTGATTGATTTGATTCATCGCGGCGGAGTAGCAGTTCGCGCCCCCTGCGAGCAGACCCGAAACACGAGGCTTCACGACGCGCGGTGTCCCTGGCGAACGAAGGTCTCCGATAAATGAAGGCGACGTCGGCGACCGCCTTGATTTATGCGGGCAGGATCACGACGCAGGCGGCGAGCGCGCTGCGACGGATGGGACCTCGTCGACGGGAACAAATCGCACGAGGCGTACTACTAGACTGTCATGTGAATACGCGGACGTGCAGGCAGTTGACGAGATTGGGAAAGCGAGACGCGAGACTCGTACTGCTGACTTCGACTTCTGACCTCGGCGGCTGCGACACGAGCGCGTGCGCGTTCGACGGCACGAATCGCCAAAGGCGCAGGTGGTCTAGCGCGAGTACTCGCGCGCGAATGTGCGTGCAGGCGACGAGAAGAAATGGTTTCACATTGGGGACGCAAGGTAAGGATCTTTGGACCCTGGCGACGGCACGAACGCAAGGCGCCAAAGCTCAAAGTATGACGGCACGAATCGCCAAATGCGCGGGTGGTCTAGCGCGAAGACTCGCGCGGGAATGTGCATGCAGGCGACGAGAAGAAGTGGTTTCACATTGGGACGCAACGCAAGGTGTACAGGATCTTCGGACCCTGGCGACGGACGGCACGATCGAGGGCACGAACGCAAGGCGCCAAAGCTCGGCTTTGAAGGAGACATCGGAGATGAACAAAGCGGAAATAGGGCTTAGATAAGTGAAACGGGGTCGAGAGCGTACGTAAGGGTAGTGGCGGCGACCTGGGAGGTCGACCAGTGAGGCCGCTCGCTTGGCGCAATTTACCAAGCGAGAGCCGTGGACTTAAGCTTAGACAGCTTAGACGGAGGGGTTGGGGGCGTTCTTAAAGCGCTCGAGACCCATGGAGGTGTCGGCCGAGCGGCATGTGAAGATCTGGAGGGTCTGCCTGAAGTTACGCCAGAAGTACTCGGTAAGCGTGCCGTGGCCCTTGGCCGCGTTACCGCCCTTCTCGTAGGCGAAGACCTTGCGGAGGTCCTCCATGGAGAGACCCTTGGTCTCGGGCTGGAGAAAGATGACCGTGGGGACGGTGACGACAAGGTTGAGGCCGACGCAGATGAACATCATGGCCTGGAGGCTGGTGGCGCTGTACATGGC
Organism: Aurantiochytrium sp. T66; assembly: GCA_001462505.1. Taxonomy (NCBI): domain Eukaryota; class Bigyra; order Thraustochytrida; family Thraustochytriidae; genus Aurantiochytrium; species Aurantiochytrium sp. T66. Next base: position 13,376,107 of record KQ758850.1, on the reverse strand, counting down.
AAGATAGCCGACGTCTCCGAGCACGATGTTGGTGAAGATGTTGGCGCTGACCGAGAAGGACATGCCGACACCGCGGAGGCGCAGCGCGTAGGCCTCGGACGGGACGACCCAGCCGAGCGGGCCGAGCGTGCAGGCAAAGACGACCTGGAAGAGGAAGACCATGGCGACGCAGAAGAGCTGGACCGAGCGGGTCGCAGAGTCGGCGCCAGTGGTGTTGACGTTGACGCCGGTGCCGACAATGACGATGCCGATGAGGAAGAAGGCGACGACGGTGAAGAAGGTGCCCCAGACCGTGAGGAACTTGCGTCCCATGCGGTCAATGAGCGGGAGGGCGATGAAGGTGGCGAGCACGTTGACGGCCTTGAGGCCGAGATCGTACGAGAACGGGTCGAGATCGAGCGAGTTGAAGAGCGTGGTGGCGTAGGACATGAAGAAGTTGACGCCGGTGACGTTCTGCGAGAAGGCGACACCAGCGCCGCAGAGAAGCGAGGGGAGGTTCTCGCGGCGGAAGAGCTCGAAGAAGGTGCCCTGGCCCACGGACTCCTCGGCGTCGACCTCGGCGCGGATCTGGTTCATCTCGTACGAGACGGCCTTGTCGGCTTCAGGGGTGCCAGCAGCGAGCTTACGGAGGGCGGCCTCGGCCTCGTCGTGGCGGCCCATCTTGATGAGCCAGCGCGGGGACTCCGGGAGGACGGTGACGGTGAGGAGAATGATCAAGGCGCAGGGAATGCACTGGAGGGCAATGCCAAGACGCCAGCCCCAGACGGAGTCCTGCATGCGCTCGTTGTAGATGGCCATGATGAAGATGCCGACGGTGATGGCGAGCTGGAAGAAGGTGATGGACTTTCCGCGCCACTCGGCCGGGGCGAGCTCGGCGGTGTACACGGGGGCCATGGTGAGGATGAAGCCGTTGCCAATGCCACCGACGGCGCGGCCGAGGATGACGCTCTCCCAGGCAAAGCTCTCGTCGACGAGGCCGGCAAGGCACTGCCAGATGGAGCCGACGAGGAAGATGGCGGCGGCGAGGTTGATGACTAGCTTGCGGCCGAGGCGATCCGTGATGTAGCCGGCGAAGGGGGCGCCGACGAGGGTGGCGATGTGGAAGATGTAGGTGAACTGCGAGATCTGGTTCGTGGTCTCGTCCGAGTCCTTCTGGCCGGCCTCGAGGACGGGAATGCCCATCTCCTCGCGGAAGTAGCGGTTCGACATGGTGGCGGCGGTTCCGATATCGAGGCCGAAGATCATGCCGCCGAGGATGGCGGCCAGGAGGATGAGGAGCGTGTAGGCGTTGAGGTGGCGCTGGGGCGCATCCGCAGGGATGGGCGGGATGGCCTCGGCAGGGCTCACATTGACAGGGCCCTTGTTGTTGGGCGTGGCCGTGGCCTGCTGGGCGGCCAGGTCCATGGACGTGTTGTCGTCTTCATGGCCGAGCATGGTTGCTGCTGCCTTCTTGGCTTCTTGGTTTGCTTGCTTGCTTGCTTGCCTTTGGCTTGCGAGTTTCGGGTTTGCCTGCTCCAGGTTTTTTGCAAACTCTGCTGCAGGCAGGTGGTCGAGAGAAGCAAGCCTGGTCTCAGTGGTCTGGCGGTCTGGTCTGTCTGGCTGGGAAGGCTAAGCTAAGGCTATCTTGGACATTCTCGAGAGGCCAATGCTAATGCCAACTTACTTATTATGTATGTATGTTGCCCATGCTTCCGACGCGCCAACTTCCCTCGGCGCGCTGCGCTTCCGACTCGCGAGGAAAAATGGACTGCCGCCTGTGAGCCCTTATTGGGAGGGGAAACAATCGATCGAAACAATCAAACAATCAGCGAACGAACGAAAAAAGAAGAAAAGAAGAAAAAGAAAATAGAATAGAATAGAATAGAAAATGTGGGCGCCTGGAGAGAAACCTCGAGCGAGGCGAGGCGATCTCGGGGCAAGGCGATCTCGGCGAGGCTGGATTGTATTGCCGCCCAGGGACGTGCAGACGCCATCGCATCGCATCGCATAGCATCGCATAGCATCACGCGCCCGTCGGCGTGAAGCCGTGGCATTTCCGGCGCTGCCCCCACTTTTATCTTTTTTCAAAAGAAAATCTTATTCTTTTTTCAAAAATAAATAAAATAATGGAGCGGCCAAGACCCAAGACGCCGCCGCCCTCGATCCTTGTCTTTCTCGCGCCGATCACGACGCCAGAAGCCACGGTGGCGCGGCCCGCGACTCTGCTTCTGCGGCGGCGCGTTTCTTTCTGGGCACGCAGCCAGGACGGGCTGAAGCAGCGCGTTCGTTCGATCTATCTCAGACGGAAGGCGATTCAGCCCCAGAGCTTGCACGCGCATGAAGGGGGACTTTACATGGGCGCCAGTTCAACGCCGTTGCGAGGTATCGAAGAGCGCAGCCAGCAGCTGGGTCCATGACTCCATGCATGAGCAGCATCTGTGACTGGCTCATGATCTGAGCCTTGATTGATGATCAGTCTTGGTCTTGATGGTCTTGATGATCGATCAGTCTTGAAGAGGATCAGGCAGTCAGCGCATGCGACGACCGCCGCCACGCTACGCACCCTTGGGTGCCGTAAGAAGAGGTTCGCGCCACATCCTGGACCCGCGTCGGAGGCCAACGGACGGCAGCCAAAGCCGCGCCGGGCCAAGCTCAACGCATTCAAATGCAAATGCAGTGCTCGAGCTCTTGCACGACGAGGGCCAAGCGCCGCCTCGATCGAACCAATCTAATCAATTATTTTCAATTCAATCTATTCAATTCATTCTTTTATTTTCTTTTCTTTTCAAAAAACAAACAATTTTCGACAATAATAATTCTCAAGTACTACTAGCTAGCTTCGCCGTAGTGTGGGCTTTCGACTCTTATACTCTACACACCAGAAACACTAAGGCTTGGGCGCCTGCCGACCCACCCGGATGGGAGTTTCCGGCGCCAAGCATGTATGTGTGGGTCCTCCAGTGCCCCCTCCAGTGAGCTATCTCCGTACAAAGGAAGGGACAAAGGGGGGGGGTAGACGGCGAGTAGGTGGCTACGGGGCGCGGTCCGGGCTGTGGGGCCAATCTTCTCACAAATCCGCATCATCGTCGCCGACGAATCGCCGAGCAAGGCCCGAAATCCCTGGCCAAGATCCCGCGCGCCTCGGACCGGGCGGCCCGGGCCCGGCGTCCCCGGACGCGGCTTCGGTCCGTGCCGCCCGCGACGCACGGCGCCTGCAAGCCACGACCTCCAGGGACCGGACGGACGTCTGGACGTCTGGGTCCTGGACGCCTGCTCGGCCTCAGCGGCACGGATATTCATCCGCAAAGTATCAAGCTCGCTCGCCCCGGGCCAGAAAAGCCCCGACCGAGGCAGGATCGACGGCCAAGTCTCGGACCTATCTCGCTCGTGCCGCGCGCACTGCTCGCGTCGCGATCATGACTCATGACATGATCGGCAGCCATGCCAGGTTTTCACGATCCGTCGACCGACTCGTCCGTGGCGACGTCGTGGCGCATTGAGAATGGCCTGAAGCGACGCGAGCTCGTTGGCCGTTCTCGCGCGATCATGAGGCCCATGACCGGTTGTAGAGGCCCGTGCCGCCGCTGTTGTTTCCAGTTTCGTTTCGCTCGGAACGAGAGAACCCGGAGCCGTGCCACGCGACTCCGCGTGGCGCTTGCGTCACGTCGCGCGGCCGCTGAGTCGTGGTCAAACCTGGCGTTGAGGAAGGCGACTTGAGCCGAAGAGGCCGCGAAGCGGAGCACGCACAGCCGCAGCGAGGCGCAGCCAACACGTACGAACAAACGATCTGGCTGCTTGCCGGACGAGAAGGGAGTCGAGCAAGCAAGGATCGATCCTTGCGACTTCTCCCTACGACTTGTCGTTGCTCATCATCATCCCCACTATCGATTCTTTGCTGTGCTGCGAAGCTTCGTGGTAGCGCAGAACTTGTCGGTGACGCCTTTCTTCTTGGCCGAGTCGCACTGTCGCTGCGCCGCGCGCGAACGACAAAAAGTTCGCCTTTCTCAAACTCTGTCGCACGACCAAGTTGAACCCCAAGACCAAGACCACCTACGTACGTACGCCACATCCCTGCGAGTGCCGCGAGCAGGTACTACGTACGTGTACGTACGTACCCCACGACGTCGGCCGCGGCGCCCGGCAGGCAGAGAGAGCTCTCTCTGGGTGAAATCAGGGGTCGTGCCGAAGGGCCGCGGGGGAAAACTCGTGCCGAAGGCGGCCAACTTGGGCCAAGGCGCCGAAAAACTGCAGCCAGCACAGCCAGCCAGCTGGCTAGCGCAAGCGCGTGCGTTCATTCCGTGCGCTGACCGAGAGACTCCCGGGCGCCCAAGACTTCTCACGGCGGCCCACAGCACGGGGACTTGTCGGCACGGCAACGGCGGCGCCACCGAGATCGATCCGCATGCGATGCGCATGCGATGCGATGCGAAGCGAAGCGACGCGAAGCGAAGCGACAGGCCGCGAACAGACGGAGGGAGCAGACGTGCCGCCGGCGATAACCCTTCGGAAGCTCTTGCTATTCCGTCTTTTAGACCTTGCTAGCTAGAGAACTCTTGCCATGATGGAGGACCATGGTTGATCGATCGATGTGTGCTTGCTTGCAGTGCTGAGGTCGACAGGCGGCAGAAGTGCGCAGGAAGAATGCGTGGCAGGCATGCCGGGATTCCAAGAGCGTCTATCACGATCATGACTCCCTCCGACCCTCGCCAAAGAACGAACTGTAAAAACTTTATCTTATCTTCTTTCGACAATCGATCGATCGATCGACGACAATTTGATGGCGGTGGGTGGGTGGATGATATGCCAGAAAGGCCCAAGACAAGACGCAGAGCCATGCACGGCTGGCCTGGCTGCACTGGCATGACCTGCCAGTGGCCTGGCCTGGCCTGGCTTGGGACCTCTCAGAGAAAAGCAAAGAAAAGCAAAGAAAAAAAGAAAAAGAAAAGAAAAGAAAAGAAGCTGGCTGGCGGCACGGGCTGCGGGCTGCGGCCGCCTCAGCCTGCCTGCCATGCGCGGCACGGCTCATGCCGGCCGAGAGAAACAAGCTGAGGACAGCACTTCAGCCATCGCCAGGCACCAGCCGAGGAAGTGACCATTTGATTAGGGGACGATAGACGACTTCTCGTAGCTGATACTGCACGGCTGGCCAGCCTGAACTGGAAGCAAGCTTCGACAATCGATCAAGCGAGCTCGGCCGAAAACCCCTCTTGCGCACCACGGCGGCATCGGTACTAGTATGTACTTTGCAGCTTGTTGCTTGCTTGTGTTCTGCGATTCGGCCGGTTCATCGCCGCGGCTAAAATGGTCTTGCGCCGGTGCAAGTGGCATACGTACGGGCGTATGCCACGATAAAATTAGCTTGGTCTTGACCACTTATCAGCTTGATGGTGGTGATAGCTAACCTCATGAGGCGCGTGCCGAGGCCAGAGGCCGGAAACCGACGCTGCCGCGAGCCCACTTCAAGTTTGGCCCGGTCGGAATTCGTGCTCGCGCTTTTCTCGCCCTGGCAGGACTCTCTCGCTCCAGCTGTGAGGCTCTAGAGTCCAAGCAAACTTGTGGAGAGCCGCCTGCCGCCGTGCAGTGCAGTGCACTGCGCTCTGCACTGCACTGCGCTCTGCCCTTCCCCCGAATGGACGGCCCAAGATCGTGCTGCGCAGCTGCAGCGTCCGTGCCGGGGCGCTTGCGCTGGTCACCGAAATCGTCGCCAAAGTGGACTCGCTGCATGCTCTTGACGAGCCCGGGACAAGGCTGGCGCGAAGCATTCATGTCGAGTCTCGAGACCAAAAGACTCCAAGGGTCCCCGAAGGCCTGCATGGACCCTGCGCGTCCAAGTTGGCACATGCCTCGTGCTGTGTGAGCACAGAAAATTAGACCTGGTGCGTTTACGGCCGGGGAGGACCGACCAACCGACCACCCGCTCGACTTGATGAAGTTGCAAGAAGCAGGAAGGTCTCCAGTGCTTTCCATGAACGAGCGAGGTCAAGCGAGCAAGCTGCAAGAAGGAGCACGCTTCGGCAAGTCCCTTTTGTAAAATTGCGCCCAATACTAGCACATGTGTTGCTAGCTAGCGATGGAAGTTTCAACCAAGGCGCGGGTCCCGAGAAAACACCGCAAATGGGACGCTTTTCACCCGGCGAATCGGCCGCTAACTTGAGCCTTCGCTCGCCCGTGCGATCATGCCACGATCGGGCGTGCGCCCCGATGCGGGCGGGCGAGCGGGCGAGTTTCAATTCGTCTTGGCATTGCAGGCAAGAAAGAAAACTGGCGCTCTTATCAAAATTTCACGCGGCGCGAACAAAACCATCCAGCCAAGGGCATACCTCAGATCTTTCGAGACGCTTCGATCATTGTGGAGCTCCAGTGCGCATCGATTCGATGCGGCGGTCTTGCCTCGACACATGCGCCAATATCGGAAACGCCAAAATCACAAGTCGGCTTACAAGTTGTGGCGCGCGGAATTTTCGGCTCGAGACTCGCCAGGCGGGCCCAGAGCGCGCGGTGCGGTGCGGTGCGGGCCGGCTACTCGGCAAGCCACGCGCGGGCTGTGCAGTCTTCACCAGACAGCTCAAAACGTGGAAGAAAATCGAAGACAATCTGCCAGACTGAGTGAGGATAGATGCGAGCGCGGAAAAGTTGTGCGGACGATCGAAACAAACTGTCGTCGTGGTGAAAAATTGCGATTCGCGCAATTCTTGCATTCATGCACTACCCTTCATCAAAGAGCAATCAAGCGCGAGTCCGGAACATCTTTTAGCTTTCAAATTGAGAATCCGCAAAGCGCGTGCGGTTAGAAACCGTGCCGCTCGCCAGGATGGGCTGTCCAGGCTCTGGGCCGTGGCCCACCGAATCGCTCGGTGCCTCAAGTCGCTTTTTCCTATTTCCATATCGATGCCCGGCCCCGAGATCGTCATAGATTACGTCCGCCAGTCAACTGCTGCCATTTCCAATGCGCTAGTGTCCAGAGGCCCAGCGAAGACGCCTCATTGCTTCCTCTGAATTTGCTGGGCCATGGCGGTTGGCTGGATTCAACTCCACGCGCCGTCCCGAGCAAAGGGAAGGCCACTGGCCGTCTGCCAGGGAATTTCCAAGTGCCTCTTTTCCAAAATCCCTCGCGAGCGATTGCAATTTGGCCCGCCCCCGACTATTTCCCTCAAACGAGGCAGACCCCGCAGACCAGAAACTTACGACTGCCGAAGGACGCTCATGAAAGTCGCAAGAGCGAAACCGAAGGCGCTTTCCAGGTCGGCCCTTTCGCTCATCAAGTTCAAGTTGCGCGCCACCTCGCCGGATCCTGGACCGCTCGCGAGTAACGAGCCAGAGGACCAGGTCACGGGCCGAACGATAACTTTGCTGTTCGTGCTGGACCTCGGGTCTTGCACAGTCCGTTTCGTCACTTCCAGCACGCGCGGGCACGAGCTTTCACGAGCAGCCTCGTGCCGGTGATGTGGGGCCCGAAATCGAGGACTTTGCCATTACCACGCTCGCGCGGCCTGGCCGCTCACAGTCCCGCTATTTGCCCGACGCAAAGGCCCCCGCTCATGGTCGCCTTCATGTCGTCCTCGTGCAGCACGCTGTTGTCGTTGTGCAAGAGGTTGTCGTCGTCGTCCTCATCGTCGTCGTTGTCATCGCCTTCT
>KQ758850.1:13349977-13361782 GCA_001462505.1 Aurantiochytrium sp. T66 | reverse complement strand
TAAAATGATGAGGGGGGGAGAGAGAGAGCGGCGCGGCGCGGCGCGGCAGGCATGCCTGGCGCGACTCTCCGCGCCGCGACTCGCCGCGCCGCGACTCGCCGCGCCGCAGCCCGGGGCCTGAGACCCGCCCGCACGGCGCGCGAGCCGGAGGGGAGGGGGGAAAGATCTTCTGGGCGCGACGCGGTGACCGAGGCGGGCGCAGGCTACGAAAGCCTGCGAAGGCGTGCGGTACCGCGCAACGGAGCTCTCGCGCGGGCCTACGTGCGCGACGAGAAGCCTCGTTACTTGAAGGAGACGAGAACTAACGCTTACGATGTCCGGTCGCGGGTGAACTGCTCTGCCCGTACGTACCTGGTCCGGGTATGCTTTTTCCACGTGGTGCTCACAGGCGCGGTGCACGCGCGGCCCGGGCTGGGCAAGCGCGCCGTTGACGCCTTCTGGGCTTTCATCAACCTCATTGTGGTCTTGTACGTTTCGCACTTGGGCGGACTCTCGCGCGCCTCGGGAACCGCGTGCACTGACGTGTGAGGTCTACCATCGCAGCTTTACAACGATCTTCTCCACCCCGGAGCAGATCGAGGCCGAGCGCAAGAAACGCGGCCAGAAACCGCTCTTCGGCTCCTCTGGCGGCTCCTATGGGGGCGGAGGAGGCGGCGGCGGCGGCGGTGGCGGCGGCCGGTATTCGGGCCAAGGGTCTTCGGGTGGCGGCGGCGGCGGCGGCGGCAGCAATATCCGTGGCATGAATGATCTCCGCCGCGCCGGTAGGCTGGGGGGCCTTCCTGTGGTAAGTCGATCCAGAATCTGGTCTTGCGTGGCGCAGGGAAGGCTGACCCGAGTTATCTTGCTCTCGTCTCCTCAAACAGGGTGGTGGCGGCGGCTGAGGCCGGTAAAGCGTCAGGAGCGGACTTGCGGCGGGTCGGGATGGCTCTTCCTTGACCATCCCGCTCGCCCAGTCGCGACCTGGCGCCGCGCCAAGCCTAGCCGAGCGAGCCAAAGTCACTCAGCGCCGGCGCTGAGCAGACTTGGCAGCGAGTAGACCGCAAAGTCCTCGCTCGCCAGGCCCATTAGAGTGAGAAAGCAAGGCAAAGAGTCCTGGAGAAGTTCAGCCGGTTGCATCGCGAGAGCTTATCTCTTTCCGCATGTCCACAAAGACAGTATATCGGATAGGGTCTTTCACGTACATGCCCGCCTGCACTCTGCAGAGATGACGCCCCGCGCAACGAAATTCCCCCGATCTGGAAGGTGCGCGGGGCCGAGAATTGCGGCTCTTTGCAAGTCTTCTCCACCTGTAGTAAGCATAATTTTATCGTCAAGCTCACACGGCATTACCCCAACGCACGTCGTTGTCAGGCTGGCAGTGATTTCCCACGCGACCGCGGCCCCGTAGCGAGCACTCTCTTCGATCGACGTGCGGGTCGTTCGCGTTTTCTTCGTCACTTCGGCGAAAGGCAGCACAGCGCTGCCAACGAGGAAAATGGATTGAGCTGAAGATGTTTATACGCCGGGGTTTTCGCAACGTTTTACTAATAGGTGGACCGGGCCGTCATGTCCAAGGTCTCTCGCATGGCCAGCCGATCGGCTTGCCAGCTAGCGAGTGGCAGCAGCTCGAGAGAGATAGTTAGAGTGAGTCACACGCGAACCAGGTCGTCGAGAACGGCACGAAGTGCGGCCTGCAAATCCTTGCAGATGCTGCCCGGATTCGTCCCGCGGACGCTCGGCGACGAGGCGCTCACAGCTTTGCTGAGCTCGCCAGCCAAGTTCGACTTTATCTTGGCCTCGCATGTGAGTAGCTCGCGGTGGCCCTCTTCGCTGGAAAGGTTGGAGAGCCGCCAGAGATTGTCGGCCTCTTTCAGCAAGGCGCGCGTGCCCTTTCGCGCGGCGCACTGCAACACAGCGATGGCGTCCGCGAGGCAAATGTCGATGCCGCGGGCCTTCTCACGCAGGATCTCGCGCGCCTGCAGCAGCGCGCCCACCAGAATGGGCTCGGCCAGCGACGCAGGCTGCTCCTGGTGCTGGTGGTCAGCGCGCTGCGTGCCATTGGTGTATTCGGGCGAAGAGGCGGCTCGCTTGCGCTCCTGGAATGCATTTGCGCGCTGCGCCGCGATGCAGACCACCGTGCGGTGCGTCAGGCCCCCGTGGCAGGCAACATCCCAGTCCCGGTGGAGTTTGCCTGCCTTGCATCCGTGGTACACCTTGCGTAGCTCCTTGGGGAGGCCCTTGGTCCTCTGTGCGCGTTTCCTCGCCGCGCTGCTTGCGGCCTTGCCGCGCGCAGGTTTGTCGCGAGACGACAGCAGATTGGTCCCGTTGTACAGCCTCAGCAGCGCCTCCTCCTCCTCCTTCTCCTCCGTGCTCGCTGCGTCGTACGGCATCCTGCCGCGCGCGCGACTCTTCGGCGCGAGCCAGGCTCGGGCCTCGCGCGCTGCGCGAATTCGCGCCGACGGGCCCCGCTCGCGACGTTCTGCGCTCTGGCCGGCCTCCGTTGCGCCGGGGCCGCGAGTCCATTCTCGCCGCGACCGCCGGGCTCCGCGCCGTCGAGCTCGACTCTGTTCGTGACAAGTTTTGATGTCACGAAACAGTGTGCGCTACAGACTGAGTCAGACCGGGCACAATCTGGCGCACCTGGGCACAATCCACTGCGTCGGCCTCTGCTTCGATCGACTCCATGGTCTGCCTCACCAAGGTCAGTCGGTCAGCCCCGCTGTCTCATGCTCTGGTGTCTGGGTCTGTCTGCCCCGCGTCTGCGTCAGGCCCGCTTTGCCCGGGCGATGATGCGCCGCAAGCCTCGGGAGCAGCGAGCAAGGAAGCGCGGTGCGGGCGTCGGGTTCCTGCGATACGATGCAGTGGGGCGCCATCTTGGATGGCTAGAATTTGAGTGCCCTCTGGCTGGTACGTACGGGTAGGATGATCACGTGCCATGCAGTGACGTACTACGTATCGTACATAGATCATGGCCAGGCATGCATGCCCAACCCATCTTGGATACGTGATAAGCTTTGTTGGCTTTGCTTTGGTAGGCGCGGCAGTTTCGCTGAGCGGTCGCCGCCCGCCAATATGGGACTTCGCGACCGACTGCTCAGCCTGGCTCGACGATCGTAATCGAATGCTCGCCTCAGCTGCCGATCCGGCCACCGTCTGTCTCGCTGCGAGTGCGTGGCTGGCTGGCTGGCTGCGAGTCCTGGGTGCCAGTCGTGTCGACGTCGTGGGACCCTTCCTCCGTCATGTCAGTCAATGATGTCATCTCGCCACCACAAAGTGACCACAAAGTAAAGCACAAAGCGCGAGAGGCTCGAGAGCCGAGACGATGAGACGAGACGATCCTGGCCAACAACCAAGGAAACAAAGGTGGTGACCTGAGGACCTGAGCCTCTGCTCTCCAGGTCTTCCTGGACACCATCGCCACCCATCAATCAATCAATCAACCAAATCGATCGACCAATCAAGCGCGATCTCGATCACGCGCTGCACGTCCAGTCACTCGCTGAGCATCACGCGACGGCGGCACGGCGCGCTGTCTCCTCCTTTTATTCTATTCTCTCGGTGACAGAGAGCGGCTGTCCCCACTGAGGAGGCGCAGAAGGTCCATCCTTAGGCCTAGAACCGGCAGTCGCCGATTGATCGATTGATCGATCGATCGATCGATCGTGCGATCGTTCGATCGTTCGACAGCGACGGCCGGCCCGTTGCCGCCCGCGCCGGCGCCCCCGGGCTGGCCGACGCCCGGCCCGCCCGGCAGACGGCCGTGGACGAGCTTACGAGCAACGTAGCCGATGAGCATGACGGCGGCGGCACAACGCACATGTCACGTGACGAAGAGGCCGTCGCTCGGGTGGACGCTGCGAGGGGAGGAGCGCGCGGAGGAGGATGGAGACCTGGAGAACGCCGCGCGGGCATACACGCCGAGGAAAGCGACGCGCAGAGAGGTCCCGCCTCTGCACGCGATGCTGCGCTCGGCCCGCAAGTGCGTCGCGACCCTCGTCCCCATGATCGTCTTCGTCGTCGGCCCGGTCGTCCTCATGCAGCCCCTGCTGACGCCCATGCTTGAGACGCTCGCCGCGCATTTCTCGCTCGGGCTCAGCGTCTGGGCCAACTCCCGCTTCGTCGTCTTCATGTCCATTCTGTCCATGGTACCCGGCTTCCCGGTCCTCGCCATCGTCGCCACGCTCGGGGGCATGCTTCCCTTCGAGGACGCCCTCCTCGTCGGCACATGCACGCGCCACCTCTCGGCATGTCTCAGCTTCTTCGTGGGCCGCAGGTTCCTCAAGTCCCGCAAGGACAGTTTCGTCGAAAAGTGGTCGCACCTCCGCACCATCGCGCACATGGCCGAGATCCAGCCCTGGCGCATCACGTTTTTGTCGCGCTTTATCATGCTGCCTGAGCAGGTCAAGAACTACTCGCTCGGCGCGCTCTCTGTGCACTTCTTCACCTTCTTCTGGATGGCCTTGCTCGGCGATCTTCAGGGCACGCTCTTTGCCGTCCTCGTCGGCTCGCTCTCGAGCGGGGCCGACCTCGTCGCGGGGGCCGCCAGCGACCCCATCCTCACCGAGAACAGCCGCTTCCTGCGCACGTCTATATCTGTCGTCGGCATGCTCGCCTCCGTCGTTATGATGGCCTTGGCCTCGCTGCAGGTCAAGCGCATTCACGCCCAGTGCGAAGACGATGGCGCGCTGTCCGCAACTTCTTCGCGCCGGCGCCACGATTATCGCCAGCGCGCCCAGAGCGACCGAGATGTCGCTCTCAGCTTTCGCCACCGCTTGCGCCGCCACTCCCTGCTCGAGAACCTCGTCTGACACAGTAGTACGTACGAAGTACCATAGCTATCTTCTCTTGCCCGCAATGCGTGCCTCCAGTATTTTAGGGTCCTCGGCATCTTCGCTGGGAGACCTTCCAGGCGTGCAGAGCACTGCAGGCCCGCCTCTTCGGGGTCGAGAGGTCTCTTCCTCGCCTCGCGCCGTTTGCTGAGCTTTGCTCGCGCCCGCCCACAGAAGCGAGCTCCGCGGTCACCATCATCATCGTCGTCATCATCATCAGCATCTTCTTCTTCTTCTTCTTCTAGCCTAGGGCCTACGCCTACTTCTTCTCCTTCTTCTTGACATCGTCCACGCGCTGTAGGTACGTACGTAGGCGTAGAACGTACCTTCCCGTCGCAAAGCCGCGCGCGGGCCACGGGCTTCTCGATGATGATGCAGATGATATTTAGCCTATAAACTACTACGCAGCGCAGAATTCGCCGCCTGCGAGGCCCAAGGAGCAGACCAGGATGCGCCAGGACCCGGCCCGCGGCCCTCGCGCGCGCTGAGCCCCGCGCCCGCCAGCGCAGCCGGGCAGGCAGCCCGCCAGCGCAGCCGGGCAGGCAGCCAGGCAGCAAGGCCCGCGCCGCGGCGGCGCAGCGGAGAGAGCGGTGACGGAGGTCCGCGGGCATTTCGAACGACGACGACGACGCCGACGACGACGAGGAGGAGGAGGATAAGGACGCCCAGGCGCGCGACGCGCAGGGCGAGGCCACACGCGCCCCGCCCGCCGCAGGCCGCCGCAGGCAGACCGCGCCGCGCGCGGCTCGCCGGGGCGAGAGAGGCGGCGCCAGGATACGGCGCGCTGGCTACGTAGGTAGCTCGCGCAAGCTCCCGGGGAGCCCGAGCTAGCGCGCGCGGGGGACAAGATGGACGCGGCCCACGCGCAAACCACGCCCGGCGTGGCCACCGCTGTCGTGCTCGCGGGTAAAGTGGCCAGTAGCAGCACGAGCGCGAATTCAGCCGCTACGCACGGGCGCTGGATCCTGAGGGGCCGGCCCGCGAGCGTCAGCGGCGCCATGGCCTGGCCGAACGGCCTGCCGCTGCTCCACCCGGGGCAGACCCTGCGGTTGCTCGAGGACCACCTGGAAAAGCGCACCATCAAGAACTTTGTGCACTCGTACGGGCGCTGTTTCACTGGCGAAGACGTCATCCAGTGCCTCGTCAAGGATCGGTACGTTCGAAGTAAAGCCTTCCTTCCCCTGCCGCACGCTCCCGATGTAAGCGTTGCTTAAAGCCTTGTTCTCAGCCGACCATCGAGCTCTGACTAACCCTGACATGAGCGTCTTCACTCAACAGAAAGAACCAGGACATTCGCACCCACGCCGTCGTTGTGCTCGACTATCTCGATAGCGTCGGGGTTCTCGTGCCGATCGGCCATGGGAAAAAGCTCAAAAGCTGGAGTCAGCGGCTCTTTCGCACCGTCAACGCGCAGGCCCTCGCCTTCAACTACGGCGCCGTCTTCGTGCACGTCGACAAGGCCAATGGCCTCATTGCAGAGAACATGTCCGGCACCTCCAACGCCTTAGCAGAGGTCCGTCTCGGAGATGTCAAGATCTCCACGCAGGTCATCCGCCGCGACCTCAATCCGGTCTGGAATGCCTGCTTCGTCTTTTTCGTTCGCTTCGAGTGCTCGCCAAAGCAACAGCAGCAAATGCAACCCCCCAAGCGTCCCGGCCTCACGGCGTACACCTCGGAGGCTTCGTACACCGACAGCAGCCAGCTCATCGACGTCAGCCTTGGGTCCATGGGAGACGCCCTCGAGGGAGTCAACGTCGCTGCTGCGCAACCCGGGCCGCAGTGGGGCGCAAAGCCGTCGGTGGCCGGTGCCGGTCAACCATCTCCCTCGCACGCCGGCAAGCGGACCGAACTTGGCATTTCGATACAAATCTACGCTTGTCGCTCTACCCGAGGGCGCACGGGCATTGGGCAGAGCTCAGCCATCCTTGTGCGCTCGGTGCGGCCCCAGCGGAAATCGGCGTCCGATGTCTCCGCCGTGCAGCCACTCACGCTCAGCCTCTTGCGCAAGCGGGCTAAAGACACCAACGTTTTGCTGGCCGCACGCACTGGCTTCAAGCAGGGCAAGTCCCCGCTCGATACGGTCGAAGACGGCCTCACGCGCAGCGCCAAGGCCGCCAAGCGGAACGCGAACCGCGCGCGCGGTCGCTTTGGCGGCCACCACGCCGGTTCCGGCCTCGAACTCGATCAGCTCGCAAACTTTGACGACGATGATGACGACGACGACGACGACAACGATGGCGGCAGTGGGCACGATCGCGATGGCGGCAACGTAAATGGAAGCTCAGGCGACCTTGTTGGCCGCGGCAGCGACGACGCCGACAGCGAGGGTTCCTATTTTGACGGCCTGCAGGACGACGACGACTACTTGGATGCAGAATTCGGCGACAGCGACGACTCGGGAAATCTCGAGACCGAGAAGAACGATCCTCTATTCCGGCAAATGCGCAGGCTGAGCCGCGAAATCGGCAAAGACCAAGGCCGCAGGAGCCCGACCACTGCTGCCGCAGGGAACGATCAGCGCAATCGGGACGAGAAGGGGGCGCCCAAGGCAACGAATGCGCTGCACAAGAACGACCAGCAGTACACGAACAGCAAGCTTGGCCAGGTCGAGCTCCGACTTGCCTGGGTGCAGCTCGTCCCCGAGCTTCCAGGGGGCGCAGGCGCAACCGCGGTCGCTGTCGCTGCAACGGGGGGGATCGCAGCGACTTCTGCGCCCGCGACCACCCCCACGGAAGCCCCGCGCACTTCTGGCGCTCAGCCAGCAGGCGGCGGCGGCGGCGACGACAACGACGGGGTGGGAAGGTCCTCCGAGACACCGGCACCAGCACCTCCAGCCAACGCGAGAGTACCGATAAGCCCGCCCGCCATCATCAGGACAACTTCGTCGCGCGCCGAGCTCAGTGAGGTCTCTTTGCCCGCGAGCGTTGGCCTTCCCGAGCACGGGGAGGCGTCTGCCGTAATCGTGAGTCCTGCGCGCTCTAAACCTGGCCATTCGAGCCTGCCGCGCATGTTCCGCCGCGAGTCGTCTCGGCCTGCGGGGGTGCTCGACGACCTCTCTCTCTCGTCGCCCGTCCTCGACGGGGAGCGCCCACAATCGCTGCGCCGCCAACCGTCCAAGCTGAACCGGATCCTTGGCAAGAACTTTATGCCCAAAAAGAACGCTGCAACCCCACCGCCCGCAAGCGTAGTCCTCGGCAGTAAGCAGGAGGAATGTCAAGCATCCGAGCTCGCGCGGTCGCGGAAAGTTCAATACCTTGAGCAGCGGCGCCAGGCCGCGCTCTGCCACGAGGAGCGGCGCGCTGCCATTCGTTTGGCTCTCGAGAACTACGAGCGCACAACGAGCGGATCCAAGCGTTCGCAAAAGCCGACGTGCGGTGCCGACGCGGCATCGGCGAATGGGACCTCAGGGGGCGCGGACAATGAAAAGAGCGCAGACGCCGCGCACCCTCGCCCCGCCAAGGAGTTCGCCGAGGACGCCGAGGTCGAGGCGGCGGTGCGATGCTTCGTCTTCGATTGCCCTGACCAAGCCTTCAAGCTGCTCGCGGGCGACGACCAGCAAATTCGAAGGGCCATGTGGCTGACGCTGGCGCCCTTCTTGCCTCCGCTGTGCCACACTCTCAACGCGCACCAGGTCTTCGACGCGCTGCTCCTCGCGCAGTTCGGCAGCAAGCTTAACAGAGCCCTCGCGATGAGCAGCCAGGTCCGCGCTCTCCACTATCCGGTCTTCGAGCTCTACGTTCGCAGTCTCAAGGCCTCGGCCATGTCCACCGAAAAGGCCCGGCGCAAGGCCATCCTCGACTTCCCGGCCTTGCAGCAGTACTTTTTCGAGGGTGAGAAGCTGATCTGCATCATGGACAAGGTCCGCGGCGGCCGGAGCCAAGAGACGGCGTACCGTCGCTCGCAGTACGGGGGTCGCCTCGTTGTGACCACGCGGGCAGTCTACTTTGCCAAGAAGCACACCTTTAGCTCCAACGAGCTCGTGCGAGAGAACCTCTGGCACGCGCTCCAGGTCCTGGAGAGCAACGGCTCGGTGGACTTTGGGCTCATGATCGGTTTCGCCAACAAGTCCTCCGAGCGCCCCGAGCGCCCTGTGTCAGGGCCGGGCGGATCCGGCGAGCCCACCTCGGGACCTCCGGTCATCGACGTCGAGGGGACCAGCGAGGTCCGCGCGGACCTACCCGGCATCGACGAGCTCTTTTCCCGCCTCGCGGCCGACCGCAGTCTGGACGAGGAGGACGAGGAGGACGAGGTCGAAACCGACGGAGGACCGGCCGCGTCGGACCGCCCCGCGAGCGCGCCCACCCCGACCGCGGCAGCAACCAAGGCGAGCGGCGCAGCAGCATCCCCGAGTCGCTTCGAGATCGTCTTGCCGCGAAAGACCATCGCGCGCTACGTTGTGTTCCGGTTCCCCGCGTACGGGACGTGGCGCAAGCGCGATGTGGATATTCTCAAGCTCCGCGCGCTCATTGCGCTCCGGATCTTCTCGGAGCACGTCTTGGGCGTCGTCGTCGACAAGTACATTGTCAAGGTCGAGCGCACGGACGCGGAGATCGCGAGCCCGGCCAACAAGGAGGTACTGCTGGCAGCCAGTCGCGGCGCCGCCGAGGCCGTGGCCCTTGCGGATCTGCAGAGCTTCAAGGCGCTCGTGCGCATGTCCGAGAAGCGGGACTGGGACTGGCTGAGCGGCGTCGACACATTTGAGGCCTTCGGCGACAAGTGGTCGTGGAAACGATGGTGCCCTCTGGCCTTTATCAACCTGGTGTGCTCGGCCGTCCAGCCGCGGACGCGGCGGAGCGAGAGTCTGCGCGCTCGTGCCAACGAGAGCCTCTTCACGCTTGCGATACAGCTCTTGAAGGAGGCCGCCGCGACGCAGCAGCTGTCCATCACATGGGACCGTGCGCTCCGGCGAACTCTGGACCGCGAAACCCTGGTCTCACGGTCCGTGTCAGACCCCGCCGCGGACACCATCGCCGAAGAGCGAGAACCGGCCGCAAGGGCGCCTCAGCATGGCCCGGACGCGGCCTCGATGCTGCCCGGCCAGGCCAATGGGCTGGACACCAAGGCTCCCGAGGAGACGGGCGCTTCTCTGTACAGGCCGGAGCTGGCCACCTCGCGCTCGTCGAGCGCTTCGCAGGTCTCACGACCCGCGACACCCCCGGCTCAGGCGCAGTCTCAGCGCGCCGACCTGTCTGGCGCTTCGACACGGACATCGACAGCGCTCCTCGAGAGCGTCGACAAGTGGTGGCTGGAGCAGACGAAGCTGGTGCAGTCCGACATTGTGCGTTCCGCGACGCGGCTCAAGAGCCTCGGGCAGAACATTGATCTCCTGGTGAACGTCTTGCGGCCGCTCAAGCAGATTGCGCTGGAGAGCGCCGAGATTTACCGTGCCATCATTACCTGGGAGAGCCCGAGGTTCACCGTGGGCCTGGCGCTCGTGAGCCTCGTGCTCATCCTGCTTGGCTACACGGCTTACTTTTGCGGCGTCACTGTGGGCGCCATGGGACTGTACCTGATGCACATGCGCCACGTGCGCGACAGCCACGGGTTTCGCAAGCTCTACGTGCCGCCCAAGAAGAAGAAGACGCTACTGGAGAAGTACCGTGGCATCAAGGAAAAGTACCAGGTTGCGAAAAAGGTTTTACAGCGCGTCAATCTAAATCTACTCCGCGTGCGATCCATTCTGACCTGGGAAAATGAGAGGGTGAGCACACACGCCGCGCTCTGGCTCATTGGGTTTGCGCTGGTGCTGACATTTACGCCAGGGGTCGTCTACGAGCTGGCGATTTGGGGCTACATCTTCACGAAGAAGTTCCGCAGCGGCAGAATGCGGCGGCGCATCCAGGCATACGTGGTGGAGCTGTGGAACAAGGTTCCGCCCGCGCCGCTGTGGGAAAAGGTGGACCAGCACATTCAGCCTCCGGCCCAGCTGCTGCAGCAGCAGCAGCAACAACAGACCACTGCCGTGCTGCCGCTCCAGCAAATTCAACAGCTACAGCAGCAACTGCAGCTGCAGCAGCAGCAGCAGCAGCAGTCGGAGGATTAAAACCAGCTCTCACAGCTCTCCGTGACGGATCGCGCGGCGTTGGACGGGACGCCGGCCCGCGCCGACGGTCATGATGAAGCCGGCCCAGAGGCGTCTGGGGACTTTGACGAGCCAGGCGCGCGGCGGTGCATGGGGAAGTCGAAGGAGTCCGCGCAAAAGACGTCCTCGAAAGCAAAGCGTGGGGAGGCCGCGGCCGCGGCCTCACCGTCGCCAGCGTCGTCGCTGCTGTCGAGGCCGTCATCGGCGACCCCAGCAGAGATGATGAGCGGGACGCTGAAGCGGTCCTGGGGGACGGAAAGCGCCTCCTTGACGCGGCGGGCGTCGAAGCCCTCCATCGGGCTCGTGTCGTAGCCGTGCGCGGCCATGGCGAGCATGAAGGTCTGCGCCGCTAGCATGGAACTCTTAAAGGCCCAGGCCTCGGCACTAGTATTTATTGTAGGTGTTTGCGTGATGTGAGAGAGCGCCTGCATGAGCCCCCGCTTCAGCCCCATCTCGGCAGACTGCGAAGCGCCGTCGAGCTTGCCGAGCCCCTCGTCGCGGCCGCCAAAGAGCGCTTCGAAGGCCATGTTGGCCGTGCTGGAGGCTTCCTCGGCGCCGGGCTGCGGCGGCGAGGCGCCTCGCCAGCCCACGAAGAAGCTGGCGTCAGAGCGCAGCGCGGCGAGCTCCATCTCCGTCTTGCCCGTCTTGCGCTCGAGGTCGACGACGCGGTCGATGAGCCTCCACGGCTCGAGGTCCGCGAGGAAGACCACGTTGACGGGCGCGCGGAGGACGCGCCGGATGTTGCCGCCCAGCATGGCGTACGCGAGCTCCTTGCGCACGTAGGCGTCCTGGACCACGACGACGCGGTATGGCTGCAGATTGAAGCCCGAGGGCGCGCGCGCGCTCAGGGCCAGGCACTCGCGCAGGGCGTCGCCCGCCACGGGCCGCGCGGGGTCAAAGCTTCGCGCCGCGCGC
>KQ758850.1:13268430-13290793 GCA_001462505.1 Aurantiochytrium sp. T66 | reverse complement strand
GGGGGTCGCGCGGGCGGCGGCGGCGGGCGGCGCGGAGTGGAGTTCGGGTCTGGGTGACGATGATGATGACGACGATGATAGAGCAGTATCGTCGAAGCCCGACGCACGTACGTACGTACGTACGTACGTACGTCCCGCGAGGTCACGCCGCACCCGCGGACGCGGCCGGCATCGGGCCCTGGAGAGGGCCGAGCGGAGAACGCAGCCCGGAAACGGGGCCGCGGCACGGCATGGCATGGCATGGCATGGCATCGAGCATGAGCATCCCCAGAGCGCGAACGACGCCGACGACGAAGACAGAAGCTGCCGCAGCCGGCGAGGGCGAGCCGGAGCGGACGCAGGCTAGCCCAGACGCCGCGCGAGGATTACCACCGGCTTGAAGAAGGAGCTCGCTCGCGGGCGGCGGCCTGGTGACGCGCCGGCGATAACGCGGACCTCGTGGACGGCGACTACTACTACTTCTTGGACGGCGACGGCGCCAGCTCCTTCGCGGACGGATCCTTCGTCTTCGTGAGTGCAGACTTTAAGACGCGACGGGACCGCAAGCTGCGAGGCGCACGGCATGGACGCCGCAAAAAGGGCTCGAGACGTCGATGAAGAAGATCCGAGGGACGGCAAGATTCCGCGCAAAGATACTCGCCTAGAAGACCGCGAGGACAACGGCGAGGGGCGCCAGGTAGAGCAGGCGGAAGCGACGGAGAGCCGCCCGGAGAGACTGTTCCCGCATGTGGAGGGCAACTGGGCAACGTCGGTGTGGATCCCCGTCACCGTCAAGGAGAACGTCGTGGCGGAGGTGGTGGAGATGCTCGAGGACGCGCGGCCAGACGCCAAGGTCGAGCCGGTGGCCAGCCCGCACATTAGTCTATCGCGGACCTTTCCACTGCGAGAGCATCAGATCGAGGGCTTTGTGGGCGCCGTGCGAGACGCTGTGCGTCCTGTGGCAGCATTCTCGCTTTCGGGCCAGCATGTGCGATACTTCCGCAGCGAGAACCGCTCGCGGATTTTCGCGTCGATCCTCACGTCGCGCGGGACCCCGCGCATTTTGGGTCTCATCGAGGCCGTCGATGGCGCCGTGGACAGCTTCCAGGCGCCAAAGTACCACACCGACCCCGTGCCGCACATTTCGCTTGCTTCCGCCATCGAGCCGCCCGAGCTTCGGAAAAATGACGTCGGCCCAGACGAGCCTCTCGCAGGCCCGCCCGTCGAGATTCGCGCGCGCAGCGTCGTGGTGGCCAGCGGCGACAAGCGCTTCGAGGTCAATCTCGAGGCCTACTAAAAAAAGAGCCCCAAAAAGGGCCCCAAATATATATCCGTTCTGGCGGATATTTTTTTGGCCAGGGCTCCAAGTTGCATCCAAACAATAGCGCCCGCGTGCACTAAAAGCCGCGACAGGCCTACGTTCCTGTACAATCAAGACTTGCTCTCGGCGGAAGCGCGTGCTCTGACCAGAATCGGGCAATTCTGGGGTGTGCGCATGGCACATCGTCCTTGCGAGATTGTGCACCTGTACTACCACTACTGCTGCGAGCGCGGGACCTTGATGCTCTCCTAGGTTATGCTACCGGCGATAAGAGGCTCGTCAATCACAACGCGGAAGGCCAAGCGCAGAAAGCGAGACGAGTCGCCGGCCGGCGGTTGCGCTCGGTCCGCGCAGCGTATCGCAAGAGCAGGTCCAAGGTGCGGGCGCGATGGCGCCGGCGCCGATGCTTCGGGCCAAGTCGCAGATCGGCGCGAAGTCTATGCGGATGAACTTTTCGGCATCCGAAAAGGCGCTCCCAGACACACCAGAGTACGAGGCCAAGCGAGAGATCAAGCGCGAGGTGAAGCGCGCGTCCAATGCGGACGCGCTCGGCCTGCGCAAGACGGAATGGAACCAGAGCGTTAATGTGGCGGCCAATGGCACGGACCGCAGCAGCAGCGAGATCTCCAAGCACGACCCAACGCTATTCCAGTATAACTATCGCGCAGAGGTGCTCCCGCGCGCCAATATGCGCTTCGTAGCCAAGCCGCAGCGCCACGCCTTTGACCATACCAAGCTGCACCCAGGCTACAGACCCGGGGACTCCGAGATTCCTCCCGCCGCCCGCGTCCAAGAGCTGCCAGTGCACGCCCGCCTCGCTAGCAAGACGAGCTGGGAGAAGTCAACCGAGATCGATCGCAAAGCGCTCGACAAAGCCTCGCGGGTCACAAGCCAGCGCTGCGTGCGCAACAGCCGCCGCAAGAACGCCATCATTGTGCGCGAGGGCTACGTCGGCCCCGTCGAGCGCGAGAGCATGCGCATGGAGCGTCTGCGCGAGGAGCGCGAGGCCAAGCGCAACGGGACCTGGCAGGAGCCCGCGGCGCCCTCGCCCAACGCCTCGAGCAACGCCGAAGACGGATACACCGAGCCCATGCGCATCACCAAATCCCGCAAGTACAAGGAATACTACAACGACGGCGTCTACGAGTACTCGCAGGTCGCCGGCGGCTACGTCTGGTCGTGCTCCATGAACCCGAACCCCGAGTTCCGCGGGTCCTGCTTCCGCATCCGGAATCCGGACGCCTGGAACTTCGCGAGTCCATGATATCCCTACCTACGTACGTACTATAACTAAACGAGAATCCACTGCTTCCCATCTCGCGCCGGGTAATCTAACGCCCACGCTCAAGTTGTCCAAGCACTCGCTCGCTCGGAAGCCTCGAGCACCGCAAATCTGCGTTCGCGCTCCTAGTATTTGCCTATCGAAAACGCTAGGCTTCGATCTCTTCGCTTCTCCTCGTCTCCTTCGGTGCGTCTGTCCGTCAATCTGCCTGCCTGCATTCTCGCAACCAACCCTGCAGAGCTTGCTTGCGCCCGGCGACCTCGAGGTCCGCGCCGACCCGCGCCGCCCCGCGGCCTCGCGGCGCGCAGGCCCGCGCGGGGCGCCGCCTCGCCGCCTGGATCTCTTCGCTTTTGTCTTCGTCGCGCCGGTCGCGGACGACGACGACGACGACGACGACGACGACGACGACGACGACCCGTACGAGGCGTACTCCGACGCCTTCTGCGCAAGGGCGCTCACGAGGACGAGAAGCCGAGGGAGGCCCACATGATGGACGCGACCTCTCAGCGCGGCAAGCGCTGGACACGGGGCGGCGGCGAGAAACAACGCCTAAGGGCGGCCGACTCGTACGCGGAGGTCCGCAGATACTGCGTCGTCGAGGAGGAAGAGGAGGAGGAGGAGGAGGGCCACGACGACCACGACGACGACGAGGCGTTCGTCAAGGACGTCGAGAAGCGCGAAAAGAACAAGGGCCGGCGCTACCGTTTGAGAGATGAGGAATGCAGGAGTTCGTTTACGGCAGAACATGGCGCGGAGCCCGAAGTCGAGGAAGAGCGAGGCCCAGAGGCAGGCGCGGGGTCCGACGATGACAGCCGTCACAGTGGCTCGGCGGAAGTGGACGAAGGACGCGAGGTGAACGCTTCTGCGATTTGCGAGGGGTGCGGCGCCTGCGGTGCTTGTTTTCCTATCTCTCTCATTCCTGGCGCGGTGCCGCAAGAGACCATTGAAACCATAGCCCGAGATGTGCCGAGGTCGTTTGGGGTTCACTTGGGGACTCTGAACTCGGCAGAGATGAGGGCAAGTCTAGCCGAGGTCCTCGTCGTATTCTGCTACTTCAAGCCCGACGTTGGGTACACGCAGGGCATGAACTTTGTGTGCGTGCTCGCGCTTGCGCACATGACCAAGGAGGACGCTTTTTGGTTCCTGGTGGACCTCGTGGAAAGCCTGCCGAAGCGATTTTTTCAAAATGCCGCGCTCGACGAGGTCGAGCTCTTTGAGGACATTGTCACGCACCACGCGCCCCTTATCCGCGAGCACCTCGAGGCGGACGATGCCTGCCCGGGCGACCTCGAGCGCGCCATGCGCTACCTGCTCGTGCAGTGGATGGTCCCGCTCTTTGCGCACGTGCTGCCGCTGGAGACAACGCTGGCGATTTGGGACTTTCTCTTCGAGGCAAAGGCCCAAGGCCACGCGGACAGTCTCATTCTCAACATACACCGCGTCGCCTTCGCGCTGCTCGAGGTCCACGCGGGACCGCTGCTCTCAAGCCACCGCGCCGCCGCGGAGGCGTTTGCCAAGATCCCCCCGCCGTCGTGCCCCCAGCAGCACCAGGAGGCGGCGGAGCTGCGCGAATCGCTGGACCGCACCGCGGGCGCCGGTTTTGTGCGCCTTCTCTTGCAGCGGGCCGCGGCAGACGACAGGCCTGCGCGCATTATTCGCCTCGCGCAAGAGGTTACCATCCAGCGCGAGTGGCTCGCCGCCGCACGAGAGCAAAAGTCCATGGAGCGCGCTCGAGAGACGCCGCGACCGGAGACGACCCCGTCCACGCCCACAGTCCCCCCGCAAACGTCGCACGCCGTGACCTCGAAAGCGCCGCAGCCCATTGCGTTTAGGCCCAAGACGGATGATTCTCGCGCTAGTGCCGGGGCCTCGATCTTTTCGACCTGCATGGGATCCCGCACCAGGACGCTTGCCGCCGCTCGCGCTCTCCCCGTGGGCGGGGACGACGACGCGGGCTCGTGCATTGTACAGTAGGTAGGTCTACTCCAAATGTGTCATGTGTACTATATTTTACAGATCGAAAGGCTACTAGGCGTCGTCGTCGAGACTGTCCAGCATGTCAAAGTAGGCGTCGTATGCGAAGGCATCGCCAATAATATGGACAATGTCCTCGGGCGGCAGGTCCTCGGCGTCTTCCTCGCTGACAAAGGCGTTAACGTCCTCCACGCCCAGGTCAACCATGGCACGCTTGCGGGCTAATTTCCAGACCTCAAAATCACGGCCATTGTCGCCGTCCCAAGGCCTGCGCAGCTCTTGGCGCAAGGCGCGCATGCGAAACTCATGCATCTTGAGCACTCTGGCGCGCGCGCGTATCACGGCCGCGACCTCGTCGCGCGTGCTTTCGATGACCTGCTTGAGCCGAAGCTTCTTGCGGCCCTTGGCCAGTGTAAATTTTTCCTCGAGCTCTTGCGCGAGCGGTCTGCACTCTTCGACCTCTTCTTCGGCTTCGCGAATAAGCTTGAGACCCTTTTTCTTGCTCTTGACGTGATGCAGATGCTCCGGCTCTCCGTTCTCAAACATGCGCACGCGTCGCTCCGCTTCCTGCAGGTGCTCTTGCGCCATCTCGAGGTTCTCCTTGGCGTCGTGGTAGTCGTCCCGAAGTTTTTCGAAGATCTCTGCGGCGCGGCCGATGCGGTCCACAGCGACGCTCGAGAGACGCTCCTTGCCCTCCACAATTTCGCACCAAGACTCGAATGTTTCCACTGTGCAGCGCGAGACGCGCGCGAGCTCGGCGTCCTCCTTGTGTCGCCGAGCTGCTTCTTCCAGAGAGTAGAAGAGCTGCGCAAAAACGATGATGTCACTGTGCTCCTCGCGGCGCGAATCCTCAAAGGTGTACTCTGTGCGCGTCTCGGGCATGTAGTCTGGTGATAAGGGTCGCCACAGCGCAGCGAGTTTAGCTCGGGCCACCGCAAACCATTTTGATGACGATGTCGCGACCTTGGCTTCCTTGGCGAACAGATTCCGCGTCCCATGCTGTCGCTTATTGGGATTGGGTCTCCCGCCACCCTCGCTACTGTCCACTACGACCTCGATGTACTCTGGGTACGCGAGGGCCATGTCCTCGAAAGACCATGGAGCGCGCATCCAAGCAATACGCCCGTATGGCCCGCGATAGGTCCGGAGTGCGAGCTCGAGGAGCTCCTGGCTATGCTCAAAGTTGAATTGGTGCTCCCGCCGCAGCAAGCTCACGGCCTGGATGAGATTCGGGGCGCGGCCAGCCTCGGAAAGGTTGTCGTCGTCGTCCTCGTCGTCGTCTTCGTTCGAGTCGCTCCACGCGTTCTCATTTCCGAAGGACTCGAGAGAGGACAGCGAGTTAACCTCGTCGTCGCTGTCGTCGCCCCCCTCACCTGCATCAGCGTCCGCGTCCTCGTTTGTCTCGCGGTAAAGCGCCGAGAGGCGAAGCGCGTAAGACTTGACGGGTTCGTTATTGCGCCCAAAGCCGATGCGGAGGTCGTTGGTGAAGTCTCGCTCCGAGAGAAGGTCGTATTCCTGGCCAATCTCGACGAGTTTGAGCAAGTCGTCGAGGACAATGCGCAGCTTGGCGTTACGCTGCCGATCGAAAATATCTTCGATGCGCTTGACGGTGTCAAAGACGGACTCCTCGGCATCGTAAAAGGCCCCATTCATGAAGCGATCCACAGTCGCGTCAATGTCTTCGGTGTCGCCGGCAGCCAAATAGCAGTGCTTATCGACCAGGGCGCCCCTACACACCGGCATGAGGCGCGACTCGTCCAGCGCAAAGTGGTCGTCCCGGGCGATGGAAGCCCGCAGCTTGTCGACGAGGAGCCCGAGGCGTCGCTGGCGCTCTTCGCAGTATGCGAGGACCTCCTTCACGGCCCAGGCTTGCCCGTGGAAATTGACCGGAGGCGACGACATCGGGTTCGCATCAAAGACAATCTGCTGAAGCGTCTGCATTTCGCAGAGCGCGGGCGGGAGCTCGGGCAGCTGGTTCACTTGCACATTGAGAACCTCGAGGCTTTGACGCAGCGCGCCTTGGAAAAGAGCCGGCTGTACACGCTCGAGCTGATTGCATGCGACCTGAAGGACCTTGAGCCTCTCTAGCGTCCCGAGTGAGTCCGGTAGCTCGCGGAGCTTGTTCCGACTCAGGTGGAGACGCTCGAGGCCCTGGAGCCCGCCAAGCTCTACGGGCAGCGATTCGATCTGGTTGTACGTGAGCTCGAGCACACGTAGTCTCGTCAATTGATTCACTTCGCCCGGCAGCGACTGCAGGCGATTGCTACTTAGGTAGAGCCGCTCCAGAGCCAGCGCCAGCTTGCCCTTGAAGCAGCTTCCGTCGAGGGACGACAGACGATTGCCCTTCAGCGAGAGGAGCTTGAGCTTGGGCAATACTGAGAGGGCTGCCGGGACGGCTTCGAGCTTGTTGTCGCAAAGGTCGATCTCGGCCAGCTCCTCGAACGCAGACCAAAAGGCAAGGCTCTCAGGAATCTCGCACAGCGCGTTGGCGGAGAAGCTGAGAACACGGAGTAAGCGAAGACGCGACAAGTGCTTCGGGAGCGTCGTGATCGCCTTGTGACCCGAAATGCGAAGCTCGCGCAGCTTGCGCAAGCCAAAGGCCTGGTCTGGAATGGCCCGAAGCCCAAAAAAGTGCATTTTGAGAATGCCCGTCTGCCGCGCGCGCTCCATGGCCTGCGCCACCTTTTTATGGTACATGCCCTCCACGACGTGGTGCTCGCCCGCGACGCCGACGTCCTCCCGACGCGTGGCGGGCGGAGGGGCCCCGAGAGCGCGCAACTTTTCGCGGTTTCGGCAGTCCCACAGGATGGCATCTCGGCCACGGCGAACGGCCTCTGGTGGGGGGTGCAGCAGGTTGGGGTTGTCCGTGAGCGCGAGGACTTTGAGCTGCGAAAGCGCGCCGATGTCCGCGCACAGCTCTACTAGACAATTCGTGGTCAGGTCGAGCACCTCGAGCTTGCAGCACGCGCGTAGCGAGCGGGGCACGCTGATGAGCCGGTTGCCGGACAGCTCGAGTTTCTCGAGGTTCTTGAGGCGGCCCATCGCCTCGGGCAAGGTCTCAATGCGATTCTCGCGCAGCGCGAGCACTGCTAGCTGCGGGAGGTATGTGATTGCTTCGGGGATGAAGACGATGCGGTTCTGACACGCCTCGAGGCGTTCGAGACGCGGGAGCTTGCCCAAGCTTGCGGGGAGCTCGGTAAGCTGATTGCAATTGAGCAAGAGCTCGCGCAGACCGACCAATGTATTCCAGCGATCGAGCGAGGGCGGGATGCCCTGTCTTACGACCTCAAGCGTGACGATGTTGCCGAATTCGGTGGCGCCTGTATTGTCGTTGACCCAGTACCGCCACTCCATTTTGCCTGCTCGCGCAATCGCGATGCGCTGCTTGGCACGTAATTTTCCAATCTGCGTCTTGTTGTCGAGCTTCCCGAGGTCCAAAGGGGCCACCAAAGCGCCGGATAATGGCTTTTCAGCCGTCGCGGGTACCTGGTGAGGCGGAGGGTCCACGCCGGCGATGAAGGCAGCAACGATCTTGTCTCCGCTGACATCAAAGTCAGCCAGCTCGGGATCCTCGTCGAGGCGGAGCTGCTCGTGCAAGGGCTCCAAGGTCCGTCGGCCGTGCCCTGTGATCTCGTGAATGTATCCCGACTCGCCCTTTGCCGGCAGCTCAACGCGTTTCCAGTGTTTCATGTCCTCCTGGAGCTCCTCGGCAGTCATGCACGCGTATGCGGCGGGAGGAAAGAGAGCCAACGTCTCGAGCGCGTTGTGATTGAGATTGAGGCGTTCGCACTTGTCGAGCTCGGACAGCGCTAGAGGCAGCGTCACGAGACGGTTATTGTCAAGAGAAAATTCGCGCAGCGCCTTGGCTTGCGCGACGCGATAGTGCAGGTCAAGGAAGGTGTTGCCGCCTGCGATCAGAATCTCGAGCGCCGGGAGCTCGTAAGCGTCGAGGGGCAGATCCTGGAACTTGTTGTACTGTAGGTTGAGCTCCTTGAGGCTGCGGAGAAGCGCAAAGCCCCCGGGCAGGCTCTCGAGTCGGTTCTGCGAAAGATCGAGGATGCGCAGCCTGCTGAGACGCAGGTGGAGGCCCTCCGGAAGGGAGCGCAAACCGTTGCGCGCCACGCGCATCTCGATCACGCGAAGGACACGATCATCTTCGAGGAGTCTCGCGAATAGGTCGACGTTGTTGTCAACGAGCTTGCCTTGAAGGTCGAGTCTGTCCGTAAATGGCGCCTGGCGTACCAGTACATCCACGTCTTTGTCCTGTGACATGCGCAGTTCGAGGCGCTCGAGCTTTTTCAGCCGCTGAATGTGCGCCGCCTCGGCGACACTCCGCGGCAGCCGCGGCGAGCCGCGCGTCCACCTGCGCTCGAGCTCGCGGCGCTCCTCGCGCTTCATGAAGATGTCGTACTCTTGCTTGCGCGAGCTCCACTCCTTGTGCTCGACGCGCGCCTCTGCATTGCTGCGGAGCTGGCGTGCAGCCGCCTTGTACGAGCCAAGTCGAGCCACCCAGTCCGTGTAAGAGACGTCGGCGTGGGTCTCGGGCTCTTCGCCGACGAAGTTGCCAATATCCGCGATCGTGAGGTGATGGTGCAGGGGCGCATCGCCCTCCCTTCGAAGCGGCGGTCGCACTGCAACCGCGGGAGGAACCTCTGGTGTTTTGTCCTCTCGAGAATCGACAAGCGACGCCATGCGGGCCCTCCCGCGCACGCCGCCGTAGAATGATTCGATCGACTTGCGTTTTCCCTCTTGCTGCTGCAGCGCCTCGACGAAAGGCGTTCGAGCGACAGCATCGTCTTCGCGTGACGCCAACGCCGTCGTCGAGCGGCTCGGGCCGGCGTAGTATATTGTCGAGCTTCTCCTTCTGCGCGCGCTGCTTCTTCTCCGGCTCCGGCGACTTTCGTCTCCTTCGGCCGCGAGCATGGTCTTCGGGTACGGAAACCGGACTTTCAGCTCCGCAGGAGCTCGCTCCGCTCCGACATTGCGTGAACGATCTCGATCTGCGACAGAAGCTCTTCCCGGCCAGCGACGCGAGCAATCGCCACGCTCGGCGCCGCGCTCGCGGAGTCCAGCTCGAGAGCGCGGTGCCCCCACAGTCGCTCTTGACCCCACATATTATATCAATCATATTTGGCGCACACCTTTTTGGAGCGCCGCGGACAGACGTCGACCGGTTCTTCATTGCCTTCATTCGAGTTGCGGAGCTTGCGGCCCTCCGTCAGCCTGGGACGACCCGGGAGCTTCCTCCGGAGAGACTCGTTGGTATCGAAAGAAAGGAAGTCTTGTTCTCAGCCCCTTTGGGCAGAGAATTATCGCTGAGGCCTCCAAGGGTCCTGCATGCCCCAAGTTGCCTAAAAAAGGCCTGCTACATCCCCTCTTTCGCATCATCAAGAAATCTCTCGTCGGGACCCCTCCGTCTCCGCGTCGTCCTTCATCATCATCGCCGTCGCGATCGGCCATCGATCATCCGCGTCTCGGCGCGCGAGCGAGCGGTATGCGCTCTCTGGCGCGCGAGCGAGCGGTATCTTTCTTTTTCTCGCGCTAGGCCTAAGCTCGAGTTCACGACGCAGCGCCAGAACTACTCCGCTCGGCGACGAGGCGATGGCGGCGCCCGCGCGCCCCTTCTGGCACGCGCTCCTGCCCGGCGGCGCGCCCCCGCGCGCGGACGACTGCGCGGGCGGCTTCCCGGACCATGTGGACGTGCTCGTGATCGGATGCGGCATGACGGGCGCCTCGGCGGCGTACCACCTCGCGCAGCAGCAGCGCGAGCGGCTCGGGGAGGGCGGCGAGGCCTCGGTGCTCGTCGTCGACGCCAGACGCCTCGCCGACGGCGCCACGGGCCGCAACGGCGGCCACCAGTGGGCCGAAGTCGCCGAAAAAAGCGACGCGGAGGGCCAGAAACACGCCCGCGTCGAGGCCGCGGATATCAAGGCCGTCGAGGAGTTTGCGCGCAGCCTCGACGCCGAGGACCGCGCGGAACTGCAGCTCGAGCGCACGGGGGGCGTCCACTTTTCCATGGACGAGAAGGAGGCACCCTTTTTGCAGGATTTCGCGGACAATACCGCGCAGACCTTTCTCAATGACGAGGAGATGCGGAGCCAGGGCGTCGTGAGCCCGGCATGCGGAGAGAAACACCTCAGCGGCGTCGTCGTGCCCGGGGCCGGCCAGCTTGTGCCTGGACGCCTTGTCCTTGCGCTCGTGAAACAGGCCCGGGCGCGCGGTGTCCGTGTGCAGACGGAGTGCAAGGTGACCGCGATTGAAAAGGCACCCACTGGCGACGGCTGGCGGGTCCACGTGCGCGCGCCGCGCGGAGACGCTGTTTTTGAAGCCAAGAAGATTGTGCACGCGTCAAACGCATACGGCCACGACCTCCTTCCCAAACGCCTGCAAGCCTTTTGCAGAGGCGTACGCGGGCAGTGCATCGGGGTGCAAGTGGACGAGGATGCCGGCCGCGGGCCCGTGATCGCGCCACGCTCGCTGACATTCAAGTCCTGCGAGGGGAGCCACGAAGAATACCTCATCCAACGCGTCGCCGACGACAAGACCATCATCTTTGGCGGGTGCCGGCACGCGGCGACCGATGAGGGCGAGCCCTTCGCCCATGAGGGCGAGCCCGAAGAGAAGGTGAGCCAGGCGCTCCTGGACGGCCTCAAAAGATTCTTTCCCGACAGAAAGTTCCACGTTCGCCATGCCTGGACCGGACTCATGTGTTTTACTAAGGACAGCCGACCACTGGTTGGCCCTCTCCGCGAATGGCCGGGGCAGTTCGTGGCACTTGGATTCGGAGGTCACGGCATGGTACGCACGTTTACGTCGGGGCGCGCTATCGCCTCTCTCCTCCAGCACGGCGAGGGTGCTGGAGCCGCACTGGACTCCAATGCGGATCGTGAATTGCTCGATCTCTTTGCCGTGGACCGTGTCGGCGGGCAAGCTGAAGATGAGACCTCCTGAAAGTCTTGCTCTGTATCTGCAGTACGGAGCGCGATCCATCTCTCTCGCGCGCTTTCCCGACCTGCGCCACCGTGGACCATGTAAGATAGTCAAAAATTGCTGCTACTACTTCTGCATTTGCAGCGCAAACAACGCGATGCCCGAGTTATGAAAGGCCACCGCCAAGCTTACTTGCGACGGCTGTGCTTTCCCACCTCGCGGCCGCGAAAGGCGGCTCTTTCTCCTGGACACCGCTTGCTGAGCAGACCGCGCTTGTAAGAACGCTGCGCAGTTGGCTTGGCCCACGTACGGAGAGCCGTCAATGTGACCCAGGGACTGGAGCGAGGAGGTCAGCAAGCTTGGCGCGACGCTGCTGTCGGCCGCGTCGTAGCTCCAGATCTCAAAGGAACCATCGACGAGGGTGGCGACAAAGCAGCCGAGGTCGGGAGCCGCGCGAATGCACGTGTAGCCCACAGAGACCTGCACGGATTGGAGGCGAGTGGGGACCGCTTCGTCCAATGATACATCGGGCCAATAGAAAAGTTCCCCGTTTTCGCTGGCCGTCACCGCGGCATTCCCACCGAGGAAAGAAGCCGCCGGGACCCAGTCGGTGTGCGCGCCCGCGTAGCGGGCCACGGTCGCGAAGTCATCGAGATCCCATACGTGCACGCTGCGGTCCTGGGCGGTACTGAGCAGAAAGCTTCTGTTGAACGAGAGCGCCTGCACCGGGCCATGATGACCCTTGAGAACCCGCGCGACTTTGCCATCGTCAAGGCTGACGACGTAGACCTTCCAATCCTCGCCGCCAACGATGGCAAAGTCGGCTGGCGTGACGACGAGATCGTTCAGTTCATCATCCGAAAGGGTCACGACCGAGGAGAACCCCTCGTCGCGCTTGCCGGGCGCGAGAGCGAGCGTCCGCAGCGTACCGTCGTGGGAGACCGTGGCGAGGCTTTCTCCGTTTTTGAATCCCGCCACGCCGGTGACCCACGTTCTCGTTTTCGAGGTGGACACCTGGATGGTTTGTGTTGCCGCGGTGGCGTCCATGATCGTGAGGGTTCCGTCCGTCCAGCCAGCAATAAAGAACGCCCCAACTTGGGCCATGCAGATGGCGCGAAACTCTGCAATTCCCTTTGCGTCGGCCGCAAGCTTGCTGGCCCAGGCATGTGTAGCGTCGAACTTGGGCGTGCTCTTCCTCGTTTGCGCCCGAGGGGAGTCGCGCGGCGCCTCGGGTGTCGACGCCGGGGCCTGGACGCCGTTCCAGGTCTCTGGCGCAATGTCCCAGATGGAAACCTTTTGGTCGAAGGAGACGGTGACCATGGAGTGTATCGTGCACGAGAGCGCCATCGTCCGGCAGGTCCGGGAGTGCGCATCAAAGGTGCGCAGAAGCGCCTCGCTGTCCATGTCCCAGGCGCGGCACGTGTTATCGTCGCTGGAGGAGAAGATGACAATTTGGTCGCTGTTTCCCGTGAGGCCCGTCCCAGTGTGCACGGTGAGGCCGCGCAGCTGGCCGGTATGCCCCTGGAGGCGATGGATGTGGGCGCCATTCGCCATGTCCCAGACGTGAACGCAGGTATCTTCGGAAGCGGCGACTATGTACCGGCGGCGATCGGCTTGGCGCCAAAATGTCTGCACGCCGTTGTACGGCTTGGACCCGGACCCGAGCACATGCACAGGCGTGCACTCGCTGCTCCAGACGTCCTGGGTCTTCCAGACGCGCACGTCGGTGTTTGAGCCAGCCACCACAAAGAGCGGCGCTCTAGCAGTCGTGGGCGCAGCAATTTCCGTAGCGTAAGACGCGTCGACGCAATTGACGCCGTAGGTCGAGTCCGTGAGCGTATGCAGGCATTGGGGCTTCCCGACCGCGTCGGTCCCTTGGAGCGCGGGGACGTGCCATACTTTGACGTCGGTGGCCTTGGAGCCGCTCACAATAAGTGGGAGCGGGTGTCGCGCGTGCTCGTCGTCGTCAATTCCCACGCGGACGGGGCAGACCTGGTAAATCCAGTGCTCATGAGCGTCTGGGATCTCTTGGACCAAGGTCCCCGAGTCAGCGTTCCATACACGAATGCAGCCGCCGTAGAACCCGGAGACGATGAATGCGCTGGTGGCATCGTCAACCGGACGGTGTACCGCGAGGCGCGTGGCCCCGCCGACGTCGGCCTTTTTGTTGAGCGTCTGCATGAGTTGACCCGTGCGATAGTCCCAGACCTTGAGCTCGCCATCCGCCGCGCCTGTCACGAAGCGGTCGGCGTCGATCGTGCGCACAAAGTACGGGTTCGTGCGGTGCACGCCAAAGCTCATCTTGAGATCGCCGTCTCCGAAGGTGAGCACGGGCTCGAGACTGGTGAGCATGGCCGGCGCCGGGGCCATATGGCGTCGCTCGACGGCCTCGCGTAGCCGAAAAAGGTGATCGTCGTGACTCGAAGTGCGCGCGAGCCGGTTCCAGAGCTGCTCCGCAAGACACGCTGGGTAGCGGATCACGGACGGCAGCGAGAGAACGATGCAGCGAACGAGAATGCGGAGCTGATGACGCGCCGCGAGATCGAAGACCGGGTCCTCGCTGGCGAGCACGATTTGGTCCGTGACATCCTGGAGCGCGAAGCCGTTCGCGGCAGCTTGCAGGAACGCAAAGTCAAAGACGACCTCTAAGAGCTCGAGGCGCGTCTCGGGAGGCCCGAGGCGGATATGGTGCACGAGCTCGCGCAGCACGCGCATGTTGGGCTTGGCCTCGCCGTCGAGGAGAGGCGGCTGCGCGAGGATCATGCGGTCCGCAGACAGGACAACGGCGTCCCCATTCACGGCGTGGTCGAGCCGGAACTCGGCCTGCGCGGCCTTGTTGCCAAAGTAGGCCGCGAGCTCCTGGTGCCGGCTTGCGTATCGCCGGGCCGCGTACTCGCGGAACTGGCGATGAAACCAAGCCTTGGTGTTGCCGGTCTTGAGCACGAGAAAAGGCTCGAGGTCGGCGAGCAGGCGAGTGACGACGAGAGGCGGGATTCGGGGCACGGGAGGGACCCACCAGCGGAAGACGGCATTGAGCACCTCGTCGTTCAGAGAGAGCAGATCCTCGAGCTCTGGCTGGGAGAGACCGTCCCGCGCGCTCGTCAAGAGGCCGAGGGCGGCCTGCGTGAAGAGATCGCCGTGTTTTTGCTCGAGGTCTTCGAAAAAGGTCTCCAAGAGCGAGGCGACATCGGTGACTTGGTACCAATTTTCGGGGAGCGGCGTGAAGGACGCCCACTGCGTCAGCTGGTTGAAGACCGTGCGGAGCATGAGGTAGGTCGGCTCGTCGGCTTGGTCGAGGACGCGCTTGCAAAAGTCTCGCTGCGCAGGGGTGTCGCGACGCTCGAGCTGGTCGAGCCAGGTGTCGAGGACCTCGTCCACATCGGAGAGACGCATGACCGGGACTGCTATTTCGGTGCAGCGGACCGTCGCGCGCACCTTGAGCAGCGTACGGTTGGTGGCGTCGGTCATGGCCGTGAGGAGCAGGTGGCAGTTTGGCGGCAGGTCGCCGGCGTCTGGGAGCCATGCCATGGAGGACCCGGGCGGGAGCTGATCCAGCGAGTCTAGCACGACGCACAGGGGCCGGTCCGCGGTCCCGCGGCAGATGAAATCTTCCCGGAAGGCCTCGGCGAGCTCGTCAAAGCTCGCGGTAGGGTCGAGGGCCGGGCCGCCGTAAATGGCCTGGATCTGGGCGCAGACCGAGTGCAGGAGGGGCTCGACTGCGCTGCTTTCGGACGTGGTGCCGATGAATCTCACACAGAGCGCAAAGGCGGGCTCAATGTCCATGAGCACGCGCGCGGCGAGCGCCGTCTTTCCGGACCCGGAGATGCCGCTGACGAGAGTTGCAGGCTCGGACTGCACGGCTTCTGTGATGCGCTCGACGAGATCAGTGCGCCCGACAAAGTCCTGCTGTTTGCGCAGTGCAAATCGGGCGTGGGCCTTAACCTCGTCGATTATGGTGGTCTCTAGCGCGCGGGACGGCAGCACGGCAATCTTTTCGGCGTACATGCGGCACAGCATCTCCAGAGTGCTTCTGATGTAGGCTGCGTGCGCAGGGTAAGCGACGGGGTCAATGCCGCCCTCGTGCCACTCGAGAGAGCGCTCTTTTGTCTCGGAGGCGTGTGCGGCGGCCCACGCGCGGAGGTCCTCGAGGTGAGCTTGCGCTTCATCGACGGTATCGCGATACCCCGCGTGATGCACGTCGCCCTCGAGGTGGCGCGAAAGGAGCAGAGAGGTGGCGCCCGGAGAAGTGAATCCGAGGCGCATTTCGAGCTCGGTTACGGAAGCCTCGAAGGGACGACGGGACTCGATGTCGTTGTCGTACAAGCTCCGCGCAGCCTCCCGCAGCGCGCTCTGCATGGGCTCGAAGCACTCCGCCCACCACGCCCGACTCGCCTCGTTCTGCACCTCGGCAGAATAGTCTGGGAGGACCTCGTAGACGGGGCGCAGCCGAAAGACGGACGGAATGCTATTGGTATCGAGCTGGAACCAGGTCTCGAGCAGAGCGCGCTGGTCG
The DNA here is from genome assembly GCA_001462505.1 of Aurantiochytrium sp. T66. NCBI lineage: Eukaryota > Bigyra > Thraustochytrida > Thraustochytriidae > Aurantiochytrium > Aurantiochytrium sp. T66. Next base: position 13,274,794 of record KQ758850.1, on the reverse strand, counting down.
TCGTTCGCGCAATGCTGGAAAAGGCTGTTGAACTCGTCCTCTTCGATTGCGGCGGGAAAGGGCCTGAAGCCGTACTTGTCGCCGACGATGCCGATGAAGTGCATGGTGGCGCTGGTTTCCAAGCACCTTGATAGCTCGCGCAGGCAAATTTCGGCCGTCTTGTGCTGCGCGCTCACGTCCGAGTTGATGCCCCAGCGCATCTCGCTCAGCTCGAACTCGTAGCCTGCGTTCCGGCAGTGCGCGCGCAGAAGCGGCACGCAGAATGCGACGAAGCAGTCCCGCTCCGCTCGCGTATCTGTAAAGGTCGACGACATGAAGGACCGCACAATCTCGGGAACGGGCCTGAGATCGTCCTCGGTTGCGTGGCCACGCAGGACCCGCTCGACCCCTTCGGGCGCCTCGTCGGCGCCGGCGTCATCGTGCTGCTTCGAAAGGCCCTCCGCGAGGATCTCCGCAAGCCCGGAGACTCCCTGGCTGCCAAAGAGCGCGCTCCGCAGCTTGTCGAGCTCGTCCTGTTGCCGCCAGACTTGTTCGTTTGTTGGCCGATCTCCTCCTTTCGTCGGCCGCCCTTCGGTCTTGCTTGCCCGCTTCGTCGGCTTGGGCGTCCTGCCCTTCGAGGTCCCGGCGGTCCCGGCGACCTTGGACTTCTTGGCTCCCATTTTGGCTTCGATCGCCAATGTGTTTACAGTATGCGGTCCGGCGCATCGACGCAGGCGAGTGCGTGCCAAATCGAAGCGGCCGGCCTCTGCCTCGACTCTGCCTCCGACCTGGTAGAGTATGCACTACACTTTGGATTTGGCCCGGCGGGGCGGCCGCGGCGCGAGCACTGTGGCATGCGTCCCCCGCTCGATCATCGACGGCCGCCGCGGCCATCGCAATCACCGTGATGACCTGGTTGAGTGTGCAACGTACCAAGGCCCAAACAAGGATCGCGCCAGGTTCCACGCGCTTCCAGGAGCGGCTGGACTACCAAGCCTACGCGCACATACGTAGTAGGCCTACCCGGTACGTACGTGCTACGTATACGTGTACGTGTACGAGCAGTCGAGCAGCCAGCGAAGCAGCACTCAATCAATCGACGAAGGAGTGTATTATTGTGCACGCGCCCCGGCTGCTCGATCCGTGCATGCTCGCTCACGGCGACGCGGGTTCCGTTATCTTCGCGCCACGTCCCGGTATCTTTGCACCACCGGCCCATATATTTCCTTTGATTAGTAGCGCGTGCCGCTCTGCGCATATCATTTTGACTCGGATCGTCCGGGGCGAGGCCGCTCCGCGCGCGGGTCGACGCGGGCTGACGTCGCTCTGCGCTGCGCGCCCAGGCCCTGGACGCGGGCCCGCCCAGCCTTCCGGAGCGGCCTGACCTCGGGGTCGCCCCGGATGAGAAGGAGAACTTCAAGGTGATGGCCGACAAGCTCATGTCCTGGGTCGGCGCGGCGCGGGCCGCTCTTGAAGGCCTCTGGCAGGAACGCGAGCCCGCAACGGAGACCGCGCGGGAGTCGGCAACGGCGACGCCCGCGAAGGCGTTCTCGGTGGAGGACCTCATGGAGGAGACCAAGGTGGACCGCGACCTAGGCCCGCCCCTGGAGGTCGTGGCGACGACGCCGCGGCTCCGGCTCCGCTCCTGCCGAGAGAGCGACGTCCCCTTTTACCAGGCGCTCTGGAGCAACCCCGATGTGATGAAGAAGTACGCCTCTGGGCGGCCGCAAACCGACCCCGAGTACGCCTATAAACGTCTCGTCTCGAACGAGAACAGCTGGACCCAGCGATGGGCTGAGGGCAACCCCTGGAGCGGAATGGTGGTCGAGCTGCTGAGCACGAACGAGCCCATTGGCGCAGTTGTCGTTGGCGGCGGCGAGCTCGCGTACCTCTTCGAACCCAACTTTCACGGCCAGGGCTATGGCCGCGAAGCCGTCGTGGCCCTGGTCAATGTCGTGGTCCCCATGCTCGCGCTCGACACTTCGACGCCAAACATTCCCAAGTCGATCGAGGCGACCGTTCGCGCTGACCACGTGCCCTCGCGGCGAATCCTCGAGACGTGCGGCTTTACGTCGGACTTGAAGATCAACTATCGCGAGTTTGACGGCGAAATGTTCGAGCGCTACATCTTCACCGTGGACGTGTCTACGCTCATCGCTCGCTACCTGCACGCGCGAGAAGACTGGTAGCTAGGCTGGGAGGGCGAGTGCGCCACAACTGAAATTCGAGGCTGACGGCGACGTCTCGAGCCTGCTGCACCCATGCGATCCTGCATGTGGCGGTCTTTGGTCGGCCGAAGTTTCACCTTGACACGAGCTCGCGACGCACGGCGAGGCCGACTGCGAGGCCTTTTTGCCTGCCTCGCACGTCTCTCTTGATTGTCAATAATTGAACAAACCAAATTCTACATGTCTGCACACGGGATCGCGCAAGTTAGATCTTGCGACGGCGATCATTGCCCCGCGTCGCAAGATGTGCTCGTGAAAACAGCAGGGAAATAGAGGTAATTCTAAAAAACAACGCAGTGCATCGGGTCTGCCCCTTTTGGGGGAGGAGAGCAGACGAGATGATGAAGCCAGGAAGGTTTAGACGTAGCCATCCTCCTCCGAGCCCGGCTCCGGCTCGTGAAAACTGACAGCCTTCTCCTGGAAGCTGGTAAAGGTCGCCGGAGAGATGCCGGTCGGGGCGGTCCGCGTGACGACGAAGGACGAGACGTCGCGGCCGTCGTTCTTGGAGGAGAACGAGCCGTCCTTGGAGCGGGACGCGCTGTCGGTGGTGGAGAGGCCGACGCGCTTGGTGGTGATGGTGGAGGTGGCCATTTTGCGAAAGAGCGCGTGAAAGGCGAGCCAGGACACGGGAAGAAAGTAGTCGTGCTTGTTGTAGAGGGCCGGGATGAGAAAGAAGGCGCCGTAGATGAAGCCCTGGAGCGTGGCCTGCGTGTACGTTCCGCGCTGGAAGGCGAAGAGCTTGCGCTTGATCTCCTCGGCCCGCTTGCTCTTGGAGGCCATCTCGCCACTCATGATCTTGCTGAACTGGACCTTGATGACGAAGGCCTGGACGCCAAAGACGATCATCGAGAGCACCGAGCCGCCCATGTAGGTGAGGTAGACAATCTGCGCGGTCTCGTCGCGGCCGTCCTCGGAGGCGAAGAGGGTCACAAAGGGCAGGAGACCGAGCAGCATGGAAAGGATCATGTTGCAAAAGCCCCAGATGCGCGCGATGCGGACCAGGGAGACCTGGCTCCTCGAGCCCTTGAGGATGGTGGCAAGCAGCTGCGGCTGGAAGAGAAAGGCAGCCAAGTAGAAGCCGAGCTTGGCGATGAAGAAAAGCGTGGTCATGGCCCAGGTATGGCCGACGCGCTCCTCATTGGTGGCGAGCTTGAGCAGGCACATGAGGAAGGACCCCGGGGCGCAAAAGATGAGCCAGGCCAGGATCGCGGCGTAGCCCTTGTTGTCGAGGATGGTGTACCGCTTGCCGCTGAGCTCCTTTTGCTTGACGAGCTCGATGTGCTGCTCGCGCTTTTGCAAGACGTCGCCGCGGACCTTGATGAGGTTGAACAGCAGAAAGGCGAGGTTGATGGCCCAGAGCACCTTGATGGCGACGTTGTTAATATCGCAGGCGATGCCTTCGGTGTTGATGAAGTCGCTGAGACCGGTCCAGCCGTCCTTGCACACGCACACGCCGACCTGGCACTCGCCCATGCCGCACTGACTCAACCATGGCTCCGGGTAGTACGAGGCGAAGGCCTCCGGCATGTACGCCGCCGAGTTGCCGCACAGGCCGGCCATCGTCTCGAGCTCTCTCTATTCAGCTCCGGACGCTGCAGCAGCGGCAGAAAAACACAGCTCGCGCTCCGGCGGCACCGCAGCTGGTTGGTTGGCCGCAGCTTCGCGCAGCTCGGCTAGTGAGTCTTGGGCCTCTCGCCGCCCGTGCGATCGAGCGACGCCGAGGCAGCCGCGAACGCACGCACGCACGCTCGCTCGCTCGTGCGTGCGTGCTTGCTTGCTTGCTTGCTTGCTTGCTTGCAGTTTTGCTCTAGCTCTCGAGAGCTCGGTGGTCTCGGGTCGCGTGCGGTGCGGTGCAGTAGCCAAGTGCAGTGCAAGTCCACGAGTCCACGACACGCTTGTGCACAATTCTCTCCTCGCGACCTCCTCGCTCCCTGCCCCGTGCGTGCCTCTGTCCTGCTGCGCGCGCCTCTCGCTCGCTCGCTCGCTCGCTCGCTCGCTCGCGCGCGTGTTGCAAATTTGCTCGAGCTCCTCGGGGGTACGTACGAGTCGGAGCCCGCGTAGTACGTGCTCTTTACTGTGTAGTACGTCCGTACGTACCCGTATACGTACCCGTACCCGTACGTACGTTCTACGTACGTACGGCGAGGCCGCGGTACGTACCCGACCCGCTCCCGCAAAAGAGTGCGGCACGGACGCGTCGCGGCGCAATGCAATGCAATGCAATGCGAAGTCTCTCGGAGTAGAGTAGTCCAAACGAGAGCAAGATTGGCCTGGACGAGAAGCGAAGCGGCCCGAAAACGCCCGCCCTCGGCCGGCCTTCAAGTTCGCGTCGGCCAGCATCATTCCATTCCATTCCCATTCCTGGAAAAACAAACAAACAAAGCAAAGCAAAGCAAAGCTCAAGCAAGCTCTCGGACTTGAGCCAGAAGTACGGGTACGTACGGGTAGTACGTAGTACGTACATCATGATCGCGATGATGATGATGACTCCGATGATGGTCATCTTGATGGTGATGATGATGATGTCTAGCACAGACGCATCCTTGGCTTCGGTTAGTCGGCTTCGGTACGTACCGACACGACCAGCAGCAAGAGCATCGTTTTCAGACGCGGCCGTCGTCGATCTTGATCTTGATAATGATGATCGATCGATGGATCGATCGAAGCTACGACTGGTGGTGGTGGACCATGGTGGAAGCGAGCGAGCGTGCGTGCGTGCGGAGTCTGGAGCGCAGGTGCACGTGCAATGGCTTGCAATGGCATGCACAAGGGCATGCAGTGGCGCCAGCAGGTCGGCTTCCGATCATGAACCATTTTGGCTTCATCGGTCACGGACGGATGGATGAAAATTGATGCAAACGACCTCAGGCTCGTTCGGCAGCACTGCACTTCGGCTCGTTCGCGAGGCCACTGCGGTGACCGTGCCGGCCGCGACTCGCGATTCCTCGGGACGGACGGCCTCCGCGTCGAGAGACCAACTTGGAGAACTTGGAGTCGTGTCGCTTTTGATAAAGGTCCAAAGCGCCCCCCACGATGATAGGGCGTAAGCAGGCCGCGCGTGCACAGGGGGTGCAGGTGTTTTTCAAACCGGCGGCGTAGGACCTCCTAGCGCGCGGCTACGCCACGCGCCAGGGGAGTTTCGTGCCAGGTCAGCTCACCTCACCACGTAGTAGTAGTGGTGGCACGCACAAGAGATCCAGCCTTGACCAGAGTTTTACGAGAAAACCTTGTCGATCGATAACTTGAAACCTGAGACGTTCCTGACCTTGATGGAGTTGAAGTTGCCAGTGAGGACGAGCTGTCGGAAAGAGTTTCCTTGTGCAGAGCTGCCTGCGACGATGATACGTACTGTACTACGTACGTACGTACGTACGTACGTACCACGTTGGCCGGAGGCACACCAAATGTCACTAACTGATCCAATGACGCGGGTGCGCCACGACGCTCGCTCGCACTGCACGCGCTCGCTTGCACGCACTAGGCTACCATGGTACGTACGTATTTCTGATCGCTTCGCGTGCCGTGCACCGGTACGTAGCCAGCTGTGCTAAAATTGGGGGAGAAGAGGTCAGGTCACGCAGGTTACGGTACCTTTGAGAGGCGCGTGCAAGACGGATTCAGAACCGGTACGTACTACGTACGAGAAGGATCTCGGATCCGAGCCAGCTAAAATGTGAGACGCTCGATGAGCGTCGATCGATGAGACGGTGGACAAGCACTGCTGCTCTCGTGCTTGAACGAGCTCTCCACGTGCTCTTTTGTGAGCCGTACAACCGGGGCGGTTCAACGTGATGGGAGCCCTAATTTCTTGGTCACGCTCGTTGTATCTTACAACTTGAACTTCTATACCGAACTCGAAAAGTTTGCGATTACGCGACCGCCGCTGCCAGCGAGCCGAGCAGGCTCAAGACGGTTGCACAGATCCCCACAAAGAGTGACTGCGCACGAAAGTCCTCTCGCGGCCATCTTTGCTCTTGGTCCAGACGGCGATCTGGCTACGTTCTGGGAGGTTCTATGAAGGCCCTGAACAAGTTGAATGCGGGCCTATAAATATGCAAGACCAACCGCGCAGCAACATGAGCCGCGACGACTGCGAGATCGGCACGAACGACATAATTTCGCCCGCCACTTGGGGATTCAAGGGCTTGGCTCTTCTT
>KQ758850.1:13156445-13203985 GCA_001462505.1 Aurantiochytrium sp. T66 | reverse complement strand
CGCGCGCGCGCGCTGGGCCACGCGAGCGCGCGCCTCCCTCGCCCGCCCGCGCGCGAGGTCTGCGCGCGTCCGCGCGTCCGCGTCCGCGTCCCGCGTCCCGGGCCCGGGTCGAGGGCCGAGGGTCGAGTCCCGGGAGCGACCTTTTTTTGCCCCCTTTTTTCCCGCCGCCCGGAGACATATGGGGCGCCCGGCGGCCCTCGGCGGCGAGCGCGCCCTCTCGGCCGCGAGCCAGACCCTGCGCGCGCTGCTCTGCGCGGCGCTGACGCGCTCGGAAGAGTCCCATATATTAACCACACCGCGGTGGAGTGCTGGAGAGGGGGCTCGTGAAGCCCTGGGGACTCGGAGCCTGAGGCGTCGACGGCCTGGACGTACATGGTCAACGTCTCTTTGGGGGGAGGAGCACCTATTCTGCGTGCATTCACGAGGTCTGGGACTCAGAGCGCTGGACGTACAGCGAGCGGGGCCTCGTGGAACCGACGTAACGGAGCTGGATAACGAACGTCTCGCAGGTGGCATGTGGCACGGGGCCTGAAGACTGCTAGCACAATTGGTACACTTGCTGGAAGACGACGTCTGGGCCCCGAAACCGTACGAGGAAGCCGTACTCCGGGAAATCCTGGAGTCCAACTCGCTGTGACTTGTGGGTGGTCGATTTCCGCTCTTGCTTGAGATGTATGGAACCTCGTACGTTGCTGTCGCGCGTCACGATCGCCTGACCATCAGAATCGGTGCCCCATCTGAGACGTCTGATACGTCGCTGCCCAGTTGATAAAACCGACGACTGTTCGCTTTCGAGACGCTGCATCTCGGCGAGGTTTTCTTGCTGTTGTAGATCTCCCGACACTGGACGTTTTTCCCTGCGCGCGCATTCGAGGAAGAGTCCACTTTGAACGAAAGTGGAGCCCGCGATTGTCAGCGTCAGACTGCACATGATGAAGAGAATTCTTTTAGCTTCAAGCCTGAGCAGAGCGCCGTAAGCTCGCCGGAATCCTGCTCTTATGGAAGGCCAATTGCGCCCAAGATGATGCTGCTCCTTACCTCCTGAAGCACGTGTTGGGCCGCAGACGAAAGTTTACACGTGGCGCCAAAAGTCTTGCCCGTTACCAATGAAAAACGCACGCACCGTGTCCAAAGTGTGCTCTTCCCAAGGTTCTCGTGTCGTACACGAGCACAGAGTGTTATCTTCCTCGCTCTCGTCATTGTTCTCGCGCTTCCAGAATCTCCGTCGAGGGGTTCTCTCCCATCCCAGGCGTCTTTGTCCGCACGAGACCTCGCGGTTCGCCTTAAACCGAGTTGACTTCTCAGATGCTGCTGCGGCGGTTGATGTGAGCCCTGCGCAAGCTTCGCGGCCAGAGGCCCAAGGCTCGCGCGCGGCCTCCAAGTGTCGGTCCTCGAGGTCCGCGCCGGTCACGATATCGTGCACGATATCACCGCGAGGACGTTCGCGCTCGAAGTTGAACTTGAACTTGAACGATGCCATCGGACGCACGGCGGCCGCAAGCACTGCCGCGCAGGCCCTCGCGCAGGCCCTCGCGCAGGCGGCGGCGCGGCGCGACGGGCTCGAGCTCGAACTCATTATTGGACATGGGGACCGAGGGTGGCGGAAGTCATTCTGGCGTAGAAATAGGGCTATGACTTAGGCTCGTGCGCCGTGTTGGCGCCGGATCTCTCGAGCCAGGTTCGCTTAACGCTTAGGTCTTCGGAGTGGGCGCGAGCTCCTTGACTTCAGTATCGAGCTCGAGGCTGGCCCAGATCATCTCCTGATTCTATCGCGCCTCCAACTCAAACGAGAGCGAGTGACCCGGTCCGAGTTTGTGGAGACGAACAGCACGCGCTCGCTCCGCCTTGGTCGTGTCCTGCAGGGCCTCGGTGAACGGGAACAGCGACTCTTTGGTGGTCGTGTGCACCTGGCCCAACGCTGTCTCGCGAATCGTGACCGAACGTTTCAAGGCGGCCACGGCTTCCGTCTAGTACCCAAGGCCGAGCAAGCCACGACCCTCGGCGAATTTTGCGCGTGTCAGCAAATTGCGGTACCAGTAATAGTAGTCCATGACGACCTGCAACGTTTTGGCTTTCAGGTTTCGGAACGTTGTTGGGACCAAACGCGGCCGGGCCCCCAATCAATGACAAAATGTGGCAACAAGCGCATTGCATTCATTGTTCTACTTGGAGTTCATCAAATCCTGAGCCTAAAGTACCTGGTGGCGCTCCTCCTCCTCGAGCTTGGCCTGCTTGGAAGCAAAAGCGAGAAAGATCGACTCGAGCGAGGCCATGGAGACAGCGTACTCAACCACACCTGTATCCTCCTTGGCCGCCTCGAGCTTGGCGAAGACGTCGCCAAGCCGCAACGAGTTACCCGAGGACGAGTCGACGCGCCACCTTGAGTGGTGGCCCCGGCGCTCGACGCACTCGACATCGGCAAAAGCCTCACGCAAGAAGCGCCCGAGCTCGTCGTGCAGACCCTCTACAAGGAACCAGTCGAGGAAGAACATGACGTCCACCTGCGAGGCGCGCTCAAGCGCCGACCAGATCGCGTCGCCCGTGGCGTCGTCAGCCGTGATGCGGTCTGCGCGGTCCGGGGCCCCGAGCGCCGCGGCCGCCTCCTCGACAGCGTCTGCGGGCAGACTCTCACCCTGAAGCAGGCCTTCGAGCTTGCGGCGACCAGCCTCAAGCTCCTCTTCGCGCGGAGCCCGCAGCTTGATATTTACAAGCAGGCCACGGCTAAAGCGCGACTTGAGGTGCTGCAGGGTGCCATAGCACGAGAACTGCCCAGCCACCATAATGCCCACCCGCGAGCAGAGCGACTCAACTTCTTCCATCGAGTGCGACGTAAGAATTACCGTCCCCTTGCGGCTTCCGTGCCTTCCCAGCGGAATTCCAGCAATCACGTCGAGGAGGAACCTCCGGTTGTACGCATCGATCCCGGTCGAGGCCTCGTCGATGAAGATGAGGGGCGGCGAGCCCACCATGGCGATCGCCACGCTAAGCTTGCGGCGGTTGCCACCTGAGAGCTTGCCCGCCGTGCGCTCGCTAAACTCTTCAAGGTTCAGTTGTCGCATCTTGGTCTGTGCCACTCGCGCGACCATGTGCTCGGGGATGCACTTGATGCGTGCAAAGAGCTCCAGGTGCTCGCGCACCGTCAGATTCTCGAGAAGAGCGTCAAACTGCGGACAATAGCCAATCATGCGCCGCAGCTCGCCCTGCTGGTAAATGACATCCTTGCCGACCAATTTTGCGGTCCCGAGGCTCGGGATGATGTCGCCCGTCAGCATCTTCATTGTCGTCGTTTTGCCGGCGCCGTTCAGGCCCAGAAATCCGAAAATCTCTCCCGAGGGAATTCCAAAGCTGAGGCCCCTGACCGCGACTTTGCCGTCTGGGTACCGCTTGCGCAAATGACGCAGAGCAATCACGTCGGAGGACGTCTCGTACGAGCTCTCGATGCGGTCACGCTCGCGGCGCACGTCCTCGTCGTCGATGCCCTCCGTGTCATCTTCGCCTGCCTCGATATCGTCTTGCGATGTTCCTGAAAGCAATGGATCTCGCAACGCTTCGCTGCCACTGCTGCTACGGGCAAGGGGTCGCACGCCCGGCTTGGTGCGCGAACAGCAGCAAGCCGAGCGCAGCCGCGCAAGCCGAGCCCGCCAGGCGTCTGTCAGAGCGTTCACCCTTGCGCGGAGCCACGGAAAACTCAGGGCCACATCGATGCACACCGCGAGCACAAAGTAGACCACGGACGAGAGCGCCAGGTAGAAGATTTCCGCCCCGGTCACCTTCCAATCAAACGGAGACGACGCCATGCCCTCGGGAAGGAATTCCTTCTCGGAGTGATTGATGGTCAGTCCGAGCAATCCATTGCCCAAGCAAAAGCCCGGGAAGGCCCGGAAAAAGTACTTGAGCACGCGGTTGACCTCCATGGTGGACTCGATAAAGGACATCACAAACGACGCGATGAGCAGGATTAGACCCGTGATGAAGTTGAGCAAAAGCACCACGTTCTGTGCCGTCGAGTGCGAGGCGAAGAAGAAGGAAACCACATAGGTGAACGGAATCACCGCCAGCCCGTACAAGAGGAAAAGCACGGTGACGGCCCCAAAGTTGCTGCCCTCAAAAGCCGAGATCTGGAAGAGGTACACCGCGAGCACGGATAGACCCCAGGGCACAAGGTACATGGCCATGTCCCAGGCGTACGATGACGTCCAGTATGCCAAAGTGGATGCCCCGCTAATGACCTGCTGGTGCTTGGCGCTAATTTCGCGTTCCTTGACAATGAAAATGGCCACCGACGCCGGGACGAAAGAGAAGGCAATCATGATGCTGATGGCCGCGCTCACGGCCGAAAAGCTGTCGAGAAGGTCGACAAATCGGGACGTGAACGGGAACGGGTGGTTCGTGACCCGAATGGAGGCATTTCGACGCGACGTCGAGAACGACGACGACGACGACGGCGAGGAAGCAGCAGCGGGCCATGCATACTGCAAGAGCGCTCGGTCCAAAAGGTTCAAGAACACGCCGGGGCCGTGCTTCGCGGTCGAGTTAACCAGAATTGTCACCTCCAGAGGAGAGTTCTGCGCGGGCTGGAACTCGTCAAACTGCACTGCGCCGTACATGGTCTCGGCGCGGTCGTGCCGGTGATCGAGAACCCAGTCCGAGAGCCCGGCAAGCGCGCGGCCGTTGGGGATCCTGCCCTTGCCCTCGGCCGTGCAAGTCCCGTTCAGATCGCGCCGCGTTGCCACCGGGAGCACCGCCACATCGGGCCCGAAGTCCAGGGGCAGTTCATCGGCGGCAAGCGACGATGACGCGTTGAGGTACAGATAGTTGTCGGATCCTTGCTTGAACTGGGCCACGTCCAAGACGAGTGCCGGAGGCTTTTTCATGGGGAATGCCTTAAGCAGCGCGAGACCCATGACGAGCAAGACGATCGGCAACAGGGTGTTGCAAAACAGAGACTTGCGGTCGCGTTTGGCGTACTGGTACCGCTTGAGAAAGAGTGCGCCGAAGTGGCGCGCGAACTTTTCTCCGTGGCCCACATCCTCCTGAACCATGTCCTCGCCGTCCTTGGGAGCGTCGTCGCCCTCGTCGGAAACGCGACGGTACATGTTATCGCGCGGCGCGCGCTCGGCCCTTGCCCCGGCGTCGGCGTCGGTGTCCCGCGAGGCCTTCCCCTGGTGCCGGCGCTGCTCAAAAGACTGCGAGGCCACCTTGAGGAAGACCTCCTCGAGCGTCGTCACCGAGACGCCGTACGAGGCTAGGCGGAGCTCGTCGCGTCGCGCATCAAGGTCCGAGAAGAGCTCAGGAAACGACTTTGATGCTGTAAATGGAACGCGCACGGACACTTCGGCGCCGACGCTGCTGTATACCTCAGCGTCCGCAATGTGCTGCTTGATGGCCTCGCCGAGTCTGCGCCGGTCCTTATCCTGCTGGACCCGGCGCGCGTCTGCATCCTCGGCGTCGGCTGGCGCAGTAGCAAAGGAGAGCGTGTACCCGATGCCGTACTTTGATTTCAGGAACAGCGAGGTCCCGCAGCACTGCAGCTGGCCGTCCGCCATGATGGCGATGCGATCGCCGAGCATATCGGCCTCGTCCATAAAGTGCGTCGTGAGCAGAATGACGCGCCCTTGGCGCGACTCCTGCAGGACCTGCCAGATGGCCCGCCGTGACCACGGATCGACGCCCGAGGTCGGCTCGTCGACCACAATGAACTTGCTATCGCCGAGGAGCGCAATGGCCACGCTCAGCTTGCGTTTCTGGCCGCCGCTCAAGTTCGCAGCTGCGACGCCCCGCTTCTCGTCGAGACCGACGTGCGCGATCTGGGCGTCGACGGCAGCTTCCACGTCCTTTACGTTCTTCAGTGACGCAAAGAACTGCAGATGCTCCTCGACCGTGAGCTCGGGGAAGAGAACATCGTGCTGCGGACAGACGCCAAGAATCTGGCGAATCTCGTCCATATTCGTTCCGATGTCGTTCCCAAACACCGCAGCGCTCCCGCTCGAGTGCGGCAAGAGACCCGTCAGAAGGTTGGTCGTGGTCGTCTTGCCGGCGCCATTGTGACCAAGAAGGACAAAGATCTCTCCCTCGAGCATTGTCAGGTCGAGGCCGTTGACTGCGAGCTTCTTCTCTCCGGAGCCATCGTCAAACGCCTTGGTCAGGCCGGAGAGGCGCACGCAGCGCTCATCCGCTTCGAGACGTTTCTGCTCACCCGCGAGCTCTTCGATGAACTCGCTCACCCCATTGCCGCCGGCGCGCAAACTTTCCAAATCGCCGTTGCCGTCCTCGGCGTCGCGCAGGGCGGCCCTGTCGCTACCCTCGGAGTCCGAAGTCCTGCTGCGGGTCTTGCTTGCGCTGATGCTGCCGCTTGTGCCACTGGACCTCTTGCGCGTTTGTTCGCGCCAGTACCTGCGCGAGCAGAGAAAGTACCAGGGGCGCGCCACGCCAAACTCTTGCGGCACGACGTGGTCGAGGTAGAAAGTAATGCCGAGGTACAGAAAGAGGTCCAGGACGAGGGTGGCGAGAATCTGCATGAATGGGATCTGCTGCTCGTTGGGCGCATCGAAGGCGTTGCTCCAGCGCACGCCCATCCCTCCGGCTTCGTAGGTGGCTAGCGTCGAGGCTCCAAGCCCAAACGCCGTGGGCGACAGCAGCGAGGCGAACGCCTTGGAGGACGCCGGAGCATTGCGAGAATTGACGCCAAAGAAGGGGAAGAAGCCCACGAAGAAGAGCACGACGCCGGCCGTCGACGCCGTCTTGGCGCGCGAGAAGAGTACAGAGACCATAAAGCAGTACGCAATGATACTCAGGCAAAAGAGAAAAAAGTACGCAAAGACGAGAACCGGGTCGCTGCTGGAAAAGAGGTGCGAGTGGGCGATCACCGTGATGGACGCCGAGATGACGAAAAAGATGATGCCGTACGTGAGAAACCACGACCAGTACAGCGCGGAGTACTGAAGGCCCATCATGCGCATACCCTCGCGCGCGCGCGTCTCCTTTTCGTGGACGATGCCTCGCACGAGACGCGAGATGGGCCAGAGAAAGGTGAGGATGAGGTCGAGGCCAAAGACGTTCTTGATTTTGCGGTAGAACGGCTTGTCCACCGAGGCCGGGGTGGGAAATTCGGCCATGCGCACGTTGTTGGGCGCAAAGCTGGCGGGGCCCACGAGAGGGCCGAGATCGATATCCTGAAAGGCCAGGAATTCGTTGATGAGCTTCGTGCACTCGACCCCGTCAAGCGTGTGCGGCGGGAGGTAGTCCTTGACAAGGGACCGGAGCGGGTCGAAGGCGTCGCAGACCTGGCGCAGCGCGAGGGCGCGCACCTCCTCGTCGGACCCGAGCGGCTGGTTCAGAATGAAGCGATCGACGGTCTGCTGGAGCGTGAGGAAGCCCGACATCATGTACTGGTCGAGGTACCTCTCGTTGACGCCCACGTCGATGCGCGAGGTATAACCGAGCTTCGGGTAGGTGAGCGGGATGACGGAAAAGTTCGTGCGGATCGTGTACGCCCACTCGCGGCCCTCGCCGTCGCCGACCTCGTCGAGGACGAGCGCCATGTGCAGACGCGGGCTCTCCATGAAGGCCTCGTCGGGACACGCGTGGCCGCGCGGCCACGTCGCGTTGCCGTACGTGTCGCTCTTCACGTACGCTGTGAGGGCATCCTCGGAGTCGAAGCGCCGCACGAGCTTGCCGAGGCGGCAGAAGCCAAAGCCCAGCTTGTGCCTCGCGACATCGGACAGCCGCTGCCATGCCGCATCGTCGAAGGCGGCGGTCCAGTTGTCAAGCTGCGCCTCGAAGCGGTCCAGCCAGGCGAGCTGGTCAGGGTCGCCGGGGGACCCCGGAACTAGCGCGAGCACGTGCTCGATCTTGGTGGCGATCATCGAGAGGTACGCGAGCGGCGGGACGGTCAAGAGGCCCGGGCCGAAGCCCTCCGTGCTAAGCTCGAGCACGAAGTCCTTGTGGTCATCGGGGTCCACGGGGAAGAGGACCGTCGGGCTCAACGGCGAGCGGCGCGGGCACGTGTAGTGGCGCTCGGGCAGCCGCTGGTCCGGGTCCTTGGTCTGCAGCCAGACGACGAGCAGCACGAACGCGATGGGCAGCAGGACCTCGCTCGCCGTCGACAGCGCGTGCCGCTTCTTGAGCACGTAGTTCTTCCACAGCAGCAGCTTCACCTGCCGCAGCAGCCGCGCCATCTTCGTCCCGCCGCCGCCGCCGCCGCCGCCGCCGCCGACGACGACGACGACAACGATCCCGGTCCCGGTCCCGGCCCGCGCTGCGCTGCGCTGGGCTGCGCTGGGCTGGGCTCCGCTGCGCTGCGCTGCGCTGCGCTGCGCTCGGCGGCGGCTGTGGCGGGGCGCGCGGGTGCGGGTCTGCCGCCGGCTGAGGCTGACGCCGCGGCGCCGCGGCCCGAAGCGAGGTTCTGAAGATGCTCGTGAACCTCGGCGTCATCGCGGCCGCGAACAACGAACGTCACGTCGTCCGCCGCGACGACGCTTGGTCGACGCATGATGGTCACGAAATTCAACGGGACTTGGAGAGAGAGTGGAGCGGGATGTCGACGTCGACGACGACGACGACGACGACGACGACGACGACAATGACGAAGACGACAACGCGGACGCGGAGGACGTCGGGATCCTGCCCGAGCTCGATCGATGCCGAGGGAGACCTGCGACCCTGGCAAGCTCGGACGCATGTACGAACGTCCCGTGAGGCTTGGGAAGCCCCAGCAGCAGACCAAGATGTCGACAAGGAGGACGCCCCATGCGACCACGGCGCAGGACTTGGAGATCCTGGCCGACCTCGATCGAGGCGGGCGAAGCTGACCTGGCTGGCAAGCTCGGACGCACGTTCCGCAAAACCAAGTCCGGGCAAGCCTGATGAGGCAGTCGAAGAACATTGACCAGTTCTTTTGGAGACCCGGCATGCGCAGCATGAGCCGTGCTGGGACACGGCGCCGTCGGTGAACTACGCGCAGAAGAAAAGGATCTTATATGGAAATCTAGGCTGGCTGCGACCGGCAGAGTCTGAGGAGGAGGAGGAAAGGAAGCGCGCGACGCGGAGATGTCAACATGCCGGATCGCAAGGCGGCGCGCGAAGCTGGCCCCCTGGTGGACAAAGACCCAGATATTTTGCCAAAGTAGCCCGGAAAGGAACATTGCCCTTCGAGATAGTTGGCCATTGCGCCGGGTCGCAGACGAGACGCGCGGCGGGTAGAGAGGCAGGTAGGTAGGTAGGTAGGTAGGTAGGTAGATACGATGGCAAGGTGCTGCAGGGAGCGAGGAGCGAGCAAACGTCCACGGGCCTGACGGTCAGAGATGGCCCGCATGCCCGCCCGCTGACTCGCGAGCCCATCTGAGTCGCGTGAAACGGGCGCCAGGTACTACTCAGCTTACGGGACGTCGCACGGGTACGGGTCCGGAACGTAGATCTCGATGCCCTCCATCTCCTTGGTTAGATAGATATTGGCAGCGATGCGGCTCTCGGGCACGCGCGGGCCGCGACCAAGGTGGTCCATTTTCTCAAGCAGGAACTCCTCGTCCGGCGTGATGGGCTGCATGAGGTGCTGGTACTTGGGGGGCACAAGAACATGGGTCTGGAAGCTCGAGATGCCGTCGCCGAAGATGTCCTCGGTCCAGAGGTCGGTGACCTTGCGAGTCATGGGCACGCCCCTGGCAGTCGTGTCGTTCTCCAGGTCCTCAAACCCGCAGCGCTCCGCGGCCTCGGGCAAGGTCTCGCCGACGAGCCCGGCGACCTCGAAGCGCTCGTTGTTCTCGTCCACCAGGGTGAACTTGACGACGGCGTCCAGGACTGAGGGCGCCGCGTCGCCGGGCTTAAACCCGGGCTTCTCGGTCCTCTTCGTGCTGGACGTGGGTTCCGCGCGGGCCCCGGATGCCATCGTCCGCGCGCCGCTCCACCGCAGCGCTGGCGTCGCGGTGGCGGTCGTCCTCATCATCATCCCGCCGCGCGCCGCGCGGGCGAGGTGCGCGAGCGCCGACATCCTGCCTGCCTGCCCTCCTGCCTGCCTGCCGCCGCCGCTCTCGCCGCTCTCGCCTCTCGCCGCTCCGCCCCGCTGGCCGGGCTGCTGCGCGCGCGCTGCTGCTGCCGCCTCTGCTCTGCTGCTCTGCTCTGCGGCCGCGCGTCTCCAGCCGCGGAGCTATTCGCCACTGTAGCCCGCGCCAACTCGCCCTTTGCGCGCTCCTCCGTACACTGCACTATTCCGCGCATTCTGCAGTGGCCACGCCGCCCGCCGCCCCCGAGCCGGGCCGCGGGGACGCCGCGGGGCGCTGCTCTGCGGCGAGAACCTGCGGCTTCGATATCGGTCGCTCGCTCGCTCGCTCGCTCCGCGCGCCACCGCAAGCCCCGCGACTCGGTCGGCTGATGCCGGACGGAGGGGCCTCGCGCTCACCCGCCGCTGATCATGATGATCGCTGTAAATCATCGATGTCCAGCAGGCCGCTGCTGGGTCGGGATAAAGCAGCGGGCGGAGGCGCCAGAGGCAGGCCGGCGCCGTACGCGGGTACGGCGACGCGCAGGCAGAGGCAGCAGCGGCAGCGGCAGCGGCAGCGGCAGCGGCAGCGGCAGCGGCAGCGGCAGCGGCAGCGGCAGCGGCAGCGGCAGCGGCAGCGGCAGCGGCAGCGGCAGCGGCAGGGAGGTCATGTAATCAATATCAGTTTTTTTTCGCGTTCAGAGATTCAGATCATGAGTAGGCTTCTAGCGCCGCGCGGAAAGGCTCTGCCAGAGGTCGAGGTCCGCAGTCGGGAAGCCAGCGGCGACAAGGGCGTCCTTCGCAGACTGCGCTGGAAGCAGCGCCCCCTCGAAGACCTCGCAAATGTCGGATACAATACTAATTGCAGCGTGCTCGTCCCGCATGATGGTCTGCAGGATGCCCTCGTTCCCGCGACGCAGCTCCCGCAGCCGATCGACCACCGACAAGAGCCGGAGGGCCGCCATAGTGGCCGCAGCGTCGCGTTCCGGGTCGTCGCCAGCAGTGCTGCACGCCGAGCTTGACGAGATGCTCGCGCGCCGTTGCTGCGCGGGCACCCCCGAGCCGGCCGGCAATCGGCTCGCGCCCACCTCGCGCGCGTACGTCAGTACGCCTTGCAGGAAGGCGGGTCGCGCCGCGCGCCACTGCTCGCCCGAAAGCACAAAGAGGGACGCCACGGCTGCCATCACAAAGTCCGGGATCTCCACCTTTTTCTCCCCGGCTTTGCTGCTCTCATCGCTCCCAGGCTTGCACACGCCGCCATCGCAGACAGCCTCCAGCAGATGCACCGCACAGAAGCGGTCGACGATGTACTGCAGCGAGATCCGCTGCGCCTCGGACCCAATCGCGAGCAGGTGCGCCGCCATGGACAAGAGCGGCACGACTAGCTTGAAGTTACTGTCGTGGCCCCCGCCGTGAGTGTCGAGGCTCAGCGGCTCGTCCCAGCACAGCCGCAACAGCAGCGCCCGCAGATCGAGCAGCACAATACTCATGGCGCAAGGCCCGTGCGAGGATGACAGCGAGGGCACAATCCGCCGCTGCAGCTTCTCGAAGTACTGCTCCACGAGCCCGTTGTAGCGGTCCGAGGAAATCGTCGCCGGCCCGCGGAGCGGAAGAAGGTTGTTCGTCTTGACATTTGTGTTGCGCAACTCTGCGCCCTCCCACTCGGATCGCTTTGCCTTGTCGTTCGACATGTCCACGCGGACGGCCTCCGCGTGGCACGACAAATGCACGGCGTTGAACGAGGTCACCGAGCTCGTGCCGAGGATTCGCCGCCGGCTCGAGGAGCTCGCCAGCGCAGCGCTCTTGGGCCGCGACGCTTCGGCCCAAGGGGGCGTGCGCAGGCCACTTCCGCTCTTTTTGGCGTCCTTCGAGTCTTTGCTATTGTTGTTGCTGCCGCTGTGTTCGCCCTCATCGCCGCCCTCGGCGTCCTTGGCGCCTGCGCGTTTGCTTCCCGTCGCACCTTCATCCCCGGACTTCTCGACATCGTCGAGCGAGGCCATCTCCACCACCATGCGCATGGCCAGGGGAAGGTGCATCTCGATGCCGCCGGCGAGCTCTCGCACACGCGCCACGGCTGCAGACGGTACAAGCCCGGAGAGGTCGCCGAGGCACGCGCCCGCCACCGCGCCTTCCACGTCCACGTAACTCATAAAAGGCTCCACGTCGATCGCCTTGCTAAAAATGTACACGCCCATGGGCTCCATGGGTTTATTCGCGTAGCCCTCTTTGCAAATCACGCAAGGGTGCTCTTCGTTCTCGAGGCTCTCCATTTCCTTCATCCACGTCGGCATCTTGGCGCTGCTACTGGCCCCCAGGCTCGTGCCGGCGCCTTCGCCCAGCTTGGCCTTCTTATTCTTCGCTTTCTTGCTCTTTTTCTTGCTCTTCTTCACGCCGGCCGTGGCCCCGCCGCTGGCCTCGCTGGCGGCCGCTTGGGCCTCGCCGGCTCCGCGCTCCGCGGCCGCCGGAGTACCCGCAGCACCACCCACGGGACTCTCGGCGCCACCGCCGTCGGCGCCATCTTCGGATTCGGACCGCTTGCGCTTGCGTTGGCCACCCTGGCCCCCCGACCCAGCGCCGCTCATGTTCGGCGGGCTGAGGCCCATCTTCTTGAGCACGTTTTTCTGCTTGGCGGACGCGCGAAGACGTTTCGCCTCGCGGCGCGCCGTGCGCAGGTCGTCCAGATAGGCTTGCTGCACCTCGTTGTCCAAGCTCGCGGCGCCCATGAAGGCGTCCGCGTACTCGCCAACGAGTGGAACGTCCTTGGCAGGAATCGTCTCCATCTCGAAGGCAAGCTCCAGAAGCCCATGTTCGCGGATCAGCGCCTGCGTCCTCACGTGGCCTAGCGCTAGCCCTGTAAGCAATCCCATGGCAAGGATCACCGAGGGCGTGCGCGCCAAGCGTGCGTACGCCTCGCGCATCGATTTCTTAGCGCGCTTCTTGGCCGAACCCGTCTTGGCCGACCGCTTTTCCTCGGGCGGGGCCTCCCGTGCCCACCACTTCGCTACGTGACCCACAAGGTAGCCAGTAAAACCCATCTCCAGCGCCATGTCGCGCAGCAAAACCGCGTTCTTGTCGCGGCCCGTTGCCATGATCGACCAGTACACCGTCTTGAGGTCTGCCTGCATCGCGATCGCGTCACGAGGCGACTCATCTACGCGTTCGAGGTCTGTCAGCCGCTTGAAGCGCTCCAGGAGCACCCGCATCTCCTCGCGGCGCCCAAAGGTAAGAAAGGGTAGCAGACGGCACAGCGCCCTTCTGTTGCGCAGCGTAGTGGTGCGGTTGGGGTCGTCGAGGTGCTCGAGCGAGACCTGGAGCTGGCTCTGACCCGACGCGGTCGCGGCCACCGAGGCCGCACTTGCGACGCCTGGGTCCGCCTCCGCAGCAGCGTCCACGGCGTCCTGCTCGGGGCCTGTCGCCGCGCCGGGCCGACTGTCGCCCATGCGCTCCACGACCAGCCGTTCGAGGATGACCACTACCTGCTCCGCCAGGTCACCAGCGGCAGATTCCTGAAATGAGGCGCGCAGGACGCGGAGGAGAATGCGGATTCCGCCCGAAGATGCCGAGGCCAGAGCCGCGCGGTTCGAAGCACAATTGCACGCAAGGCCGAGCATGTGCACCAATCCCGACACGCACTCGCGCGCAATCTTGGAGCGCAGCGAGAACCGGGAGCAAGAAGCGTCCAAGATGGACAGGATGGCTTCCAGCCCTTGCGGCTGCAAGAGCTTTGTCTGCGCGTACCGCGTTTCCGGGTCCTCGTTTTCTTCCGTCTCGTCCTGGAGGTTTTCCACAAAGTCCTCGGTGGCTTCACCGTCGATACCCATCAGCCGGTACGTCACTTCCATCGGGCGAATCACTTCGGTGTCCTCCTCGTCATCGTCGTCCTCTTCCATGGGGTGGTCCTCGTCATCAGACACATCAGAGTCCCAGTTGTTCTCCTGAATCTCCTCGGTGCCGTCGGCCTCGCGCACGTGCGGCAGCCAGACCTTTTCGTAGACGAGACGAACCGGCAGGTCAATGTTCACGATTTTGCCGGCCACGAGGAACTCGATAATGTCCTGCGCGTTCGCAAAGTTTAGGTCCTGCGCGATCTTGGTTCGCAGGTCACGCATGGTGGGCTCAGCTTTGCGCTTGTTCGCGCCGCCGCTGGGCCCAAGTGAGGCCCCCGCACCGCCGCTGCCGCTGTTTCCGTTGCCGACGGCCCCCGCGCCCTGCGCCCCAGCGTCGAGGAATTCCGCCAGAAAAGCTTCCATGGTCGCGGCGCCGTCCACTCGATCGCCGCCATCGCCCTGCTGCTGGCTGGCTCGGCCCTCGGCGGTGCCAGAGCCTCCTTGACCGCCCCCTTCTGCCTCTTCGTCGTCGCCGGACGCCCCTGCGACTGGAACGTCCTCGATGCTGATCGGGCTCGAGTCCAAATTGGACGTGAAGTAGTCCTCCTGGGACCGCAGCCGGTTCATCACAATGTACACGTTCGGAAGCTGCTTCACAGGCTCGATAATCGCAGCCAGCTCCGAGACAAGCCGGATCAGGCTTTGCACGAGGGCGTGCGCCTCGTCCACGTCGCAACTGACTTCTCGCACCTTGGCCGCACTGGTGGCCAAAATCCTCGACGCGGACCCGAAAAGCTGCGCGTCAAATTTGCGCTCGTCCGTGATGGCCGCCATAATCTGCTGCAGCTTGTTGCGCGTGCTCTGCACGCTCTCTACACCAGAGATGCTGCGCAGCGAGTTGAGCAAAATCTCCGACTCCATCACGGTCGCCAAATGCTTGCCGGCGACCACCCGCCGCGCGGGGGCGGAGTTGGCCACCACCATCTGAAGGAGGTCTGCCGCGGAGCTCGCCCATGCCATCGAGACATCAAGCGTTGCGGCCTCGCCTGGCACCATCATGCGGTCACGCAACATGGTCTGTTCGTAGCGCGCCACATTCCAGCTCTCGCCGCGAATGACCGCGCATAGGTCCTCAACTAGACCACGGGACGCTGCGCAGCTAAACACAAGCGACGGCTGGCCCTGTATGGTTAGCCGCAGCATTCCAAAGAAATGGCGAATCTGCTGAGGGCCAGTCGTGTCCCGCTTCTCCTGCCAGGTCTTGTGGATTTGCCGCATGAATCCGGCGTGAAAGCTCGCCAGATCGACTGGTCCGAGCGACGCCACGAGGTCGCAAATGAGGGCCTCGAGCGCGTTTCGCACGCAAAGCTGCGAGCAGCCCGCGACCACCACCCATACCCAGCGCCACGTATCAGGGTCCGCGAGGACGCGGCGATGCGCCTCCGCGTCGCTGCGCTTGGCGAATCGCGCGAGCTCGCGCCAGTGCGCCCGGACAAACCTGCCCACGCGCCGCGCCGCGAGCGCCATGTCGCTCGCGAGCGGGATCTCGACCCCCAGCGAGCGGACCAAACCAAGCTCCGCGGACGCTAGAGCGCGTCCAGAGAGATTCTCATTGATTGCGCGCAGAAACTGCGTCAACACAGCGCGTCCAAAGGTCGCGCGATGCCACCCGGCCGGGTCCATCTTGACGATGTTCCCAAGAGTATCCACGAGGTACGCGGGCCCGTCGGAGGTGGAGCTCGAGCACATTACGCGCAGGACCTGAGTGAGTCCAATGGCCCAGTTGCCGTTGTTGAGCGTCTCCGGGTGCAACACGACAGCCAGGAGGCGCGCGCGAACTGCGTCGCGAGCCTCACGCAGTGCCTGTTTGTCGACACTCGCAATCCCGAGAATGGCATGAAAAGAACCCCTTCCGCAGACGCGGACGAGCTCCTTCCTTCTCGCGTCTGCCGACTGGCACGCCTTGCACTCGCCGCCCTTGTCTTCGTTGCCAACGTCCTCAACGTCCGCCTTTCCGCGAGTTTGGCCTTCCTCCTTGCCACCCTCGCCTCCGTCGCTCCCCTTGGTCTTCTTCTCCTTCTTCTTCTTTTCCTTGGTTCTGCCGGCTTTGGACGCCAGCCTTTCAAGTTGAATGTCGTCCTTTCGCTCATCGTCGTTCTCATCGCCATCAACGTCCATGTGCACGTCCTCTTCATCCTCGTCATCATTCTCGTCGCCACGATCGCCCTCTCCATGTTGGTTCCCTTTTGCGCCGTCGATTGCGTCTTCGTTGTGGCCGTGGCCATCGCCGTCCAAGGCGCTCGTGTTGCTCTCCGCGCCCTCGACAATTTCCTCAATGACCACAGCCCCCTCTTGTTTCATCCTCGAAGATTTTGCGCCAACAGGGCCCCCATCATGATCCCTGGTGGCGTCCGCGACGCCCTCCGCGGCGCTTCCGCGCTCCGGGTCGTCGTCGCTTCCTTCGCCCGACCTCGCGTAAACCTCGTCCGCGACTTCGCCGGAGTCAATGTCGCTGGCGACACCAAAGTCCAGGCAGTGCGAGAGCAACCTCGATCGCATCTCCTTCGACATCTCGCCCAAAAACCATGGCGTAACCTTGAGCGTGGCCAAAAGCCGGAAAACGGCGTCGATGAATTCCGTCGCGCAGCTGTGGCAGGTATTCACCAGTGCGAGGGGCTGACGCTCGACGCAGCTTGCCAGTCGTTGATCGGCTTCGAGCTGGAAGCGCTCAATCGCAGAAGTCGGCGGCGCCTGCTCGTCCCCTGCACCCGCTCCTGAAGGGGGTGAAAGCACCATCGCCAGCGCGCTTCGGTGAGTATATAGCGCGAGCTGCCTGCGGATAGCCCCGAGCGCGAGCCTCGTCGTCAAGAGCTTCTGGTATAGCGCGTGCGGCGACTGCGAGTATGCAGCCGTGGCCCTCGTCAGGTGGTCGTGGAGACGGACCTCGACGCCGTTCGGCTCGACAGACAGGTTCTCCACGACAGACCGCGCAGCCGCGGCCGGCCGCTTGATGTCGCGAACACCTTCCCTTGCCGAAGCAGACGCGCCTCCCCCGCGACTGTGCGCAGCAGCCTTGCTTCGGGACCTCCCCGCCCGCAAACTCCGCTCCCCAGGCTTGGACGCAAACGCGCTCGGAGTTTGCAGCGCCGCCTCCAAAAGCTGCAGGGTGTTGTCGGAATGAAGGTAGCTGGAGAGCGTGTCCCCGTTGACAAGACGCTTCGTTTCGAGTGCTTTGGAGGCGTCCTTGGCCGTGTCGCTCGCCTTGCGAGACCCGTCTGGCCCGGCGCGCGCGCGACGGCGAGGGGGCGCGGGCCTACCGTGCGCTTGCGCGCCGCGAGGGTCGCGCAAGATACCCAAAGAGCGCAAGAGGTCCATCTTAGAGGAACGGACATCCAGCGCGGCGTCGTCGAGGCCCTCGATCCCTGAAATGATCCACCGGGAGCCCTTGAGGCCCGCATCGTAAGTATCCGGGAGGTCAGCTTCGTCGACGCTGAGCGCGTCCCGGCTGCTGGTACCACGAAGCGACCTGGCCTTGGTCGAGCTCGAAGCCTCGACGCCCACATCGGCCTCCCCGGACAGCGGCTGGATGATGCTACCTGGGAGGTGTCGCGCCGCGAGCTCCCAAATCTTGACCGCGTCCTCCTCAGGCGCTCCGGTGTGCTCGAGAATGTTGTCGCGCAGCTTCTGCGCCGTCTCCTCAAACGAAAGGATGCTCCGGTTGGCTTGCTCGCGGTCAGCTTCGGAGTGAATGGGAGGGTAGTCTGTGGACACCCGCGCTTCGAGGGTGTAGGTGAACTTGGCGTAGCGGCAGTACCCGCAATCGACGCAAAGGAAAGCGTTGCGGTCCTCCTGGTTGATCCGACGGCACTGTCTGCACTGGAAGACGACCTCGCCGCATGTGCAGACCCCATTCTTGTTGTTCACAACGCGGTTACAGCGGGGGCACGTTTGCCGCTCGCTGTTCTGGCTGAACGCCAGTTCGCTTGTCGTGTGATAGCGGAAGAGCAGGTTGCACGTGGACACCGGGACGGCCAGGCGCGCGACCAGCCGGAAGGCGGTCTCCTTGCCCATGGGGAAACTGGCGATCTCGTGCCACTGGCTATCCTGAGCCTGGAGCACGTTCAAGTTGACGGACGGGTCGCTGTTGCAGTACACCGAGACCTTATCGACACCGCAGCCAAACACAGACGAGTGGGTCTGGACCGATACATGGATCGCGCTGACTGAGTACATGCAGTCCATTCGCACAAGCATCGAGTTCGACGTGAAGCTGAGCTCGCGCCGCGAAGACTGTAGGGTCAGGCTCTTGAATTCTCGACGAGGAGCACGGCACGTCCCGCACGAGAACAATGAGATTGCACTCGGTGCTACTGGGGCTAGGGCAACCTCACGCAGTGTGTCGGCGGACCTAAAGGGGCGTTGGGGCTTATGCTTCGCAGCCTTGCGCGACCTCGCCTTCGACTCGGCGCCATTCGAGGTCTCGCACTTGCCCTTGGACTCTGCGCACGACGGGCACGACTCGTGCCGAGTGGAGAGCTCGCGATCAGTCTCGTTGCTCAGCAGCGTCGACCCGACCTCCACCATGTTGCCCAGCTGCACATTGCGGATGTGCGCCTCGTCTCCAAGCACGAGTGGCGTCAAACTCGACATGAGCCACTCCACCTTGTGTGCCATTGCGCGTCGCGTCGCCGGATCAAAGTCAATCTCCTTCCACTCGCTCCGGGCTGCCATGACCCGCACCATGTCGAGAAGCTCAAGGCCGAACAGCGAGCCGCTGTCCAACAGGGTCTCGAAGCGGCACGCGAGGTGCACCACCATGGCCCGCCGCACGGTCCTTGCTAGCTCCTCCTGGGCATCGTCCTGCGGCGTCGCTGCCCCGGATAGCGCAACGTAGATCCGGCGCCAGAGCACGGCGGCCAACAGCCGCACGTTCTGGGAGGTGTGTTCAAGCATGAGGTAGTCGACCAGCTTGTGCAGGATCTCGGGAGTCGCGGTCAAAACGCCCGTTAACATCCGCCTTGCCGCCGAGCGTGCCTTTCCCCCCTCCTTCTCCTCCGTTTTCGTCGCGGACGCCGCGCCAGTGCTTAAAGAGGTCTCGTCCATGGACGCCGCCGCCGGCACGCCGCAAACGAGCGCCTCCAGTATGAGAACCCCGGAACTTGCCGTCACCCAGCCGAGCGCGGAAAAGAGGGCCCCGAAGCAGTTTGAGTCAGCGCAAAAGCGCTGCCACGGGCCGACAGCGCGCGTCGCGCTCTTGTGCAGCTTTTCGATGGCGAGCGTGCTTTGCGCCATGTCATCGTAGGTCGCGCCACCTGGGATGAAGCCGGGCATGAGACCGCCTCGCAGCTCCTGTCCCGGCTGCGGGTCGCTTGGCCGGATCACCGCAAGCACATCTTGCACCGCTCTCAGATCAGTATGAAAGATGGCCTTGTTGCGCTCCCAATCGAAACTCGCGTTGGTCGCACAAAGGACCCTGAGCACCTGGTTGCATTGCCGATGCAGGAAAGAGAATCGCGCTTGACTGACCAGCGGAATGACCCCCTGAAGGACGAGCGCCTCATCGACCTCGGCCTCCTCGACGAGGCAGATCGCTGCCATCGTGGCGACCGCCTTGAGCACGGCGCGCGCCAGCGTATGATCGGCAAAGAGACGCTGAGCGCCACCTTCCGGAAGCTTCATGCTCGCAAGCCCAAGGCACGGATTCCACAGCGCGGCTTCAGCGCTCGTCGGCTGCGCCCTGTCCTGAGCGCCATCGCCCCTCTCACGCGCGTTCTCTCGATACGACGACGACGACGCGGAATTGGGTGATGACTCCGGGCGCGCTTGTACAACCTGGCTCTTGCGGACCGTGCTTGGGCCAAACACCGCGTCCGTCTCGGCGACATCAAGCTCCGAGCAGAGCGCAAGGATGCGCAGCGCCGAGTTGGCGATGTTTGCCTGCACCTCCTTACTCGCCTCTGAAAGCTTGGCCCTTGTCGCCGTGGAAAAGAACACCACGCACGCAAGGCAAACGCCGAACAGATTAGACGCCCCGTCCTGTTGCAGTGCAGTAGCTAAGTCTGCCCGGGTCTCGATGGATGCGAAGAGCGCGGCAGCCTCATTGCCCAGCCGGTCCACGAAAAGTTCTGCGACGCTGTGCTGCGACTCGTTCGCAACAGCAGCTTGATCCACGCCTGCGGTACCCGCTTCGTCATGTTTCGCCTCACTCTTCGTTTCCTTGACTTCACTGCGACATACGTCAGAGTCCAGATCGCGTTGGACAATGTCCGAGAGCAACTTGCTCAGTACGACCAGCGGCAGGACGCGATTCGCATCTGAGGTGGCTGGAGGCGCCGATACAGATGCCGACAGGGTGGTCTCCAGCAGCGCGCGGCAGAACTGGGAGGCGAAGACCTTCATGCGCGAATAGGTCAAGGTGGAACGCGACGCCCCATTTGAGGTGTGAGCCTCGAGGAGCACGGCGTCCACGTCTGCCAGGAGCAAATCTGAAGCTCCTCCGTCCTTGGTAGACGCACTGACCGCGCCGTCTGCTGACCGTTTCGCTCGCGTGGCGGAAGCATCTCCAGCGGGCTCACTCTGCTCCACAGAAATGCCGCGCTCCACCATTCTATGGCTGGGGTCGTGGCCCTCGACTCCGTTCCTGTGACAGGTGCTGCAGAGGTCGAAGTCCTCGCAGACTGAGCACTCGAATCGAGAGCCAGAGTAGAGGACCTTCTCGCAGCCATCGCACCGATACACAATAAAGTCTTGCTGCGAGGCGGCCATCTGCTCTTGCTTCGCCTGCTCCTTATGTTCTTCCTCTTCTTCAGCCTCGAACTTGCCGTCGGTCTTCTTGTTCTTGTTCTTGGCTTGCTTCTGCCCCTGCTCCTGCTGTTGCTGCTTGTCGGCGCTCGTCCGACTCGCCTTGGCCTTGGCCTCCTTCTCGCTCACATGGATGAAGACGGCTTGCGCAGACTTGAGCGCGTGGACTACAAAGTGCGCAATGGCTGCGTGTCCAGCGGCGGTGAGATCGATGATCACGCGCGACGCCTTGTGCAGATCGCGCTCTGTGCTTTCGACGCTCGCGCCCGAATGCTCTGAGGCCCCAGTGCTCGCGTCCCGGTGCCAAAACAAGACTGCCGTGGCGTGATACAAGCCCTGCACAAACGTGTACACTGCGCGCTGCAGGTCGAGGGCAGAATCGTCTCGAAGGTCCACGGACAGCTTGATGAGCGCAACCCCTCGATCGCGAATGGCCATAGCGAGCGGCGAGAAGACTTCTCGGAAGCGGTCCCTGGCAGTGAGCCACGTTCGGAACATTGGCGTGTACCTCCGACGCGCCAGGTCGATGGTATGACAGATGCGCATCGCGCTTTCCAGGCTTTGCTGTGCCAGAGGGATCTCGCTTCCGAGTCGCTCCAGGCAGGCCATCACAAGCGCCTCGGAAGCTATGGAACTCATCAGGGTTCCGACGGGCGGAGATTGCCCTAGGGCTTGCTCTCGCCGTAGCTGCCGCATCTTTTCGACAAGGGCGATCTGGGCAAAGTGAGACACGGAAAGGCCGAGGGACCCGGAGAAGAGGTCCCGGGCGTTCTTCTCCTGCAGCACAGCCACGAGCGCCTCGCAGTTGTTATCCATGGCGCCCGGCAGAAACATGGCAGCGTCTAGACCACAGTCCCAAGCCGAGGCCAGCGCTGTCTGCGCGCCGAGGCGGCCAGAAGAAAAGTTTCCGAGGATGTGCCTGGTCAGCTCCCAGGCAGGCCGCATGTAGTCCAACCAGAGCTGGCTGTGAGTTGGCATGGCATACGCTTCGCCACTGGTGATGACGTGATCCACGGTCCCGGCGTCGAAGACGAGGTCCACCGTACCTGTGGCTTGGGCAATTATCGCCTCCAAAGGAGTCAGCGGGAGGTCGTACCACGCTGAGGTACTTCGCTTGGAGACGCAGACCCGGCGCTGGAAGGGACCGACGTAAAGGTAATTGGGTCCCGTGTCCTCCCGCTCCTTGGACCCGCGCTCGGCGGCGGCCTGCGCCTCCGCTTTTCTCCTTTGGCGCCGCTGGGCTACCGCAGACGCGAGCGCCGACTTTCGCCTCGAGCCCAGGTCCGTGACGTCATTGCGCGCCTCCGATCCGCCCGCGGCGATGCAGATGCGAAGCGCAACGAGAGCATGCGACGGGCTCGCAAGCTGGGCCGTGAGAACCAGCGCGCCCTCGGACGGCACCCCGCGCTGGACCGTCGCTGTCGAGCGCTTGTGAATTGTGGCGCCAAGCCGCTGCGAGCCTCCCATGGCCTTGAGCAAGGACCCTCCCCAAGCAAAGCTCGCCGCAAGGGCGTGCTCAGAGGCGATGAGGGTCAGCTTCTCAAAGATGAAGGGCGTGGGGATCTGGGCTGCCTCGGACATAGCGACTTCAAGCTTGGCGCAGAGCTTGGCATCGTCGAGCCCACCCCCTCCCCGCACCGCAGCAGCAGGGATGATCGACGACGATGATGAGGATGGCGCCTTGGTCTTCTCCGACGCGCCACCTAGGGTCGCGGTCGCCCCTTTCGCCTGGCGCCGAGCCTTGGCTGAGCGCGGCCTGGAACCGGCTCCGCGGAGTTCTCGTTCCTGGATACCGTGCAGTCGGTGCGATCCGTCCAAAAGGATCTTGAGCTTATTCTCGAGGTCGCGTTGCGGGGCGCGAGGAGCGCATCTCGCCAAGCTTCCGTCACTGTACAACACCAGGAGAACTGGGTTGATGGACGCCATAAATGGAAAAGTCACGTCCTGCGCCAGCCGGTCTTCAGGCTGCCGACCGCCGAATGCGCGTGAAAGATTCCACACACTCGGCACGGAGCTGAAGAACGAGGCGGCCTGCTCGAAGCGGAAATTGTCATAGCTGGCCCCGGGTGACCACACGGGCGGCCACACGCACATGTCCACGACGGTTCTTGGACGGCCGCTATCTGGTCTGCCGCCACCGCTAGTGTTGCCGGAGCCGCCGTCGCGTCCGGCACCGCGGGACCTAGCCGCCTCTCGCGAGCTGTGCGCTTGATCAGACGGGGGCGTGGTTCCTCCGCGGCGCGCGCCAGACGCGCTCTTGTTGGTGCTCTCGCCAAGGGTCTGCGAATCATCGTCGCGCCAGGTGCTCGGACTAATCAGGTCGCTCACCTCGTAAATGGCCAGGCCTCGAGAAGGCGCAGACGAGGATGTACCTTCGGTGACAACAGTCATCGCCCCGGCGCGGCTCTGCCCGGACGCGCGCTTGTTCAATCCGATCGACATCCACGCCCCGGTCCCCAGGGACGGGCTATACACAGACCCGGTGTCGAACCAGTCGAGCCACTGCAAAACAGGCTGGCTGCTTGCGGCCTCGCCCGTCTTTGATGGAGCGGACGACGAGGACGAGGGCGAGGCGGTGTCGCTCACCTGTAGCGGGTGCTCCTGGGCGATAACGGAGCCATCGGGGCCAATCGTGATGCGGCCGATCGAGCCATCTGCAAGCGATACGAGAAGAGCGTGCCCTCCAGAAACTGCCAGGGACGAAGGTGGGACGTGCATGGAAACCACGTTCTGTCTCTTCCAGCACTGGTCGATGTCGATGGGGTCGATCGTGGGGGGAGGCGTGGTCTGCTTCTTCTCGGGGAGGTTGACATTTTGCATCTTCACCCGTCCCGACTGCGTTGCGAGGTAGACGCGCGCAGAGCGCGTATTGCCAGCGCCAGGTACGACCGCAAACGTCTCGATCTGATCTCCAAAGTCGAAGAAGAGTACCGGGTATGTGCAGTCAGTCGCGTAATCAAAGACCTTCATCCACAGAGTGGACACCACGATCAAAAAGTCCGCGTACCCGGGCGCCCAAGCGACCCCGATGAGCTTGCCCAGGATGCCTGTCTGCATTTCCAGCGGGGTGAGCCCAAGCGCGAGCTCAAGCCTGATCTTGTTCTCCACGCTCCCGTTCTCGGAGAGCTTGAGGACTTGGCAGCTCGATTCCCCCCGCACAGCAACCACGTCTGACTTCCACGGGTTGAATTCGATCTGCCGCACGACGAAGTTAAGCGAGACGCGCACTGGCGACAAGGCCGCCTCGGAAACCTTGTTCACTTCGCCTTGACTCGCGCGGGCCTGAGCGTCTGCGGCGGCCCCTGTGTTGGTCGTCTTGCGCGCGCCGTAGAGCTTTCCGCTGCTGTCGCGCGCGTCAGGGCAAAGCAGTGGGGCGGCATGAATGCAGCGCAGCGCCACACCCTCGGCCACAAAGACCTGACCGCGAGAGTTGGCGGCCACCAGGCGGTCATGCGCCTGCGGCCTACCTGCGCCCCCGAGCCCTGCCGGCATCCCAGCGCGTCCCGCGAGAGCGAGGATATTGGAACCGCGCGAGATGGGCAGGCGATGCGCTGCGGAAAAGGCGGCGAGGCCCGCGGGGAGATCCGAGAACTTGCGGCGCACCTTGAAAGCGTCCGCTACGGTGCTCACACGAAGCTCGAAAAAACCGCGCAAGGTCGACCCGGACGCGTCCAGCTCGGTCTGCGTGCGTTGTAGCCACAGAAGCGACTTGTAGATGGCGCGGTCGAGACCAGATTCTTTGACCAGCGCAGCAACCTCGTCCGTAAGCACCAGCCCCGCCCCTGCCTCGAGTTCCTTGAAGCAAGCCTCTACGATATCGCGCAAGGTCACCGCCGCTCGCGGAACGCTGGTGGCGGAGTTGACCGCCGCGCCAGATCCGGACAACGAGGGCCGCGAGCCCAGTAGAGAACCGCCATCGCCGCGCTTGAAGCCTGGGTCACTTGAGACGATGCGGGGTTTCTGGGCATTGCACTTGCTGCCCGCACCACAATCGCAGAAGAACCGGGAACGGCGCGCGTACGTGATTTCGTGCCCGCGATGGCAAGTGCGCGCGCAGATCGCGCAGCACCCCTTTCCCTCAACCAGGTCGCACGTGAGGCAGTGGTACCAGTGTTGCATCTGGTATGTCTCCCCGGTTGTCGAGTACGTACACGTTTGGCGGGACGCGGGGGCCTTTTTCCGCCGCAGGGGGGCTGCAGGTGTGGTGCCAGCCGCCGCAGCCGCCAGCGATGACGTTGCCCGTTGGGCGTCCAGATTGGCCCGTGCTGCCTCTTGGCGCCAGCGTATCCCCGCAAGCACGGACGCAATGCGGTCCGAAGGCGTTTCGCGGGTATAGGCGTCGCGCGCGAGCAATGCACGTGGGCTCGAAGCCGGCACGCTCGGCTGGGGGGCGGCGCGGTAGTCACCAGAGCGAGAATAGTGCAAAAGGTTCTCTGCCGACGCCAGCTCTCGATCGTCTGCCACGTAATGACCCTTGTCCCGGTCCCCACCTTGCGCAGTCTTGTCTGCGCCGTCGTCACTGACTTGCAATGCATCCGCTCCGCCGCCAGCTTTGCTCTGCGGATCCCCTGTACGGCCGGTCGCCGCCCCCTTTTCTTCGTCGTCGTTGTCAATCTCCATGCCCTCGGCGCCGCCACCGGTGTCGTTGTCCTCAACAGCGTCGTCTCCATCGCTCAAGCCTACCACGACTTCCTCGACGATGTCTTCTTCCTCCTCGTTGTCGTCGTCTTCGTCGCCGTCTTCATCCTGATCGCCCTCGTCCTCTTCATCGTCCTCTTCATCGTTGTTGTCTCCGTCGTCGTTGATTCCGTCATCGTTGTCTCCGTCGTCGTTGTCTCCGTCGTCGTTGTCTCCGTCGTCCATATCGAGAGAGACGAGCTCCTCCATATCGTTGTCAACGGCCAGGTCTGCGCCGTCACCATCAAGATCTTTGGCATCATGATTTTCATCTCCGCCTGTGCCGGAAGCGGCGTCACCTCTGCCGCGGACACGGGTCTTGGCCTTGGCGTCAGTGCTACCGCTCATCTTGCCGAGTTCTTGCAACGTTGCATTCCCCTCGTTGTCCTCATCATCATCGTCGTCGTCGTCGTCGTCGTCGTCTTCGTCATCGTCGTCGTCGTCGTCATCATCGTCACCGTCTTTGACCTCCTCATCGTTCGTCTTATCATTCTCGTTGCGCTTGCCATCTTCCTCGCCGTCATCCATGACGCCATCGCTGTCCATGAACAGGTCCGCGCCGTTTCCACCGTCAAAGTCATCTGGCACCCAGACCAAGGACCGAAAGTCGGGTAGGCCATCGATTCGGCTAGCGTCGCGAGGGAGCGATAGAAAGCGGTCCATGCCCGAAGTCAAGGACCCCTGGTGCAAGTTGAGCCCGGCAATGCCTCCGGAATCCCCAGGGCGCGAACCCGCAACACGAAGATCTTCGAGCCGTTGTCCCAGGGATGCGGGAATGTTCATCCACCGCGTCCTGCGCGGACGACTCCCCGAGGCCCGGTTGCGACTTGACCCGGATTCCAGCGCTGCCTCGAGGTCCCGATCAGAAGACGCGACTGGATCGCCATCCTCGTTTTGGGCGAGACCCACGTCGTCGTGTCTTGTCTTGGATTTGCCCGTGCGCTTGGATTTGCCGTCCGCGCTGCTCGTGGCAGACCCACTACTGCTCTTCTTTTTGGACTTTTTCTTCTTCTTCTTCTCGCCCTCCTTCGCTTTCGATTTCTTCTTCTTCTTCTTTGAAGTCGCCGTAGCATCGTCGGGCTTTCCGATTGTGGCCTCGCGGCCAGGACTTCCGGAGCTCTCCTTCTCCCTTGCCCCCAGCATGAGCGCTTCCGACACGCTCGAGAAAGCAGTCTTAGCGAGTGCGATGCTAGATTCGATGTCAGTGGCGCCTCCGCGCGGGAAGCGGTCCTCATTGATGAACGTGAGGACCTTGGCGCAAAGCCGTGCGACGGCATCACGGGGCGCAAGCGAGAGGAGCAGGCCAAAGAGCTGCTGTGAAAGCTCGACGCGGCCGTGAAACTGAGGCACAAAGTCGAGCGCAGCGCGCGCCAACGCCGTAGCGAGGGGTGGCTCGCGCAGAGCCATCTCGAGCTTCAGAAGAGGCGCCAGCGTCGCCAGTGGCACGGCGTACTGCGTCGGCGTCGACGAGAAGAGGTCCTCGAGAACGGAGCGGACGACCGCATCGGCAAAGTCGGCCTCGTGCTGCTGTACGTGGTGCCCAGACTCCACGAGGGCACTGGAAATGGCATCGACAACTCCCCACAGCTTGCGTCGCAGGCTTCCCGTGGCCATTTTGATACTCGGGAGCAGGCGCAAAAGCTGGTACATGACGATTTCGCCACGAATGGGCTGCCAAACAGGCGCGACGGCGGACATCTGCGTGAGCGAAGCGGTGAGGGCGTCGAGCATACTGTTGAGCAGGTCGAAGATTGCCGAAGTAACCGCCGGTGCGGTCGGGCCGGCGAGGGCTTCGCGCGCCTCCGACAAAAAGAGTGCCACGTCATCCCAGCGAGCATTGGCGCGTGCCGCGTCGACATGTTCAAAGCGGCCCAGCGAAAGAAAGGCAGCGTCGAGTGAGCGCTCGGTCGTGCCGCGCGTGAACACCTTGCTTAAAGCCTCCCGAATGTCAGACTTTGCCGGCTCGCGGAGCCCCTTGGGATCCATGACCTCGGCCAGGCCGAGGAGGCTCGACAAAGGGACATGCGCGAAGCAGAGACTCGGGTTGAATGAGGGTTCCATCACCGGAAGTGTGCGGAGAACAACGTCCGTCACCAAAGCTGAGCAAGTGACGCCGCAATCGGCCCGGGTCTGGACAACCTTGAGTGGAAACGGCGGCTCCCACACCATCTCGCGCAGAATCGTGAGGCGCACGGCGAGCATGTCCGCGTCGGTGCCTCGAATGGCAGCCAGCAATGCGCAGCGCTGGGAAAACTGCAAAACATTGAGTCGCAGGGCCACCTCGAAAAGATTGTGGAGGCCACCAGAAGGCGCTGCGTTGCCGGCCGCTGCGTTGGCGCGGATCGACGTAGACATTGCGCCCTCCAGATGCGCTTGCCACAGCAGCAAGAGCTGGGCTGCTAGAGAGCAGGTCTTGTCCATAAGACCCTGCGATAGTCGGGGCCAGAACGCCGCGCTCAGGCGGGCGAATAGGTCGCTCACGATGGACATTTGGCGCACTGAGAGCTGCGCACGGCCCAGAAGCGAAGTGCAGGCGTCAATAAAGGCTTCCAAAGACGCGCACGTGGTAGCGTCGAGAGGAGCGCCGACCTCAGGGACCTGCGCGCATCCCTGCACGCAGATACGTTGAGCGGACAGCAAAAGGCTTGGAATCATCAGCGTGTTGGCGTCGTTGGCGACCTCGTCCAGCACAGCTTCGACATCAATGGCGTCGGAGAGAGCCAGAACGCTCAGGAGGCGCAAGCAGGCATGCACCACCTGGACACGGCCCGCATCGTGTCGCTCATCCGAGGCCAAGAGGCCGTCGAGTGAGCGCAGCGCGACGACGGCGTGCACACAGATTTTTCGCATCATGTGCCCCGGTAGCTGCACGGGCAGCGAGGCGCCACCTCCGGCGCCGCCGAACGGGAGCGGAGAGCCAACCGCCGGAATCACCTCCGAGACCTGGAAATCAGTCACGAACATCGCGATGTGCCGGATGCGCTCTTTCTGTTCACGATTCTCGACGCTCGCCGCGAGCGACGGCGAGGCTGCGCCATCTGCGAGGCTCTTGCCGCCAAGCGCGTCGGCGATCAGACCTTCGGCGAGATTGAAGAGCCAGGCCTGGGCCGCCACGTCGGCAGCTGCGGCGGCGCCGCCGAGAGACTGCTCGATGAGCATCAGGAGTTCTGCCGCGAGCCCCGAAACGTCGGCGGCCGTCTTGCGAACAACCGTGGCGTAAGTTGGGCAACGAGAAATGTTGCGCCCTGTCGAATGCACCGGGGCCGACAGCGCCAGCCGACACAAACTGACAAAGGTTGTCTCGACGAGACGGACGCCGTCGGGCCCGATACGATGACGCACCGACTCGAAGACGGCGTCGAGGACCCGGGCCGCGGTTTCGTTCTCAACGTGGTGGAAGGCACGACTATCGTCAACGGAGCCCACCAGGTGGGCCACCAGGCCCTGGAGCTCGGCGTCCGAGAGGTGATTTTTGGCAATGGCGAGGAGCAGCGGGTTCACGAGGTGCATCTCTCGGCATTCCGGGCTTTCCGCGCCGAGGCCCCCGTGCGGGTCATGTACAAAAGGGAAGAGAACCTCAGCGCGAAGGCCCAGGAGTTTCATCTTGGCATAGTCTGCGCACACCTCCGCAAGAAAGACCCTTGCGCGTTCGGCTAGGATTGAAGACCAGAGCGCAGACCGCCGGCTGTCGTCGGAGACGGCTTCAGTACTTGACGCCGCTGCCTCGGCGCCGCCCTTCTGCGCCGATGTCGTCCGGCTCCCAAACGTCGCCGGTATACCTGCGGTCACGGGGGCGGGTGAGCCGGCCCCTGGCGCGCCTTGACGAGTCCGAGCTAGCACGCCCGCGGGGTCGCGGACCCAGCGAACGAGAGCCGTCGTCCACAATGAAGTATCGACGTCGTCGGGAAGCGGAACGTTGCCCGTGCCGAGACCGAGACCTAACAGGAAGACAAGCGTGCAGCGGACCGAAGCATGTGTTGCGTCATCTGTAAGCCACGCGAGGGGCGTGTGTGCGGTAAGCACATGAAGCGCGAGCGTGGAGATCTCTCGCGGGCTCGGGCACCCGATGCCGATGAAGCTGGCCACAACGCGGGGCGTCAAGAGATTGACATTATCGTGCGGACCCGATGAGGCCTCCGATACCGTTCCAGCCGTCGCCGTCGCCCCCGGCTCACCTGCTCGCGGCGACGCATCCTTAGTCTTGAATTCGGCATGCAAAGTACTCCGTGCGCGCGCGCGCGCGCGGGCCTCCATGTGTTCTTGAAACTGGAAAAGCTGCGAAAGCACAAAGAGGCTGTGGGTTTGTGCGGACGCGCGAACGCTGGCGGGGCCCTGCATCGTCGCTCCATCGGTCGCCGAGAGCGTGCCTGAGGCGTCTAGGCCATCTTGCGGTATTTGGCGCGCTTTCTGCGCCAGGAAACTCGCATGGACATGAACTCGAACGATGCGGAGGAGGCTGCTCAGCATGTTCGCCTCAAACCCATGCACCGCGCCCTCTGTGGCGGCAGTCTCGACGCTCGCGGTGGCGCGGGCCGTGGCCGCGGAGTGGTTTCGTTTGCAGCGCTCCCGCTCAAGGTCGTCGAGCTCGGCGGCAACTCCATCATGTCTTAGCATGTAGGCGACCGGGAGAGGCACGAAGGGTGGGCAGAGGCGGTCGACGCGAGACCATGCACGATCAATGTCAGCGTCGAGCTCCGCGAGGACGAGCGCCATGACTCTTCGTGTCCACAAGAGAAGCGCCAGTTGCTGTTCCATGGATACCTCTGCCGCAACAGGGGCTGCGAACGAACGCTGCGAGAGCTGGGATGAGGAGCCGAAAGGCGCGGCGCGATCTCGTTGCAAGTCATTTCGTGGCCGTTGCTGCTGTTGCTGCTGCTGAGAAGCCCCGGATCCGAATGGGACATACTGGTTTTCAGAGGATGAGGACTCCAGGGTTTTCAGGCTTGCCGGCGGAAGGGGCCCTTCTTGTAAGACCTCCGGCGGCACGAGACTAACGCCGGGGCTCTCCAAAAGAGAGGCAAAAAAGTTATGGGCTGCGGCATCCGCCGAAGAGGAGGTGAAAGGGTGAGTGTCGCTATCCTCGCGGGAATCCGTGACGACCAGCATGACCAGTATGCGGGAGATGATGTCCAAGCGGACTTCGGCATCCTGGGGCTCATCCATAAGCAAGAGCTCATGGATGACGAGACTGAGAAGGGCGTGCAGAACAGCCTCGATGCGAGATAAGTCTTCTTCTCGCGAGGGGGGGTCGCGCACAGCATTCCGCGCAAGCCTCCCGAGGCTAACAAGTTGCGGTTCAGAGAGGGGTCCTGCGGATTTCAATCGCGCTGCAAGCTCGATGATAAATTCCCCATTTGCCCAGACGAGGCAGCTCGGCGAGTTCGGCATACACAGTACGTCGATGACCCCAGCGTGCGCGTCGGCCTGCGTTGCATCCCCAGCGCGCCGCCGCTGCCGGGTACGCGATCGCTGAGACAGCGCGCGCTCGCCCCTGCTGCTCGCGTTGGCGAATCGCGACGGCGTGTCGAGGCCCTCCTCCTCTTCAGCCTCCTCCTCATGCTGCTGTTGCTTTGGATGCTTCTGCTGCGGTTCGCTTTTGCCGCCTTCTTGAAATGACGAGACCACAAGCGAGAGCGCCAAGGCCTCGTCATCGCCGTCGTGCGCCTCGGGGCTCTCGGCTGCCATAGCCGCGCTCGTTGTCCCGCCAGCGCCGGCGAGCCCCGATTTCCGCTTGGCGTCGCGCTGTGGGAGGACCTTTCCCTTGGTCTGCGGCATGGTCTTGGCACCCGCGGGAGGGCGCCTCGATCGTGGCACGGATCACCTCGGGCCTTCTCTCCGAGACCAAGAGGCTTAAGCTTCTTCCCCGCGAGCGCGGGGCTCGCTCTCCTGCTGCTGCTGTAGTGCTGCTGCTCCTGCAGCGGGACGTCGCCTTCGAGAGCGCCTGTGCTTTTCCGCCTCGTTGCAGGTCGGCTGGCCCGGCGACTTGGCTTCCGCCGGCCGCCGCGGCTCGCTGACCGCTGCGCGCGCGGTCCGCCGTGCTCCCCGGCGCCCGCGGCGGTCTTCTGCGCGCCCGCGGCGCGAGAGTCCTCGCGCGCGGCGCCGCGAGGATCGGGTTAGCGAATCTCAAATCTGCTCCGATCTCTGATCAGATCGCCTCGGCGGCCCCGCTCCGCTCGGGCGGCGCGCGGCCGCCGGCAGGCTCCAGGCAGGCTGCCCGGCAGGCGCGCGGGCCCGCCGCGCGCTCGGTCGGTCGGTCGGGCGGTCGGTCGCGGCGCGCTTCTTCAACTCTGTTGGCGGATTGGGCCCGGATCGTCGACGCCGCCCAACCCTCGAAATAGTCCACTTGCCGGCCGCTATAACCCACTTGCGGCCGCCATAGCCCACTGTGCAGGCCGCCCCGACGGGGATCCCGAGGGCGACGACATAGTCATGGAGGACGCCGGCATCACGATGCCGCGCGCGGAGGATTGTGAATTGTTCAGGAGGCGAGGAGCTCGTCGACGCGCGCGACGAGGAGAGGGGCGAACGGAAGAACAACGCGCGTGATGAGGACATTCAAGGAGAAGTGCTGAGAGAGAATTGGGCTTGTGCTGGGATGGATGTGAACGAATGAGGGGATACGAAGACCCTACTTTTTGTCCCGAAACGATGCCGCGAGGGAGTGGCAAGCGTCATGCTTTTGATGAAGCGGATCATGATTATCTACATCACGAAAATTAGGCCAAAGCCCACATCCACCTAGATAGTCAAGCTGGAAGTGGGGCCGCCCTTTGCCAAGCATCTCTGGCGCCAAATATTCTTCACGCAGATCGTTGTTCGCGTAGACCTCGCGGCAGCATTGATACATTCCCTTTTGCCCAGCCATGCTCAGCACGCACGCCTCAGCACCCTCAATCCAACATCTTTAGATCTCAATCAAGACTTCGCGTAATTTGCCCACGCCTTCCCCCTTCTCGGGGAGACGCTGGGCAAAAGAGCTGGCCATCCTTTTCGCCTTCAACCAAGCCTTCAACTCGGAGGCGACGGGCGCAGACGCGCAGCGCGCGGCGACAGGCGACGCGACGCGACAGGCGACGCGAGGACGCCCGGGCCGACCGCGCGCGCCATGAAGAGCCGCCTCCGGCAGCCGCACATTGTGCGCGAGCTGCGCGATGGCAAAGTCTCGCCGCAGGGCTCGCCGCAGCAGGTCGGCCCCAACCACGCTAGCGGCAGCGCGCCCAAGGTCACGCCCATGGCGCCAGGGGGGATCAGCTACGCACGAGCGCGCGCCGCCGCGGCGGGTGGCGGTGGCTTTGTGCAGCAGGTCAGCGACGGCGGCCGCCTGGCCACGCCCTTCAAAATTGCCACCATGACGGTGGCGCTCGCCACCGCCGGGACGCTCGCGCTCATGGCGCAGCCCGAGCACGCGCTCATCGGCACGGACAACTGCTTCAGCAGTGTACATAGATGGTTCGTGGTCAAGCGCGACGCGTTCTTCGGCGTCGAAACTCCGGAGGAGGTGCTCAAGAATCCCTCGACTGAAGTCCGCAACCTCGGTCCCCCCGGCACGAACCCACAGCGCTCCTACGCGGCGCTCGACGAGGCATACGAGATCGCGCGTCTGCGCTATTTGCTGCAGCGCGATCAAGATAGCAAGTAGTTTATTTTTCTTTCTCCCTTCTGCCGGGACCCGCACGTGCAGGCAGGCTGCGCCAGCTGCACTGCCTGCCTGAATGGCGGCCCAAGTTTGGGTTCGCGCGCAAGCTCACGCCTCAAACACCACCTTCGTTCTCTTTGTATTGAGAGACGCGGAGAGGCGAGCTCTTGTCAATTCACACCGAGCCTGCGCGAGAAAACCAGCCCTACTATCGTCGAGTGGAGCCAGCGCCCGCGCGCGATACGAAATAGATGGGTTGCCAGGCAGATTCTAGCCAAGCAGTAAAAGAGAGCATTATACGGAAAGCATTACAGTTCTTCCATGGTGATGTCGAAGGAGTCGTCCGACTCGAAGCCCTCATCATCGTCGTCGTCGTCGTCGTCATCATCGTCGGCGCGGCCACCCTTGGGGGGCCTGGGCGGGCGGGCCTCGTTGTCCTCGTCGCCACCCTTCTTCTTGCCGCCCTTCTTCTTACCGCCTGCTTTTTTGCTCTTCTTGCCGCCCTTGCTCGCCTGCTTCTGCAAGTACTTCCAGAGTTCCTTGCGGGAGTTCTCTGCGGCACACATGCGCTTGACGCGGGGATCGGCGATCGGGTTCTGGTCAAGCTTGAAGACGGTGATTTTCTTCAGCTGCGAGATCTCGGGCGGGATCTCGGGGATCTTGTTATTCTCGGCCATGAGCTCCATGAGGCCCGTGAGCTCGGCGATCTCCTCTGGGAGCTCGTCGATCTCGTTGTGCGAGACCACGAGGTCGTGGAGGCGCGTGAGGTTGTCGAAGTCGAGGTCGAGCTTGGTGAGCTTGTTCTGCGACAACTTGAGGATCGTGAGCGCCTCGAGACCCTGGAGGGGCCCGAGGTCCGAGATCTTGTTGGACGAGGCATCGAGGACTTCGAGCGCCGAGCACTTGCTCAGCGAGGCGGGGAGGGCTTCGAGCTCGTTCCGCGCCACCTCGAGCACCTTGAGCTGGCGGAGCTTGCCGATCTCTTCGGGCAGCGCGGTGAGCGCATTGTCGCTGAGGATGAGCGTCTGGAGCTTGCGCATGCGGGACAGCATGTTGCCGTCGATGCTCGTGAGCACGCCGGGCGCCAGGCGGAGCGAGAGACGGTTCACTGTGCGCAGGTACCAGAGCGCCGGGTCAATGCCCCCGGGGAGACCCTCCTCGGGCTCGTCGCGCACGACGCTGATTTCGTGCACCGGCCGGAGCGACTCCACGGACTCGACCACCTTGGCCACCTCGGGCCAGATGGGCGTGGGGCCCGGGGCGCCGTCGTCCTCGGTCTCGTCGCCATCGTCGGCGCCATCCTTTGCGCCGTCGTCGGTCTTGCGCTGCCCGCGGCGCTCCTGCTCCTGGAGCATCTTCTTCTTCAGCTTGCTACGCTCGCGCGAGGTGAGGCCATCGCTGATGACGTTTCCCTCATCGTCCTCGATGACCTCTTCCTCGGATTCGGCGGTCCACTCGTCAAAGAGCTTGATGATGTCGTTCTTTTGCCTCGCCTGGGCGTGGTCGCGCGCCGTCTTGCCGTCGTAGTCCTTGAGCTCGAGCTTGGCGTCCTTGAGCAGCAGGCTGTATACGGCATCGGTGCGCCCGGCGGCGGCCGCCATCATGAGCGCCGTGCGCCCGTTATCGTCGCGGATATCGATCCATCCCTTGCGCCGGAGCTCGCGCCTGCGCTCATAGTAGTCCAAAAGGGTGTCCAGCGACTTGACCTTTCCGTTCAAAGCCGCCAGCATGATGCTCGTGAGGCCGTCCTCGTTGCGCGTCTGCGCCTGCATGCCCGTATTCACGAGACCCGCGCGCACGTCCCGCTGCCTCTCGGTCATGATGGCCGCCCAGAAGGCGGCCTTCTTCTGCTCGTACGTCATCTTGTCCTTCTTGTGCGCCTTCCCCATGGTGCCTGCTGCGCCGCGGCGCGTCTACTTCGAAGCGCCCTGCTCTCTCGCGCCCGCCGCCGCCCGCGCCCGCCCGCGCCCGCGCCCGCACCCGCGCCCGCGCCCGTCGAGTTCGCGCTCGCTTTTGCGCCTTTGTCATCTCATCACGGCGGTCGCGCCTCCAATCTTATATGTGGTCTATCCTCGCCCCTAACCGGTCTATCTACCCGCTCTTTCCTGTGCGCGCTCCCGCTGCCTGCGGCCCCGCGCCTCTGCCACCGGACCCGGGCTTCCGCGCCCAAGCAGGCAGCTCCCGAGTACGAGAACGAGACCAACGAAAGCGAGCTCGACGTCGGCGTGGTGCCGGTGAAGGTGCCGGAAAATGTAGCGCGAGATGCGAGCGAGACCTGGAACGAGCTTCGCTCGGGTTTCTTGCTGACCCGCGGTGCTACGAACGTACGTACGTACGTATACAGAGGTTATGACGATGGCGCTGATGGTGACACGGCGAGCCCGCCCAGACTCGCAACCGTGGGCTGCGCAGGCGCGGTCGGCCGCTCGCCTGCTCGCCGTTCTCAGCTTCGTCGTGTGCTCGGTTGCTCGGTTGCTCCGATCGCAAGCTTGCTTGCTCGCAGTGGCCACGTCGTGGATGGGATCGTGGGAAAACGAAGACAAGAGGCGCGACCTCGAGCACGGCTCGTGCAGGGATTCCTCGAGGGCATCGCGAGGGCCGCCATCATGAGCGCGCCGGACGAGGAGACGCAACGTCTACGCGACAGGCTCCAAGAGCTGCAGAAGCTCAAGAGCGACCTGGAGGGCGCGCTGGAGGAGCATGAGGAATCCTACCGACGCGTCGCGGAGCGCATGGCCCAGGCTCGCGACGAAATGCGAGCCCGCGAGCGAGAGCTCGCCGAAGTTGAGAGCCGGGCCCGTGCGGCACGCGAGCGGTCACTCGCACTCTTTGGCGGCGACTCGGTGCGAAAAACCCAGGCGGGCGGCCCGCTTGCCGCCGGCGTCTCGCCCGAAGAGGCCGTGGGCGTCCTCGAAAACCAGCTCGAAACGATTGCCTCGCGCCTGGGCATCGAGCTGGCGCGCAACTCGACGACCCGCCAAGGCGCGCACGTCGGGTCCCGAAGCGCGCAAATGGGAAATCACGTGGACGCCGACTCAATTGTCCACGTCGCCGTAGACCACGACGGCGACCAATGCGGCTTCCGGCTTGCCGCTTCATATACCTTTCGAGATCTCACCCAGGATGCGTGCCGGTACTGGGCGGTGGACACCCTCAGCGCCTCGCTTCGGGACGAGACAAACAGCCTCTGGCCCATGAGCGGTAACGTGCGCGAGGTTCTGAGCCGGGCGATTTCAGAGCAAATGCGAAACGTAAGCTCTGGAAGCGCGCCGGTCATGCCAAAAATCAGACTCGTGGGCCGCACCCAAGACTCCTCGTTCCCCGGCGCGCGCCCTGCGGGCGCCACGCAAGCTCCCTTTGGCGCAACAGGCCCAAGTGCCCGCCCAAGTGCCCGCCCAAGTGCGGCCCAACCGCTTGGCGCTCCGGGCGAAAGCAAGCAAAAGCAGCTCGAGTACGAACGCAGCTTCTTTGAGCGCATTCTCGCGACAGAGGCGGCGCACAATCGCGAGCTTCGCGCCGAAAAACACAAGGCCCGCGTAAGCGCAGCGCAGGTGACCATTGCGCGGAGTTTGTCGGACGTCTTTCACGAACCACACGAGAAGCCTGATCTGCAGCGCACGGCGCTCTTCAAACCCGTCGAGATGCTCGACCCACGACAGCCGCGCAGCGAGGCTGCGATTGCCGCCGCTGCGAGCAGCAAGGTCAAGCTCCGCAGTAAGCTGACAAGCGTGTGCGTCAATCTTGTGGTATGGGTTTTTTACCTCATCGTGCTCATCCTGGCCATGAGCTTTCGCTACGAGACCTCGCAGATTTACTCCAACACGGTTAGCCTGCAGCGCGCCCTCACGCAGCCGTTTGATCCGCGCGAGCCGCTCTACTTTGGTGGCACCTTTGAGCGCTGGGTCTATGACGAGACCGTCGTGTCAGCGCAGCCCGGTCGGCAGTCGCCACGGCTCTTTGCGGACAGGCCGCTTCCGTTTGTGCAAATCACGGATGCCTACAACTTCCTGAGTCAGGTTCTCTTGCCA
The DNA here is from genome assembly GCA_001462505.1 of Aurantiochytrium sp. T66. NCBI lineage: Eukaryota > Bigyra > Thraustochytrida > Thraustochytriidae > Aurantiochytrium > Aurantiochytrium sp. T66. The sequence goes on along the minus strand of KQ758850.1, from coordinate 13,167,043 downwards.
TCGGTTCTGTCCACGAATGCGAGCGACGTCAGCACCCAAGCCCCGGACGCCGGCCCAGATTCGAGCACGAGTCTTGTCAATGCGCAGCAGATGCTGATCGGCCCCGTGGAGATCAAGCAGCACAGGGTGCGGGCGGACTCGTGCCAGCTCAATGAGGCGTTTGCCAACGCCACCACAGGGTCGAACCAGTGCTTTGCGTCGTATGCGGTGCGTCTGAGCCAGTCCAGCGACCTCGCCACGAGCGATGAGGTGGCGGCCGTGGTCGCCTCCTTGGGCGGGTCGTCGACGTGCGAGGCCCTCGTGCTGGGCGCCATGGCGTACACGCGATTGACGAGCGAGCCGTCGGTGACGGCATTCTTCTCGGCCTACGACGCCTCGGGCTATATTGCCTCGGTGCCGGCGCACCTAAGCGCCGTGGACGCCAAATGCGTGTTAGATGCGCTGCGCGCCCTGGACTGGCTCGACCTGCACACGCGGGCGGTGATGGTAACCTTTGTACTCTACAACGCGAACATTAACCTGTTTGCTGGCGCATCCATCACCATGGAGCTTTCGCACGCGGGCGCGGTACGCTCGCGCATCCTATACAACCGTATCTCGTTTTCCATGTACGACCGCAACGACAAGTCCTCTCGCGCCTCGGGCGATCCGTTTCTTATCTTCGCCGACGTGGTCTTCCTGATGTACTCGTGGGCGGTCATGTACCACATCCTCCTGTACAGCAACATATATGGGTTTTTGCGCTCGGTGCTGACTGTCTGGAATTGGCTGGGCCTTCTCCTCTTTTTCACCACGCACGCGGGGCTCGGGCTGCGGCTGTATTACGAATTCGGAGTGGACACGAAAGAATTGCTGCGGCGCGACTTTGAGCCAACGGTCTCTTACCAGGATCTGAGCACCGCGTTCCAGCTCCACGAGGCGATGCTCTGGGTGGACGCGCTGACCCTGTTTGTGAGCATCTTGCTCGTTTTTCGTTACACGCAGGCAAACCGCAAGGTGTCGGCCGTCTTCGAAACTGTACACCGGTCAACCCGCGTGGCGGCCGGCCTGCTGCTCATGGTGGCGCTCTTTGTGGTAGGCGCGCTGGTAGCTGGCTTTTTGATCTACGGAACCAAGTTCTTTGGCTACCGCACGCTGCAGCAGTCGGCTTTCAACTTGCTGCTCATCCTCATGGGCAGCTTTCCCTTCGAGTCGTTCCGCAGCGCGGACCAAATCTTCACGACGTTCTTCTACGTCGCATTTTTGGTAATTTTCTACTTTCTGGCCGTGGCCTTTATCACGGCCATCTATGTCGACGCCTACGCCGAGGTCGCCGCGCTCGGCATTCAGCGTGCGAGCCCCAAGCATTTCTGGACCTCGGTAGTATCCGCGCCCTTTTCATGGTGCCGCCGCCGCCTCCCTAGCAGCAGCAGCAAAGCCTAAGTAGCAAGAAACACGTAGTATGCAGAGCAGAAGAAGATGTAGATGTTCATAATCATGTTCAGATGCGCCGCCGCGAGCACATGGCACGTCAACCGAGCGAAGACGACGAGGAACACGAATTTCGCGCTCCTAGGACTCGACGCGACGTGCCGCAAACTATTGCATTGGCGGTGGGAGCGACTTACACTTTTGGACTGAGACGAACCTGCTGTGCTGCACAGTGCATAATGCATTGAACACGCGCAGGCTTGCTAACGATCGCGGTGCGCCAGGCACAAAAGGCTTTGGCGGTACGCGACTAGGCTATTTGCAGTCGGTCACGGCTATGACCGTCACAGGCGAATGCTGCGCGGAACAGCATTGCTTTTTTGGGTACTACACGGGCAAAAGGGCCTAAGCCTGCCCAGACTCGGTTCCCGAGTCAAACGCCACAGAGCATATGTGCTCAGATCTCAGGCATGCCGACGCAGAAAGGGGTGGTTTTCAACCTGCTCGAGCGTTAGGCGCAACGAGGGGTCCTTGTGTAGCATGCGCTGCAGGAGGTCCTTGGCGTCATCGGAGACGTCCCTCCAGACCGGATCGTCAAAGCGCACCTCGTCGCGCTGGACGGCCCGCGCCACCGCGGCGTCGGAGCGGTTGCCGCGCGGATCGAAGGGATGGACGCCGCTAAGCATGACGTAGAGGACGCAGCCCATGGACCAGACATCGAGGGCGGTGGTTAGAGGGGCCTTGCGCCGCGTGTCGAGGACCTCGGGCGCACAATAAGCAGCGGTGCCGGGAAGCACGACCTGGGAGGTGGCGGCGACCTCTTCGCCGTTATCCGTGCGGCTGAGCGACATGGCGGATCCAAAGTCGCAAATCTTAAGCTTGCCGTTTTGCCCGAGCAGAAGGTTCTCCGGCTTCAGGTCGGCGTGCACAATACCCACGTCCTCATGTAGGAAGCGGACGGCGCGGACAGTCTGCCTCGTGAGGTCCACGGCGTCAGTCTCGGGCAGCGGGCCGTAATCGACAACGCGGTCGAAAAGCTCGCAACCCTTAATGTACTCGAAGAGAAGCAGCGTGCCCGTAGCGGCGCTGCCGGCGCCCATAGCGGCCCCGGTCCAGCTCGCGACCCGAGAAACGAGCTTGGAGACGCCTCCAGCGGCAAGATCCGCCTGGGCTCGGTCGCCCCGCGTGGCCGCCGCCTCGGGCCGCTCAGCGCGCAGAAAGTGCACGACATTCTCGTGGCCACCGGCGCTCTCGACGCGCTCCAGGAACTCGACCTCGCGGTCCGCGATGCTGCGGTACTTGCTCGGCATGATCTTGACCGCGACGACCTGCTGGGTCTCGACGTCGCGCGCGGTCCTAACGGTGCCGTAGGTGCCCTGGCCGACCTCGGCCTGCAGCAGCAGCGAGGGGTGGACGCCGTACTCGGGGCGGCCTCGTTCCTCGAGGCGGCCGCGGTCGTCCCCCGAGGCGACCACTGAGGACACCGACAGCTTAGAAAGCTCGAGGCGGCCGCCGGTCTTGGTGCACCCGGAGCCGTTCGCGGGCTTGCCCTGCTGGTCGGCGGCGGAGCGCGCGGCGGCGCCAAAGACGCAGAGCGCGACGGCCATTGCGCCCACAGTGGGCGCGCTCGCGGTTCCCCAGGCGCCGCGATTCCTCGCCCCTCCGTCCGTGAATCTCTCGCGGTTCCGGGCCGGCTGCTGTATTGACGGCGCCCGGGAAGAGCTCTGGCGCGGCGCGGCGAGCCGCCTGGCGCGGCACGCCCGCGAGAGGATCATGGCGCGCGCGTGCGCGAGTCCCTCGGCGCGGCGGCCGGCCGGTGGCCCGGTCAACGACTAGCGGCTCGTGCTCCACCAACGAACTGACCGCCCGCGCTCGTCTCCGAGCTCCGTTCCGCCGCCGGACCCCGGGCCGCCGCCTCGCGGCGGAGCGCTCGGTCGCGCGTGCCCGACGGGGCTACGCTGCGCCGCGCTGCGCTGCGCGCCTGGCGCCCCGCGCGCTGCGCGTCGGACTTCGACGCGGTTTGGATGATGACGATCCTCGTGCCGGACGATGATCCACGATCCAGACGACTCGATCAAGAGAGACCTGCGCAGCTGCACGGCGCGGTCCGAGGGCTGGCTGGCGCGCGGCGCGCGGCGCGCGGGGCGGGCCCGGTCGGTCTCGGTCGTCGTCGTCACGCGTCGCGTCGGCCGGCGGCCTCGGAATGGAATTTGTTTATCGAAAAGTTTTGGAGAACGACGCCGCGTGTCTTTGTCATAATTAGCGGAACAGGTGTATTTACCCACACAAAAACCTCCACATCGCTGGGTCCGCTGAATAATCGCAGGAGCGGCGCATGACGCGGGGCGCGTTCCAATCTGCGCGGAGAACGGTCTTACTTTTGTGTGCTTTTTGACGGGGGTGCGCGGAGCAAAGAGAACGCGCACACCGTGACGGGCCCTTATTTATCACCTGCCATTGATCGCTTTGCACGGTGCATAATATTTGGAGGGCCTGCGTGGGCACGTGGCCGAGGCTGGTCGCACTGGTCGCCAAGCAGTACTCCCGCCCGGCCGGGAGACCTACCTGATGATCGCCAGCTGCGCCGCGCTGCTGCGCTGCTACCACCCGCGTGGGCCTGAAGCGGACACGCTACGGAGTGGGATTCAACAAGTTTGCCAGGTCTTCAGGGACATTCGGGGCCTGATGATGATCAGTCAATCTTCGCGCTGGGACTCATTTCGGGACGCGAAGCCCGGCTCTTGGCGAGCAGGCAACCATGGCAAGCAAACAAGCAAGCAAGCAAACACCGCAACCCGCAGGGCCACGCCAAGAGATCACGCCCACACGTCAAGGCTCTCCCGACGAGCGCCAGCGACGCCCTACGTACCTGAGCTCGCTCGCGTACTAGTACCAACGTACGTACGTCCTGAGATTAGGGTGACGTCTTCTCGCTCATCAAGCATCAGAATGCGCCGACCCTGTGTGATTAGTTCTTCAGGAGCGACCAGCAGCAGAGGCTTGGGTCAGTTTGCGAGTCAACGTGCACGTATGGGCGCGTCAGAGCGACCTCTTCGCTTGTCGTTCTCTGAACGCAACCTTCGAGTTATGCGTCGGGTTCTTGAAGGTCCCTGGATTGCCCCTGGTGCAAGTTGTGTAGGTCAACAAGGCGGAGCTCGTGCGGGCTGACCGCACCAGGATCTCGAATTCGCTGTCAAGATGTTCGTTCCAGAAGTTCCCGAACGGATAAGCGCTGCTTTTCTTTTGCGCCTCCTTGTCTTGTGAGGATTCTGTCTTGCCGCGCGCCGAGTCGCGGCGCGTGCGGCAGCAAAGTCCATCGGCAACTCGCGGTTGCAAGCGAGGCGAGCCGTCGTTTGGGCAAGTCGCAGCGAGGCTGGTGCAAGGAACGTCGAGGGTCCCCGTGAGAAGCAGCTCCGGGCCAAGTGCAGGTCGCCCGCGCTCAGGAAGATAGTGCGGAGCGCCTCAAACACCTTTTGCCTGTCGCTGTCTCGATCTTTGGAAAGTCCGGTCCGATGGCGACAACACCAGCCAACGAGGACGTCCGTGGCTACGTGGAGACTGAGAAGAGCGAGATTCTTGTCAAGCTGCAACAATACTATTTCGAAAGCGAGGACTTTGTGGATTTCCTCGAGGACTGGTGCCGTGATAACGCTCACAAGGTCGCGTCCCGCGTGATCGAGTGCAGGCTCGAGTACTCGTATCTGCATCGCGACTTCTTGCGCGACTTTGAAGATAAGCTCACGCATTTTATCGATCGACATGGTGGCAAGGTCCAAGACGTGATGGCCGAGCTCGCGGAAGCACCACGAGACTCGGACCTCGACTTATTTGCCCAGATTCTCAATGCCACCACTGACTTCGAAGTGTTCATTCAGATGATGAGCGAGACTGCGCGGCGGATGCTCGAGAACCGAACCGGAAAGACGTCGTAAACCAAGATGGTCCTCGCAGCGACTTGCACATAATCTACGCCCGTGATAAGCCAGCGCGTCGCGGAATTCAGCGGCGGGGACCCACAGAGCCGAAAAGCACAGCGCTGGTCGCCGATCGGCACCACGCTCAGCCTTTCGACCATCGTGTACGCTCGATCATATCTGTAACATAGTTTGACCGGGGTGCTCCTTGACGACCGTGCCCCCTCGTTTCTCCCTGCCGCAGCGTTCGAATTTCATTCTGCGCTGATATCTCCGCCCCTGCGACGTAGGCGATGTGGACATTCTCGATAGGCCGCCGTGGGCCGAGCGCAAAGGTGTAATAGGATGCGGCGACCAGCTGCACGGTCTTAGTCTTGTCGCCGGGGCCGCGGACAGCGACCGCGGCGACTTCTGCTTTCGCCCTCGTGCGCATCGGCGGGTGGCGCGCCCACGGACTTGAGGTTGCCGCGCATCTAAATTCTGCGAGTGACACGCTCTCGCTCTTTTCGATGCGTCCTTTTCGGCGTCAGCGAGCTCCTCGCTCGGCAATGTCGCAACGCGTGAAGAACACGAGCTCGCCATGCGCGGCTGGTACCGCCAGATGGCCCCGCAGAGGCGAACACCCCGTTTGACGAACTGGCCCGTGCCTGGTCCGGATGGCAGTAGCGTTGTTTGGTCATTTGTTCATGGGTCAGGGCGAAGGTGCCCAGAAGGAGTAGAGGTATTTGGAGTAGTTGTCGAGGACGACCTGCAGGGTCTCGTTGGAAATGCACTCACGCCAGGCAATCTCGCGCGAGTGGTGTTTGCCGTGAAAATAAGGCGCGAGCCTGCGGAAGAGGCGGTACAATTCCGTGTCGGTGGCGATGAGGTCGAGATACACGGTCTCGTTGCGCGCGAGCTCTCTGAGTTGGTGGTCGCGCCGGCTCTCCTGCTCAAACAGGTGCTTCATGTGCAGCGAGGTGCTTTGCAGAGCCAAGTCTTTCGTCTCGAGGGCGTCCGTGCTTGCAAACACCTTGTGGAACTGCGACTGCCGCTGCTGCTGCTGCTGCTGCTGCTGCTGCTGCTGCTGCTGCTGCTGCTGCTGCTGCTGCTGCTGCTGCGAAAGGGACGGCGAGCGAGGCGCGGGCGGCGGTGGCGGCGGCGTGGAGGAAAGCGAAGGAAGATTCAAAGACTGCCGAGAGCCCTCGTGATCGAACTGGGCCGCCCTGCCCTCTTCGTCGTAGGTGCGCCGAAGGGGAGCCTGCTGCTGTGAGAGCTGCGGACGCGGCAGGGCCTGCGCCGAGTGCGACCGAGTCTCCCCGGCTTGGTCCGACAGGCAGGGCGACGATGCCGCCGTGGGAATCCCTGCGCCAGTGCCGCCACGCCTTCCGTCGGCGGTGGTGAACGGCTGCCCGCTGCTATCGGTCCCGACCTCCTCGGCAGACTCTACCGGAATCGGCGAGGACATGTGCAGCATCTGGCCCCGCAGCCCGTGGCGCATCGTCCGGACAGTGAAGGTGTCTTCAGCGTACATGCTTTGCGCGCTGTGCGTAGTGCGCATCTGCTGCGCCGCGTCCCGCTCGGCGGCCCGTGTCTCTTCGCTGGCCGCCTGCTGCAAAGCCTGCGCAACCGCCACGGCCTGAGGCGTCGACGAAATTCCCAGCGTGGTGCCCACTGGCTGCGTGTCGCCGGCACGGACCTTGCGAGGCCCAGCAGTCTCCTGTCTTGGCGGGGCGATCAAATAGTGGAAGCGGTGGAGCTCGACCACAAAGCCGCGCTCCATGAGCCAGACAAGCATGTCCAGGAGAACGCTCGGCCGCACGCCCATGCTCGATTGCGCGGCGCGCTGCACTTCTTCCACGGTGGCAGGGCCGCTTACCTCGTCCCCGCCCGAAAAGAGGGAAAGCACGCGAACCAGGGATACGGATTTCTTGCCCGAGCGCCGTGTCGCGCCGGGACCGTGCAGATTGGAGGACACTGGAGCCGCGGACCCGGGGTCACGGGTCGAGGGCGAGGGAACGCTGCGCGGCGAGCTGGGGCCAGCGCTGGCAAAACGACACTGGAAGTCGTAGTGCAGCACCGAGGATGGGTCGAGGTCGACGCCGGGCGCCGCGCGATAAACGTTGCGCAGCTGGATCGAGTGCACGACGCGGGCGCGTCGCCAGTACACGAGGTGACCCGCGACCCGAAAGACCTCTTCGATGGGAATGCCGAGGTCGAGCGAGACGTCTCTGAAGGACTTGAGCGGCCCGTGGCGCCGGGCGTAGCGCCAGATGCGCTGCAGGTGAATGGCAGCGTCAGAGCGCGCCAGTGAAGCCGCTTCGGCCTCCTCGTCAACGCAGAGCAAGAATGCCTGGTATGGACGCAGCGGGTGCGCCGGGTGCAGTAGCGGGTGCTGCAGAGTGATCGAGAGGCCTACGCGGCCGTTGAGCTTGAGATGGACCATACCGTGCTCCGAGAGGCCCACGTAGATCTGGCGGAGCTCCTGGGCCAGGAGACTGTGCGCGAGCATGGCGTCGAGCGAGGCGTACGCGAGCTCGACCATCTTTCGGCGACGCATCTTGAGGTGCTCCTCGTCGTGCAGGTCGCCCGCACGAGAGGGATTGCTGGGGTCCATCGTGGACTCGCTAATGTCCATGAGGCCCTGCGAACGTAGAATCTCGGCGTGGAGCCCGGCGGGGAGGCCTGCGTCGGTGGCGCCGTCGCGCGCGCTAGTTTTCTTCATTTTGTCCACCTCTGCCTTGATGGACATCTTGGCAGAGGCCACCATCTTTTGCACCTGCGTGCTAATGTAATTGCACTGCTGCTCCTCGTAGAGCATGGCGTGCGCGACCTTGATGGCGGCGCGCCGATACATGTCGACGGACTGCGGGCTGCCCGGGTAAGTGACGCCGTAGGTGCGGGCGCCCGGCCGCACGGCGAGCTTGAAGCGCGATTGCTCGAGGATCTTTTCTGACTCGGCGTCCAGAACGAAGATGAGCGAGAACATGCTCAGCTCGTTCGCGCCCTCGGCGCTCTCCGTGGACTCCTTTCCTCCGCTGGTGTCGCTTTCCGCGCCCTGCCCGGTCCCGGACTCGACGCCATTTCCCGGACCGCCGATGTTTCCGCCATTCCCAAGCCCGGCGGCGCCGGTGCTGGTGGCGTTGGTAGCATTTGCGGGCGCCGCGGAGACACCGGCGCTATTGACGGCGGCACTGTTGCTGGTGGCATTGTTGCTGGCGGCAGTGCCGGGCCCGGCGGCGGCGTTTTGCCCCGCGGCGACGGGGGCCCCGGAGGCGTCGAACGTTTGCGAATGCCCCGCCACGTTGACGGTCGCGTGGCCCGCCTGGTTGCGCTGCACCTGCACGGGAAAGCTCAGGAACCGCAGGCTGTCGATGACGAGCTCGAGCATGCGGCCGCACTGCGCCTGCGTGGGCCGCAGCAGCTTGGCGAAGAGCTCGGCCTCGAGGCGCCAGAAATCCTTGGTCAAGTTCGACTTGCGCTTCGACTCCCGGCGGCTCGTCGCCAGCGCGTCGTTGCCTGAGTCGCGCGCGAGGCCCGCCCGGGCCTCGCGCCCGTCGCCCAGCCTCGCGCCGCGCGCCGCCGAGGTCAGGGACCCGCGGCGGGGCCGCGCAAGGTCCGCGTGCTGGATCATGTCGCCGCCCGAGGCGCGCCGCCGCCGGCCCGCATCGCCGCGGCCGCCGGCGCTCGCGTCCAGCCGCCGCGGCCCGGGGTACCGGAAGGCCAGCTTCTGGCCCTTGGTCACATCCTCCACCACGAGCGCGATGCCCAGCATCTCGCCGTCGCGTCGCCGAGGTTGGATCTTTGTTGCGCCGATCTTTGCCACCAACTTCAAGTTCTTCTTCAAGTTCTTCTTCAAGATTGCAACAATTTTGGCAACAATTTGGCCCCAAAATGCCAGAACTTCTGGTCCCCGAAATCTCAGCTCCGCGGAGCCAAGCTTCACGTACGTACGTACCAGGCGATGATCGCTCAGCTTGGCTTTTCGCCCCGCGCTATCGCGAAGACCTCGCGTTACTACCTTCTGCAACGAATCGGAAACTCCTGCGGCGCCGCACCCATGGAGAATTGCAATCTTTGGCTTGATCTTGGGCAAGTGCCGTTGTGAAGGAGGGAGGATTGCCGAGAATCTCTGGCAGACCGCGAGGCGCTGTGCTCGCGACTCACTCGAGAGGCGGCTCGTCAAGCAAGGGGCTCGTCAAGCAAGGGTCGTGTTCACTTGTCACGAAATTTACTGTTCACGATATTAATGCAGGACCCAAGTTCGCCGTAAGAAACTTGAGCGAGGTACCGTTGGCGAGATCTCGTGGAGTGTTATGTGCACCTGGACGGCAAGATTCTCGGATTTTGACCTTGTCGACCTTGGCAGCGAGAGCATTTTTGCGAGAACCTGTGAGCTCAGCGCGAGGAGTCCCACGCGTGACCCTGCGCGCGTTATGCTACATTTGGGCGGACTTCCCGCTCGCGAGGTCCTTGAGGTCGACCTCGTAGGCCTTGGCGCCGACAATGGTGGCGCAACGGGCCTCGTCGGCGATAGAAAACAGAATTTGGACGCCATCCACCACGCACTGCTGCGAGATGCTCGTCCCTGCGGAGGTCTCGCGCTGCTTCCGCGAGCCCTGACGGCCCTGATGCACGGCGCGCACATCGAGACGAATGATTTGCGCGATCGCGCGCTTGAGCTCGTCCACCGCTCGATAAAAGCGCGTCGTGCCGCCGGCTACGAGAGCCTCGAGCTCGCAGTCCGCCTCAGCGGTAAATTCTACGGCCCAGGAGATGCTCTGCTCTGCAAGCACCCAGCTGGCAAAGCGCGGCGTCTCGAGCGGGATGTCGCCGGGGACGAAGGGCTTGAGGTCGAGGACGGGCGTGAGGTGGCAGAGATCAATGCCGGCCACGAGGACCTGGCGTCGCGCCAGATCGACCTCGCGTACGCTCGCCAGCGTGAGCCCGATCGGGTTCGGTCGATGAGGCGTGCGCGTGCTCAGCGTCCCGGTACTCTCGCCCTGGAGGAGCGGTGGCCGGATCTTGGAGGGCAGGATCACGTGGGCATCGCCGCGGACCCAGGCAGCGACCTTCTTCGAGTTCGTATTCCGCGAAAACACAAAGATAATCCACACGTGGCTGAACGCGTCGAGGCCCTGCAGCGCCGCGTCTCCCACGTGCTTATGCAGCACGACGCGGCCCAAGGTATCTGGCGCCAAGTTTCCCTGCCTCGGCACGCCGCGTTTGTTCGCAAACACCGACTCGCACACCCCGATCTCGCGGAACTTAAAGACTCCTTCGTCCTCTGCCTCC
>KQ758850.1:13142356-13156435 GCA_001462505.1 Aurantiochytrium sp. T66 | reverse complement strand
TCAAGCAAGGCAGGGACGCCGAGAGACAGCGAGAAAGGAAAAAAGGGAAAGGGAACAGAGAAAAGAACGGAACGTGGAACGGAACGGAACGCGGCCGCGGGAAAAAATCTGAAGGCGGCAGAGCAGAGCCGGAGCCGCGCGGGACGATCGCGAGGCCCGGGAGCCCCGCGGCGAGGAGCGCGCGCGCGCGGGAGGCGGGCGCCGGCAAGGTGTCGTCCGCCAGCGCGCGCAAGCAGGAGGTGGCGCGCATCGAGCCCCGGGAGAGCGAGAGCGCCGCGGCCGGACCTCGCGGGGGCGGGGCGCAGGGCCTCCTTACCGCGCGGCGCGCGCTGCACCTCGGCACCGTGCCCTCCCATGCGCGGGGCGCGGGAGGCGAGAAGGCCCACTCGGATAACCAGCCCTCCGGCCAGCAGCAGCAGCAGCTGCAGCCGCCGCCCCTGGAGCAGGCGGGCGCTGCGGCCCTCAAGGCTGCTGGCGGCGGGGATATGAGCAACGGGTCTTCCGGCGAGCCACCAGCGAACAGCAGCAGCAGCAAAGTCTCCGGCGGCTCTCCGCAGCCGCCCAGCACACAGGCGCAAGAGTCACAGCCCGCAAGAACGACGGGGGTCGCTACGCGATCGTCGCCTCGTGCGGCGGCGGCCGCTGCGTCGGCGACCGAGCAGGCTATCGACTCGTCCAACAGAATCGGCGCGCAGCCCGCGGCCTCGGCGGACGCCAAGAAGATGCTCTCGGAACCGCCTGCCGCCCAGGCTGTTCCTGTGCGGGAACCCTCGCCCGTGAGGAGCCAGCAGCCGCAGGAGCAGCAGCAGAAACAACCGCAACCTCCGCAGCAGCAGCAGCAGCAGCCGCCGTCACAACAAGGTCAGGCGAACACGGCCAAGGGTCCAGCACAGAGCGGCGCGGCGAGGAGCCACGCCGCGCAGGTGCAGGCGCGGGCCGTGCAACAGCAGCAGCGGCTCGCGGCCTCTCATGCCCAGGTCAACCAGCAGCAACAGCAGCGAGCCGCGCCGCAGCAACAGCAGCTCGCTCAAGGCCAGCAGCAGCAGCAGCAGCAGCAACAGCGGGCCCCGGGTTCAACGGACGGGAGATGGCGCACTGACCCGCAAGCCGACGTGGAGCCCCGGAGAGTCGTCATCCAGCAAATCGTATCCTTGCTCGAGTCCTGCAAACCCAAGGCATTCGCGCGTCGCCAGGAGAAACTCATCGATCTGGCTCGCCGCCTCGAAGTCGCGCTCTACAAGCAGTCCAGGTCAAAGGCCGAGTACATGGACCGTGCTACTCTGCGCCAGCGTGTGCGGGAGCTCGCCAAGGCCAGCACCGCCCAGCAGCAGCAGCAGCAGGCTGCAGCGCCTGCCGCTGCGCAGGCTCAGGTGCAGGGGCATACACAACAGCAGGCCGCGCGCGCGCCCTCTACGGCCGCACCCGCATCAACAGCGCGCCAGCCCGCCTACTCGACCTACGCGGCGCGACCAAACGGCGCCGCCCCGGCGGCTTCGGGCGACGGAGTGCGCCTCAAGGTTAAGCAGCCAGTGCCGCCCGGGCAGCCCAAGCCGTCAGCTAGCCAGCACGACAAGGAGCAAATTCTCAAACAGCGTCAGCAGCGACTTCTCTTGTTACGGCACGCCAGCCGCTGCCAGAACCCCGAGGGCACCTGCAAGGTCACCGACCTCTGCGCGCGCATGAAGAGGCTCTGGAAGCACATCTCCAAGTGCAAGGACCCGCGATGCCCAGAACCGCATTGCGTCTCCTCTCGCTATGTCCTCTCTCACTACCATCGCTGCAAGCTGGAAGAATGCCCCGTCTGCAAACCTGTTCGAATTATCTCGGCCAACCAGCGCAACCAGATCATGCAGCAGCAACAGCAGCAGCAACAGCAACAGCAACAGAGGATTCAGGGGGGTGCCGGGGCTCTGCGGAAACCGGGCTCGTCCGCCGACGCCGCGCGCGTCCAGGTAGTCTCCATGCAGGGACTCTCGCGCCAGCAGCAGCAGCATCTTCTTCTACGGCAGCAGCAGCAGCAACAGCAGGTGGCAATGCAGCGCGTCAAGCTCTCGGGCCTGTCCAAGGAGGACCTCGCGCGTTACCGCGCGCAGTTCCCGAACGCGATCGACCCGGCCAAGGCTCGCCATTGCAAGTCCGGCACCGGGCCCTCGCTGCCTTTCAGCCTCACGCGCCAGAGCGTCGAGAAGCACATCGAGTCGCTTCGCGTCGAGCGCTTGCAGCCCAACGTGCGCCCGCTCCTGCGCAAGCTCCTCGAGCACAAGTCCAACAAGGGGATCTACAACGCCCCGGTGGACTGGGAAGCGATGAAGATCCCCGACTACCCTCGCATCATCAAGAACCCGATGGACCTGGGTACCATCCGCAAGCGCCTCGACACCTCCCATTACAAGACCCTCGAGCAGTTCAAGGCCGACATCGTCCTCACTTTCGAGAACGCCATGGCTTTCAACCCGCCCGAAAACGAGTACCATACGCGCGCCAAGGATCTCCTCAAGGTCGCGCTCAAGGAGTTCCCCGCCATCCAGAACAAGATCGAGCGCAACGGCCGCCCCAAGAACCAGGACTGCCAGCTCTGCCGTCAGGCCACCTGCGAGCAGTGCCCGCTCTGCGAGCGGGGCTGCATCCCGTTCCAGCCGAAGCTCCTCTTTTGCTCGGGGACCTGTGGCAAGCGCATCCAGCCCAACAGCGTGTACTATACTGGCGTCGGCTACAACTATTGCTGGTGCAGCGACTGCTACGACAAGTCCCGCTCGGGCGTCCTCGTCGTCAACGGCCAGTCCTACAACAAGAGCGAGCTCCACAAGAAGAAGAACAACGAGCTCTACGGCGAGCCCTGGGTCTCGTGCGACAAGTGCGACCGCTGGGTCCACCAAGTTTGCGCCCTCTTCAACTCACGCAAGAACAGCCTCAACTCCTCGCAGGAATACATTTGCCCTCTCTGCCTCATCAAGGAGTCCAAGCTCGGCGAGGCCGAGCGCAAGGCCGAACCCGACCAGAACAAGACCAAAAAGGCCGACCCGGCTAAGGGCGCGGCCGCCTCGGGCGCTGCCTCCGAGCCCGCCACTGCCGCCGCCGCCGCCGCCGCCGCCGCCACCAAGGAGGCCCAGAACGAAAAGCCGCCTACGGGGGACGACGCCGCTCGTGCGAAGGGAAAGTACAAGCATTTCGTCCTCCCCGCCGGCAAGAGGGTGCCCAGCGCCAAAGAGCTCGACCAGACCCGCCTCGGGGTCTTTTTGGAGAAATGGGTGCGCAAGAGCATCGTGGACTTCCGCGACAAGGAGCGCGTCCGCAAGCCCGGCATCGCCGACGCGGACCTCGGTCCAGGAGCAGACAAACTCCACATCCGCGTTCTGTCCAATTTTGACGAGGAGTGCAAAGTCAAGCCCTTCGTTAAGCGCCTCATCCCCGAGTACCCCGACGCCTTCCCCTTTCGCTCCCGGTGCATTTTTCTCTTCCAGGAGCTCGATGGCGTCGACGTCCTCTTCTTTGCCATGTTCGTCCAAGAGTATGGCTCCGAATGTCCCGACCCCAACCGTCGCAAGGTCTACATCGCCTACCTCGACTCGGTGTACTACTTCCAGCCTCGCCGTCTGCGCACCACCGTGTACCACGAGCTCCTCCTCGCCTACCTCGAGTACATGCGCCGCGACGGCATGACCTCGGCCTACATCTGGGCCTGCCCGCCCCCGAACAAGCGCGACGACTACATCATCCACTGCCACCCCGAAGACCAGCGCGTGCAGACGCCTGAGCGCTTGCGCAAGTGGTACCATGACATGATCACGCAGGGGTCCGGCACGCGCATCTTCATGGGCTCCTGCGCCATGTTCGAGGAGCACTTCGAGGGGTCGGCGCGCGCCAATAACAAGAAGAAGTCCAAGTCCAAATCGAAGAAGCGGCCCGCCAAGTCCAAGTCCAAGTCGAAGAGCAGCAAGAAGGGCAAAAAGTCGAGCCGCAAGGGGACCACGACCCGCCGCATCAGCGGTGCCGCGGCTGCGGCTCAGGCGGCCGCCGCTGCCAAGGCTGCGGCGGCCGAGGCCGCCAAGGCGGAGGCCGAAGCTGCTGCCGGTGCGGGCAAGACCGGCGACGGCGAGAACAGCAACGGCGGCAACAAGGATGACGATGACGCCGACGAGACGCTCGGTCTCCTTCCCGACATGCCCGATCTTGAGGACGACGAGGATGACGACGACGACGACGCCAACACCGAGGCCAAGGCCACTCCTGAAGACGGCGTCCCGCTCTCAGATGCCGATAAGGCCAAGGCCGTCGCGGAGGCCTCCGGCGTTACCTTTCTCGCTCCGGCCAACGGGGTGCGGACGGGCGATGACCGTATGCTCGCCGCGGATCTCGAGCGCCGCAAGGCCAACAAGCTCGCGGCCGCGGGCCACTTGCCCTACTTCGAGGGCGACTACTGGCCTCAGGAGGCCGAGGAGCTTGCCAAGGAGCGCGCTCGCCAAAAGAAAAAGGAGACCGAGCCCAACGGCGGCCGCAGCAAGCGCAAGCGCCGCCGCAACGGGGAGGAAGACGGCGCCGCCGGCAACGGCAAGGGCAAGGGCAAGAGTGAGGGCGCCAAGGGCGCAGAATCCGAGACCAAGCCTGTTGCCGAGCTCGCCGTCGAACTGAGCGAGGAAGAAGCCGCCGAGGCCCGCGTCCAGCTCATGCAGCGGCTCGCTCAGCAGCTCGAGGTCATGAAGGACGACTTTCTCGTCGTTAAAATGGCCCACGAGTGCACTCGCTGTGGCAAGTACCTCTTGCGCGGCCGGTGGGAGTGCCGCCATCCCTCCTGCCTTGAGGACTCTGGCTTCAACAAGTCGTGCCCCTTTGCGCTCTGCAACGCCTGCTACATTCTCGAGACCAAGCGCCCCAAGGAGCAGCAGCATGGCGGCGGCTGCGTGGCCGATGGCGACGCGGGCAAACCCAAGCCTGCTGACCAGGAGGCTGACAAGGAGGCCGGCAAGGACCAGACCGTCATCGACGTCAACGCCGAGTACAAGCGCAAGGAGAAGGAGCGTAAGGAGAAGGCGGCGAAAGAAAAAGCCGAGCGCGAGGCCAAGGAACAGGCCAAGCGCGGGGCCGACGAGCAAGAGAAAAAGAAGTCCGAGGACAACGCGATCGAAGTCTCGGATCCCAAGAGGGTCAAGCTCGAGAACGGCGCTCCTTCCGCTCCGCCCGCGCCCGGGACGACTTCTTCGGCTCCGTCGTCGTCCTCTGCGCAAGACGTCAAGGTGAAGGACGAGGAAACGAATGTCAGCGAGTCCGGGGCCGCGGCTGCCCCTGCTCCTGCTTCTGCTGCCAACCTCAAGGACGAGCCGAACACCAAGTCGGTGAGCGCCTCTGGTTCTGTCAAGCGGAGCGCGCCTGATCAGGAAGCCGAGGCCGACAAGGCTTCGAGCGATCCGTCCTCCGAAACCAAGGACGACGACAAGAAGAAGGACGAGGCCACGGCAAACGGCCAAGAGGAGACGGGCGAAGCCAAAAACGCCCCCTCCGAGGCCGACGCTGCCAAGGATCAGGAGAAGGCCATCAAGCGCCAAAAGGTATCGGAGGAAGTCGCCAAGACCACGGCCACGGCCAGTAGCGATGTCAAGAAGAACGGCGACGCCGGCGCCAAGGACGCTCCCGCGTCTTCGGCTGCCGCTACAGCTCCGGCTGATAAGGCTTTGACCGACACGACCAAGTCCGACGCCAACGGTAAGGCGGATGACAAGAAGTCTGAAAAGCCCAAGACCAAGGAAGAGCTCGAGGCAGAGGCCAAGGCCAAAGACAAGGCCGAAGCCGAGGAGAAGAAGCGCAAAGAGGCTGAGGAGGCCAAGAAGAAGAAGGAGCTCCTCGCCGAGTGGGAGAAGCAGAGCATCGAGTGCGCCCGTGCCCCGATCGAGACGCCCGCGGAGGACCACGTTCTGCATTACGTCGATGAGAACCTGCCCATCCAGACGCCCGATCGCGATGTGATCATCAAAAACCACCTGCTCGAGTCGCGCCACGCCTTCCTGTCCCTCTGCACCGGCAACCGGTACCAGTTCGACCAGCAAAGACGTGCCAAGCATTCTACCATGATGGTCCTCTACCACTTGCACAACCCAGACGCCCCCGCGCATCTGTACACGTGCTTCGAGTGCCACAACGACATCCTCTCGGGCAAGCGCTTCCACTGCGACGTGTGTAACGGCGGCGACTACGACATTTGCGTCACGTGCAAGCGCGAGACGCGCCACGACCACACGCTCACGCCGTTTGTCGTCACGCGGGGCGTCCAAGCCGAGACCTCGGAGTCGCAGCGCATGCAACGCGTCCAGGAGATGCACCGCGCGCGCCAGCACTCTCTGACGCTCTTCCTCGAGGCGCTCGTGCATTCGTCGCAGTGCAACAACCCGCAGTGCTCCAAGGCGCCGTGCAAGAAAATGAAGGAGCTCCTCAAGCACCGCATGACGTGCGAGGTCCGCGTGCGCGGCGGCTGCGAGGTCTGTCGCCGCGTGCTCTGTCTCGTGCAGATGCATGCTCGCAACTGCCATACGCCCAACTGCCGCGTGCCGCACTGCGAGGACCTCAAGGTGCACATCCACAAGCACAAACAGCAGCACCAGCAGCAGCTGCGCCAGGCAGGCCGCCCCGCCGGGTCTCAGCAGGAGCTAATTCAGCAGAGACTCCTCTTGCAGCAGAGGCAGCGCGAGCTCGCCGCCGCGCAGCAGGCACAACAGCAACAGCAGGCGCAGCAAGCTCGCGGTGGCGGCCGCAGCGGCCGCGGCCGCGGGCAGCGAGCGGGCAGCACCGGCGCCGCTGCCCAAGCCATAACCCAGGCCGGACAACAGATCCAGGCCACCGTCGTAGAAGGAAGCGGCGGCACGAAGATCAAGATCCGACCGACCAACCTGAAGCCCACCGCGTCCGGCGCCAATCCTCATGGCGCGGGCCCGGCGGCGCACGGTGCTGCCCCCGCGGGCTCTTCTCGAGCCGCTTCGCGCGGGCAGCGCAGTACCCGGAGATGAGTGTTTATTGAAGAACCAAATTGCTTTCTGATTGTGTAAAAAGAAACCGCATTCTCATGGACGCTGAGGAGGCTTGCAAGCTTGAGCAGCATGGGCCGCCTCCGGCTGGCTGCCGCGCGCGGCCTCGTTGCTTTGTCATCAGGTCTAGACTCGTCATCCTCTTTTTCTCTATCTATAAAAACACGTATCGACGGGGTGAGAGGAAGGAGGCGAGGGGACGGCGAGGGCCCGGCGGCCCCCTTTGACGCCGGGGCCCACGTTGGCTCTTTGATACTGAGAGTGGCGACCCGGCCGACTCCCGCTGCGCCGCGCAAACCATGATTGACTGCTCTGCTTTGGGCATGGCTACTCCGGCGGGACGGACCTTCATGTGAGCTGGTCGGGGCGCTTGGTCTTGTCGATGGCCTGCGAGATGAAGGGCTCGAACTCCTGCATGCAGGCCTCGATGCGAGAGCTGATCTCCGTAAAGGGCGGCCGGGCATTGCTGTCCTCCTTCCAGCAGTCGTTCATGAGCTGGTTGAGGGACTCTGGGCAGTGCTTGAGGTATTCCGGGCGGAGGCCCTTCTTGGCGACCAGGTATGGCAACTCCACGCAGTCCTGGTCCTGGTACGGCTTCTCGAAGCAGAAGAGCTCCCAAAGCACGACGCCGAACGAGTAAACGTCGACGGTCTCGGTGTACGGCTCGCCCCGGAAGATCTCGGGGGCAACCCAGCACGGGGTGCCACAGACGGTCATCACGGCCTTGGTCTCGTATCCGCGCGAGAGGCCAAAGTCGGTGAGCTTGCAGTTGAACTTGTCGTCGAGCAAGAGGTTCTCGGCCTTCAGATCGCGGTGAAGAATTTTTGGCGTGAGCGCGTGCAAATAGGCAACAGCGCGTGAGCAGTCGAGAGCGATCTTGAGGCACATGCGCCACGTGACGTTGACGCGGTGTTTGCGCACCATATTGAGGAGGCTGCCGACGCTGCCCTCGCACAGCTCGAACAAGAGGCAATAGTTCGGGTCTGTACGGCAAGCTCCGAGAAACTGAATGATGCACTCGTGCTTGAGGATGCTGAGGATTTTGATCTCCTTGGCAAAGTCCTCGAGGATTTCGGCGCGCTCGTCGGGCACGACCGAAAGGAAGATCTTCTTCACCGCAATATGGCGGTTGTTGTAGTGCGCCTTGTACACCTTGCCGTAGGTGCCTTGTCCGATGGTCTCGTGGATCTGAATGTCGTCATAGTCCACATCCAGGCCGAAGAAGGTCTCCGCATCGATGCTCTGCGACGGACTCTTCTGCACGGCCTCGGCGTGGTTGAAGTAGATGAGCGTACCCGTCGGTTTGCTCGCGAGCCCGTTGGTCTCCGGGTCAAGCGTCTCAGTCTGCTGCTTCGTCTTGGACGAGGACGCCGCGCCGCCCATCCTGGCTAGCGAGCGAGCTCGGCCTCTGGTCCCAAGTGGCCGACGACGACGGCGAGCCTCAGCAGAACCCTGGTCGCGAGCGAGGCCGCCGGGCCCGGTCTCTTCGCTGTCGAGCGAGCAATACCACGCGTGTGCGTTGGCGGCCGGGTCTCTCACGCGAGGGCGTCTGGCGTCTCTCAGCCGAGCTGCGCCGCGCGGAACTTTTCGGCCGAATCCGAGTCTGGCGAGTCTGGCGAGTCTGGCGGCCGCAGGTGTTCCTGATTGAGAACGTGCGTAGCGTAAACTAGCGTAAACCAGCGCAGCGTAGCGGACAAACGAGGTTCCGGTGGACTCGACTAGGGGACTAGAGTCCACATTTCATCGCGTTTCACCGCATTAAACCGCATGCATCGCATTCCATTTCCTTGCGACAGGCAGTCAATCAGTCAATCAGTCAGTCAGTCAGTCGCCGAGTCCATCTGGAGTCCATTTGGCTTCCGCGCCAGAGTCAGAGAGTCCGCATCCGCGCGCGGTAACCTCGAGCGAGATGGTACAGTCGCTGCGCCCACAGTCGCTGCGGGGCCTGGAGCCTTGCCAGGACATTCATGACCTTGCTTGCCATCATCCTCCCGGTCCTCCGTCTGTGCTGACAGGCAGGCAGGCCAGCGCAGGAAGCAAGCGAAGCCGAAGCCTGGTGGTCGCAGCGCGTTGGATCGCTGACGGCGAATCCTGTGGCGATGCATAGTCGTAGCCTAGGCCTAGGCCTAGGCAGTGAGGGCAACGACGCGCGCAATCCGGGGCACTAGCCTACTGGCGTTCGCTCGCAAGTCAATTTCCGTCAATTTTATCCGGCGCCTCAAAGATGGCGGCGGCCGCGACCCCTCGACTGTGAGTCGAACAAAAGTGGGAAAATTCGTGAAGCAAACAACGATTTACGGTCGCGCTACTAATTTGATCGTTCATTATTCGCCGCAAGGGCTGTGCCGCCGCAAGTGCGCATCTGTGCCGCCGCCATTTTGTTGAGATGTAGTACGTACAGGCTGGTCCGAGTTGTTGCAATGTCGACCTGGCCATGCAAAATGTGCAAAGCATCTGTATACTTGGATTCCGTGCATTCCGTGCTCTGGCCAGATCGCCAGAGCTATGTTACCTACGTACGTACGAACTAGGCCTGCAACGCCGGAGCAATACAGCGTGTTACCTGCTTGGCTTGGATGTACGTTATCGCCAAATCTGTACGTATGCGTTGAGGAAAACGACGGCCCGGTCACGGTGTGGGGGAAAGGAATGGTTCGGACTAGAGAGCTCCTTCACAATTGACGCCTCAGGGCCGGACCCCCGGGTCTAGAATAGAGCCTTTCTAGGCATGGCCGCCGCAGGTCGCTCAAGGCAAGGCTTTCTTCGTTCATCAACCGCTCTCTGGGCGGAGTACTCGCGACTAACGACTAACGATCGATGGCACACACCTCGTTCGCGGACCGTTTCGCTCAATCTGAGCTAAGAGCGGGGACCCTGCGCGCCATCATGTTATGCCATCCCGACGACGCGACGGATGATTGATTGATTGTGTACTACGTACGTACGTGCTCGCTGTCGAGGAAGTCGCCGGAATGACGGCTCTTACCAAGCTCGTCAGACCTGGGACTGCAGACCCAGGTTTGGGCACATTTATGGCACGCGGCGCGACGCCTCGCGCAAAGACTGCAAGCGAGCGAGCGAGCGAGCGAGCGAGTCGCATACGAGCGCGGCTGCGCGGCCCTGTCGTCTCGGCCCCATCGCTAGGGCTGGAAGACTGGTTGACCAACGTGCAAGTGCAATTCCCTATTGACAAGAGGCCGGCCGCGACAGTCCCATGGACGACTTTGATGACGACCCGTATGCTTTCGATATGGACTTCTCGCGCAGCGCCGCGCGTGGCGATGAACGCCGTGGCGGCGCTGCACAGCACTCTCGCGCAACTGCGCCCAGTAGTCTTCAAAGCCGGGGCAAGACGGCTCAAGGGACGCAGCAAATGTCTGCGCTCGACCGCGCGAGCTTCTACCTCAAAAAGTACAGCAAGAGCAACACCAAGGGGACCGGGAAGAACGATTCCGTGGAAAGCGAGGAGGACAGCGACCGCTTCCTCGACTCAGACCTGGAAGACGTCAGCGAAGACGAGGACGAGGACATTTCGATGATGAGCAACTCAG
This sequence comes from Aurantiochytrium sp. T66, assembly GCA_001462505.1. Taxonomy (NCBI): domain Eukaryota; class Bigyra; order Thraustochytrida; family Thraustochytriidae; genus Aurantiochytrium; species Aurantiochytrium sp. T66. The sequence goes on along the minus strand of KQ758850.1, from coordinate 13,145,874 downwards.
CGCCGAGGTCGGGATCTGGCCTCGACACGAACGCGCGGGACGCTCGCGCTCTCATGCGAAGCGGAAACACGCTCGACCTGCGGGTCGATGCCACCGACCTCAGCGGCCACAACTTCGCGCACCTCGCGTCCATGGACTCGCGCGAGACGCGCGGCCAGAGTCAACTGTTGGAGGACCACATGTCCCACTCGGATGTCGATGTTGCGGGACCTCGAGACGCCAGCGCGGGCTTCGACCGGTACGGGCCTCCATGGCAGCCAACATCGCCGGCCTCGGGCTCTTCGTCGGTGTCGGGGCTCTCGCCGCTTCAGGCGCGGCGTCGGCACTACGAGCAAAACGATAAGTCGAAGGCCCAAGTCGCCCACGCCGGCGAGGACGCGGCGTACAGCGAGACCAAGTCGGACGAGGACGACCTTCACGACGTCGGCAACGATGGAGAAGTTGATGACATCGACAGCGTAGGCGACGAAAGCTTTCAGGCGGCGCTGCAGGAGATCGAGCGCGAAGAGGAGGAGCGGCGACGCGAGGCGCTACAAATGATGCAGGACGCAGGTCTTGGCGACCCACAATCGCCGCCTCTGGCGCCGGCAACGAGCACGGCTTTGCGCGTCGGCGAGCTCGGAGAAGGCAATGAAAGTGGCGACAACTTTGGCGGCAACATCGTTGACGATGACGAGGATGAGGCATACGCTTTGGCCATGCGGCAAATTGAGCGCGAGGAGGACGAGCGACGTCTCGAGGCCCTCCGCATGCTTCAGGATGCGGCCGCGGGCTCAGAGACCGCGAACGGCGGCCGGAACGCAGACCTGCACGTGGACATCAACGACAGCTCCTACAAGCTCCGCGATGATGATGAAGACGCCGCGAATCCCGGCATCGGCTCCGCGCGGGCGATCGGGAGCGCGCGGGACGAAAGCGGTGTTCAGACCGCGTACTCGTCCTTTGAAGAGGACGGCGGCGTCGAGCCGTTCTCGGGCAAGTCCATGTACAGCCGCGTGTCGGCGCGCTCGATTCGGTCGGCCGTGAGCGGCAAGTCGCTCAAGTCGATGCGGTCGAGGCGCACGCACTTGTCTCTTGGGCGGCAGAGCAGCGCCGAGAGCTCGTGCGACGAAGACTACAGCGTCGACGACTTTGACTCGGAGGCAGAGCTCGCGTCCCCGCGGTCGGTGCGGTCTGCGCGATCGGCGCGGAGCGCTCGGTCGGCGCGCTCGCAGCTCTCGATTCGGCAGGACCACCGCGTGCCACATCCTCCGTCGCTTCGTCGAGAGCACGCGCATTCGCCTAGGTCTCCTTTGTCGCCGCGTTCGCCCGCAGCTGCGCGTCAGCACCGCGCCTCGCCCAAGGCTATTCGCCAGGTGGGTTTTCACGGCGGTCGGGCGCCGCCCTCGTCGCAGTCGGCGCCGGCAGCGGCTCCTCAAGGCGGCCGCGAGCAGCAGCGGGCCAGACCGGTCATGTGCGACAGCTCAACGCAGTACGTCGAGTCCCGCGACGTCCAGGTCCAGGCCAATTTGGTCGTGTCCGCCTCGGGGCTCGTCTACGAGGTGCCGGATGTGTCCATCGGCGCTGTGGAGCCCACGCTGCTGCCGCGTGCCAGTCAGCCGGCCCGTGGAGAGGCCCCAGCCGTCGCCGGATGCGCGGGATGCTCGTGCCGTGGGAAGGCCGCGCAGTCCTCCCAGAATTTCGCCCAGTCGGCCCTGGAGGCGCTCCTCAACCCCCTCAACCCGACGTTCACGAGCGTTTACGCCCACGCGAGGCATCCAGAAGCTGCCGCGCAGCTGCCGGTTCATCCCGAGGCGACCACTGCTCCGCAACAGGCTGCGCGGCCGCCGCATCCGCAGGCCAACCCAGTGCCTGCGCAGGCCTCCCCACAGCAGGCGCAGCGTCTCGACGGGCTGACGGCGTCCATTCTGGCCACCAACAAGATGTTCAAGCGCAACTTGGAGATGATCCGGTCCCATTTGCAAGAGTGCAGACTGCAGACCGACCGCGTGATGGAGGACACCGGATCAGGTCAGCGATACACGCGGTACAGCGACGTCGCTGCCTATATTGCGGAGATGCGCCCCAAAGTGCGCACCGCCGAGGAGGTCATGAAAGAGAACCTTGCTTGCGAGCTCTATTACTAATCTAAAGGCTTTCGTAGATACTGGCGGAAGGAAAGGTTCACGCCAGCTTCCCGACGCCCTCCCTGAATACATTTCGGCAGACGCGCGGAGGATCCTCGTGCTCTACGCTTTGCGCAAAACCTTATTGTTCCTCATGCCGTCGACGCATCGGGAGGCGGCGATGCGACTTTGGCGAGCGCGCGCCCGCGCTCGAGAACTGCCGCAGATTGCTTTCGGTGCAGGGGGATGGGCATGGCGCGGCGTATCTCGGCCATGCGCTCCATGTCGATGTCGACGACGCCAATGGCCTCTTCCTGCGTCCCGAGGTCGCAGGCTATGGCACCGTAGGGGTCGACGATGAGCGAGTGGCCGTATGACTCGCGCTTGCGCGCGACCTCTGTGTCATCGGCGTTGTGGACGCCGCTCTGCGCAGCAGCGACGACGTAGGTCTGCGTCTCGATGGCGCGGGCGCGCAGAAGGACGTGCCAGTGGGCCTTTCCCGTGGTGGGCATGAAGGCGGAGGGCGCAAGGATGACGTCGGCGCCGAGGTCGCGGAGGATGGCGTAGAGCTCCGGAAAGCGCATGTCGTAGCATGTCGTGACGCCTATGGTGCCTACGGGCGTTCCCTCCACGATGGCGACCTCCTGGCCCGCGAGCGTGGAGTCGGACTCCCGGAAGCCGCCGTCGACGTCGACGTCGAAGAGGTGGATCTTGCGGTAGGCCTTGACGAGCTCGCCGGAGGCGTCGAGGATGCAGTGGGTGTTGGCGATCTTCCCGGGCGCCTCGCGGGCCTCGGCGGGGCCGAGGCGCTCGTGGAAGCCGCCGAGCGACATCCAGATGCTCTCCTGGCGTGCGATGCTGCGCAGGGCGTCCATGGTGGGGCCGGCGAGCTCCTCGGCGGCCTCGGCGCTGTCGGCGGTGCCGGGGCGGCCCATGAACTCGAAGGCCTCCGGGAAGCACACGAGGCCGGCGCCGCGCTCCCTGGCGGCGCGCGCGAGCCTGCGCACGGCGGCGAGGTTCTGCGCCTTGTCGCGCGACGAGCACAGCTGCGCGACCGCGAGCCGCGGCGGCGCCCTGCTGGCGCCCAGGATGGCGCCGCTCATGGCGGCGGCGGCGGCGCGGCCCGGAGCGCGGCGGCGAGCGCGGGCGGCAGCGGCCAGGCGCGGGAGCGGAAGCCGGCGCAGTCCGGGTCGTGGCAGCCCTGCGCGAAGGCGGCGGTCTCGAGGTCCACGGCGTAGAAGACGTTGTTGGAGCGGTGCTCGCGGCCCACGCGGTGGCAGAACCGCACGCGCCGCAGCTCCAGCCGCAGCTCGCGCGCGCCCAGCGTCCACGCGCGCGTCTCCGCGCGCCGCCCGCCCGCGCGCGGCCCCGCGGCGCGCGTCGCGTGCGCCAGGACCGCCGCCTCCACGGCCG
>KQ758850.1:13118116-13137261 GCA_001462505.1 Aurantiochytrium sp. T66 | reverse complement strand
GGCGAGGAGGCCGCGCGCGAGGGCGTGCCCGGCGTGGGCGCCTTCTGGAGCAAGACCTTCGGGTGCTCGCACAACGTGAGCGACGGCGAGTACATGGAGGGCGCCCTCGTGGACTACGGGTACCGCATGGTGGACGACAAGGAGGACGCCGACGTGTGGCTGGTGAACAGCTGCACGGTCAAGGACCCCTCGCAGTCCGCGTTCCTCCACGTCGTCGAGCAGGGCCGCAAGCTCGGAAAGCCCGTGGTCGTCGCGGGATGCGTCCCGCAGGCCGACCGCAAGCTCAAGGGGCTCGAGGACACGAGCATGCTGGGCGTGACACAGATCGATCGCATCGTCGAGGTCGTCGAGGAGGCACTCAAGGGCAACACGGTGCGGCTGCTCGGGAAGAAGGAGCTCCCACGTCTCGACATGCCCAAGGTCCGCAAGAACAAGCTTATCGAGATCATCCCTCTCAGCACTGGCTGCTTGGGCAGCTGCACGTACTGCAAGACTAAGCACGCGCGGGGGAAACTTGGCAGCTACGATCCAGACGCCCTCGTTGCGCGCGTAGAGTCCGTGCTCGCGGAGGAAGACGACGAGGACGCCGGGTTCCGAGCCGCGCGCGAAATCTGGCTCGCCAGCGAGGACACGGGCGCGTACGGGCGCGATCTGGGCACGAACCTGGGAAGCCTGCTCGAAAGGATGACGCGCGCCGTGGCGGCGCGGGGCCTGGCGGACCGCATGCTGCGACTTGGCATGACGAACCCGCCGTTCATTCTCGCACAGCTCGACCGCATCGCGGCGGCCATGCGCAGCGGTCACATGTTCAAGTTCCTCCACATGCCGGTGCAGTCCGGCAGCAACGCAGTTCTCGACGCGATGCGCCGCGAGTACACGGTCGAAGAGTTCGAGCGCGCCGCGGACTACATGCTCAAGCACGTGCCCGGCCTGACGCTGGCGACGGACATCATCTGCGGCTTTCCCACGGAGACCGAAGCGGACTTTGACGAAACCATCCAACTCGTGGCCAAGTACAAGTTCCCGGTGCTCAACATTTCGCAGTTTTACCCGCGCCCGGGCACACCCGCGGCCAAGATGAAGCGTCTGCCGACGCAAGTCGTCAAAGACCGGAGCCGCAGGATTTCGGCCTTCTTCGAGACCTACCTTCCGCACGAACACCTCGTGGGCCAGCGGGTGCCGTGCTGGGTCTCGGAGGAGGTCTCACGCGATGGCACGCAAAATGTGGGCCACACCGAGGCTTACGTCAAGGTCGTCATCACCCCGCGCGACGACACGCTTTTGGGCAAGCGTGTGTGCGTCAAGGTTACTTCGGCCAGCAAGTTTCACGTGGCGGGCGTGGTCGAGCCAGAGTCTGCGGAATAGCGCAATCGGGCAGCGTGGTTCCGTAAGCGATCGTGAGCGATCGATCGGGGCGAGCAAGCGAACGAGCAAAGGTTCGTCCCAATTGTACAAAACCTTTCAGGCGAACTCGAGGGAGTGAGAGTACACAATCTTCTTGACTGCCGCGGGATGTGCTGGTTCGTAGATTTCTCAAGTCAGACGAATGGCTATTGCAAGCCAGCATCGAGGAGCGCGCTTTGTGTTGAAAGCGACCTAGGCGGGACGGCGGAATTAAGACGTCGAGCCTCCTCGTGAATGCAGTTGTTGAAATAAGAATACAAATAGCGACTCGAGGGGCACAACGCGATGCGTAACCTGATGATCATCGATTATCGAACCTGTACTCCGAAGATAGTTTGAAAATCAGAATCGCACTAAGACATAGTAATGCCCGGACCAGAACCTCGCCTCACAAAGGCCCCGTCACTAAACGGTTGAATTGCGCGGGAGGGCCGTATTGGTGCCTAGACTTTGCTGGCAGTGGCGCGCAGGTGGTCGGCGTGCTGCCCCGGCTCCTCAGCAGCGGCGATCACTGTGAGACATTGCGGGGCGCCGATATCGGGCTTGTAGCTCAGTTGCGTGCGCAACTGGAAAGTGTTGGGAAAGTAGGTCCACTTGAGCACATTGGCGTTCTTGGGCGGACCCACCCATACCTGGCCGTTCAGATTGCCAATGAGATGACCCGTCGTGTGCCAGATATTTTGCAAGTTGTTGCGGATGTTGGTGTAGTCGTTGCGGAACTCCTGAGCGCTTTCACCTGCGCGGCAGGGTCCAAGCTTGAGGTGAGCGGGATCGCTCGCGTCGACGCATTGCTGCTGCTGCTGCTGCTGCTGCCCACTATTGCCCAGCAGGCGAATCTGCCAGTTCGACTCGAGCGCAAAGGCCTGTCTAGGGTTGAACACGCCATTGGCCGTGCACGGTCGAAGCCCGAGGGTAGATCCCTTGGAGAATGGCGACAGCTCCTGCGCCGCGGCGTCGAGTTTCCAGCGCGTGCCGACGGGGTCGATGGCCAGATGCTCGAATTCCACGAGGTGGTAGCCGTTCACGGCAAGACCGACGAAGCCATTGTCGCGACTGCGCACAGGTTTGTTCTGCGCCACACGTTGGTTGCCCACGACAGCCCGCTCGACGTGGTCGTGGTTGACGACGAGCTCCAGCTTGTACCAAGAATCGGCGTCTAGGCTAAGACTCCCGCTCGCGATCACGTTGGGATCGGCGGGGTTCTCGACGACGGTGTCACGGGGCGGCCCACCGTAGCGAAGGACCCACTGAGTCCTCGAGGCGCAGAGGGCGATGCCCGCATTCCAGACTTGCGTGGTGCGCGTGACAACGCAGGCGGCTGCTTTCGGGTTCGCTTGGCTGACGTCGCGGGGGATGCGGAACCGGGTCGCGACGGCAACATCCTCCCACTCGGTCATGCCGAGAATGGTGAGTGGCCCGAGGGGAAACTCTTGCCAGTGCACCGGGACCTTGGGGGCCACCTGGCGGAGGAACGGTGGCGAGGAGGACGCGTTGCGAATCTCGAAGGCGCCCATTTGATCCGTCAGATAGCGCGCGTAGCATCCTGAGCACGAGTACGTGGCAAAGTCGTCGCGGTAAGGGAGCGGAAAGGAGGCTTGCGAGTCTCGCGAGGCCTGCGTCTTGGGTTCGGCCTTGTTGGAGGTAGCAATGGTGCTAATGGTGAAAAAGGCCCCGACTGGGACGCTAATCTCGAGCGAGCCGTCGGCGTTGAGGTCGACCGGGAAGGACTCAAAGAGCACTGGAGCGCCGGGCGATTCTTCAAGGTTCGAAAAGCGGCCGTAGAGCTTTTTCCCGGCGACCAATTCTGCGGGGGGGCCGTCGCTGAAGTGGAAGCGGACCGTTTCGGGCTCAGTGTCGAAATCCCAGAGTCTAGGGCGCGTGCAGCTCGCGTGGTCGCGCGAGATCTTTACAATGACGAGCGTGAAATCCTCGCCGTCCGGGGACACGAAAGTGTTGTAGTAGCCGCCCTTGGCCAGCTCCCCGGAGCCGCTGCCGATGGGCAGGTACCTCCACCCGGGTTTGGTGAACTGGGTGTAGTGCGCTGTGGCCCATAGTACGGGCATTTGCGCGCTTTCGAAGAAACCAGACCACGGCTGCACCGCGGTGAGCAGCGATGAGGCGTACCAGTTCGTGCCGTGGAAGTAGGATCCCACGAGGTTCCACATGAGGTTGGAAGTGATGTTGTTGTGGACGTAATGCGCGGCGATGATGCGGGCCCAGCAGGCCGCGCCGTTGAGGTCGTCATAGGAGGAGCTCTCCTCGGCGGACCAGATGGGTTTTTTGAGAAGCGGGCAGCTCTCGTGGAGAAAACGGTCGCGGTCGTTTGGGTAGTGGAGGCCGACGATGTCGACCGCGCCGGCGTACTGGCTGTCGTGGTTGAGGACCGGGCAGATCTCGTTGGCGTTGCCGTCGTTGGATACAATCTGAGTTTTATTGAATCCGTTGGCATCGAGGACCTTGCGGAGCGCGAGCGTGTAGGCCTTGTCGGCGCCGCGCTCGTTCCAGATGCCGAGGTAGTCTATTTCGATGCCGTGGACGTCTCTGGCGCCGATGACCCACTGCACCGTGTAGTTCGCGGTGCGGAACGGGTCAACGAAGGGGTTGTTGGAGCCCTTCCCGCCGAGCCAGCCCGGGAAGGCCCAGGGCAGGCCGTAGGTGAGGATGTCCGGGTTGCGCCGTTTGGCCTCGCGCAGGATCTCCCACTCGTAGCCGCGTGTGAGGTCGAGGTCGTCGGCGCTGTGCATGTGCGAGGTCTCGGATCCGTCGGTAGACTCGGCGTCGCCGCCGATCTCGACCTTGACCATGTGTAGCGAGGCCCCATGGTTGGGCAGGAAGAGAAAGTCGTAGATCTCGTCCCGGACCTCTTGCGGGTATTCCACGAGGAGCCTGCTCGTGGCGCCGCCGCCCGAGACGGCCCCGATCCCGTCGAAGCGGTGCAGCCCTTCGAGCGCGTCCGCGTGCCACGCCACCGTGGTCTCGTAGACCGCCGCCGCCGTCGCAAACGAGCGGGCTATCAAGAGCGTCAACAGCGGCAGCAGCGGCTGCCGCCGCGCGAGAGGGGCCACCATGTGGCGGCGACGGGCGGCTCGAGACCCCGCGGCACGCGCGCTCTTTACTCGCTGTAGCCGGGCTGCGCGCGCGAGGAGCGGACCGCAGAGGCGTGTCACGCGAGTCTCTGCCAGTGGCAGACGTTGCGGCTCTGGATCTTCAATGGATCTTCAACCGTCTTCTTGATGAGACTCGTTTTCAGGCCCATCATGATCTTGTCGGCGAGCGCGGTCAACGAACGTTGCGCGCCTGCTGATCGAAGCAGACTTTGGCATCCGCGGCCGGAATAATGGCGGGTATGCATAGGAGGAGTCTGCGTGGCTGTTGCTGTCGTCATTCAAGGCCTCCGTTCCTAGGTTGATTGACGTCCTACGTCCCCCTGGTCCTCGAACAAGACTTGAGTCGTGCGAGGACGAAGATTCCACGCACCATCGGAACTGCCGGAGGTCTGGCAGGCTGCATTGATGCATGAGGGCCGCTATCTCATGGCTCCTGCGAGGCTGCGACCCAGGTCACAATGAGTGAATTTCCCGCTCCCCGGATAAGACTTGATCCGTCTCGGCTCTCGAGCAAAGACGATAATCCTCCCAGTACGTACGCGAACACCTGGGATCGCGTGCAAATCTGCAATGATTGGCGTCCCAACGTCCGCTTGCCAGTCGCCGCGGTCGTGTCACATCAGGCTCCAAGTAGGACGGATATCCACGACGGATCTTGTTGGCGGGGGACCGGGACCGGGCGTCTCAAAATGATTCAAATCCCTTTTCCTTGGCGCGGCCCCACACTCCGCCTCTGCGGGAATTAGGTTTCTGCGGTCACTGTGGGAGCGAAATAATTTGAAAATAATTTGAAAGAATTTTTCAGGCAGGCTGAAAAGATCGAAAACCATTATCAATGATCAATGATCACGATCATCAACAACTCGGCCTCACCCCTCGCCAGGCTCCCCGCGCACCGCGCCGCGCCGCGCCAGCGGTCCTGCGCGCGACCGCCTCTCTCTCGGCCCGCGGCATCGAGAGGGCGGCCTGGCCGGGAGCCCGCCGGGCACCGGCAGGTATTTTGTTATCTAAGACTGGTCTGCCTCTGACTCACTCTCATTCAGGATTTCCCGGGGACTGCTCGCAGCGCGGCGCGGGCTGCTCGTCATCACGCTGCGTCGACGGCGGCGCCGTCGACTCGACTCGACTCGATGCGACTCGACGCGACGCGACACGAGTGCGCCACGCGTCGGCCGTGCGCCACCTCTGATCACTGCCGAGTCGCAAGCAGGCAGAGAGCAGCAGCGATCGGAATGTGCTTCTGCACTGCATGCACTGCACTGCACTCGGAAGCTGTGCTTTCTTCTGGAGTGGGTTAGGTTAGGTTAGGTTACGGCATGGCGGGGGCCCGCGCTGCTCTGGACAGCTTTCTTTCCTTCTGAGTCAGAACGCTCGCCTTCCGAGTCAGGGCATGTCATCTAGCTAGAGTCTAGACGACATCTGTCTGTCAACCCGTGTCCTTCGTCGCGCTGGAGCGCCGCGGAGCCCCAACCAAGCGAGGCCGAGGAGCCTCGGCTTCAGCCAGCCAGCCGTCCGAGACGAGACTCGAGAGGATCCTCGTGAGACCTGTCGCGAGGCTCGTGCGGCACGGCTGTGTTTTCCTCGGCGAGACGCACGGCACGCGCCGCCCGCGACGCTGGGCTTGATTAGATGTCGCCTTGATTGACGCGGCAGTCTCGACAGGACCTCGACAGTCTCGACAAGGCGAAGGGGGCGATCGTGACGACATCTGGCGTCGCGCAGGTTGTTGATGCGACGGATGTCGCATCGCGAACGGGACGACATCGATCGCAGTCAAGACTGCCCACGGTGCCCACGCGCAGTGCCTGCGCAGCCCAGCCCGCGACAGCAAGCTTGTGCCTGGGGTCGCCGCAAAGTTTGCGGATCAAGGCTCTTCGGAATTCTGCTGCTGCTCCTGATGCTGCTGCTGCTGCTGGCTGTCGGAGATCGCGGGAATTGCGCAGTCCCGAGCCGGGCAAGCATGCGAAGATGGACGAATTTGTCGCCCGGCCCCGCCGGCACCGGCAGTGCCCGGCACTACCGCGGGTCATCGACACGACACGACAAGAGCAGGGTGAGAGCGAGCAAGGAGGAGTTCCGGAAGCGCGACCTTGGAATGTGGAACGAGAAGTTTGCAAGTGGCAGCGTGCCACGGCCACGGAGTGCGCCGAAGAGCGACCTCTTTTGGGGCGCGAGCGACCAGCGATGCGAGCGGAGGCAGGAACAAGTGAGCACGCGTGGAAGCAAGCGTTGAAGCATGGAAGCCACATCGTCAAGCGCCAGGGCCGCTCCGAGCACGCGTTTTACCCGGGGGGGTCCTGCTGCTGCCGCAGTCCGTGCCGAAGGCAAAAGCGATACCCGAGCGAGACGTGGACTCGAACTTGGAGGCGCTGCCTTATTGACTACGGCCAAATCGTTGGCTTCTGCGCCTCTGCGCTTCTGCGCTTCTGCGGTGATGACAATTATGATAAGAGAGATCTCCATCATCATCGGGACAGGGACGTTTTCAATGCGATGACCAGGTCATGACGATCATGACTGGAGTCGGGTCGTCGGGTCGCAACGATGCCAACGATCAACTTCCTTCTCCTGGTTCGCGGAAATTATCTGTCCTGATTGATGAATCAGACTGTCGACTGACTGGTGGCTGAAGCTGCAGTGCTGCCTTGCCAGTGGTTTGTTGAGCGACAGCAAGAGCAGCGGGCCTCCTTGCTGCTCTGATCAGTCACAGACGATGATGAGACGCCGCCGAACGCTCGTTCGACGTCGGAAACGTAAGTGCGCGATCGCGCGGACGGTGTGGCAGGCTGGATGGCACCCTCTATCTGCCAGAGTCTAGTCGTTTGGTTGGCAGCGGTGCAGCAGCGCAAGCCACCGCTGCGTTGTACGTTCATGAATTCAATGACTCGGAAACTTATGAAACCAAAGGCATCGCAACGCAATGAAATCGCCGCACCGACCGCGCCCAAGGGTCTATCTCCGTTCCAGCTTGCCGCCAAAACTTCCTCGCGATTTGGAAAGCCTGCACCCTTCTGGGCATTGGCAGGCTGGCAGGCTGGCAGGCTGGCAGGCTGGCAGGCTGGCAGGCAGAGAGAACCCATTCATACCACAACGACTGCAGCGGCTCGCTCGCCCGCCCGCGCAGGTCTCCACCTCGTCGCGCATCGAAGCCTCGCCTGATCTGACCGACAAGTTGGTCCAGCCGCACGGTTCACTCACGGCGGTTCATCGCCCTTGCCAGGCTTGCCAGGTCCTTGCCAGTGCTCGCTCATGCACGCGCGGCGTGAGAACAGAACGAAATTGAACGGGAGAGTGCAGTCCGGGCCAGCACTGTGGGCTCGGTGTGGTCCGCGTGGACCCCCCGTCTGGGGCCCGGCCCCGTCGGCATCCGATAAAGAGGAGCAAGGAGGCGAGCACGACGCGGCGGTGTCCCCACACGCACCCACACCGCTCGCGCGTGGGGCCCGCAGCGCGGCGTTCCGAGCGGACGACGTCGATGCGTGCGAGCAGCGGCGCGAACGTGCCCCTCGGCGACTGACAGCGTCGCACAGGCCAGGGGCGGGCTTCTAGAAGCAGGCCTGCGAGGCCGAGCCTCGCGCCTGGCGAGGACGTGGCGAGGCTGGCACCATCATTGTCACGGTGAGCCGCTGACTGTGAGTGTGATGATGATGATGAGGCCTCCACGGGCGTTCTTTCGTTCTTTTATGTTCTCTAAGGCACAGACAGCGCTTTCAAAGTGCTTTCATCAATCAGACTTTGAGTTACTACTACTCCGGCGGGCGCCTGGCTGGCAGGCTGGCCGGCCGGCCGTGCACAGGCAGCGAGCGACAGCGAGCGACCCTCGGCCCGGGCGCCCCCTCGGCCATCCCGTCGCGGCGCGGAGTCATTCTGCCGCCACAGGGGCGGCAAGGGGCCAGCGGGGTGGTGGCGCGAGCGACCGCGAGCAGGTCGATCGACCGATTGGAAGGGAAGAAGAAAGAAAAGAAGTAAAGAAGATGATTATTTTGAATTTTGAATTGATTGCTCGGCGCCGCGAACGAACGAACGAAAGAAAGGGGCCTCGAAACCAACTCACGAAACCAACTCAAGATCGGCGAGCCTCGCAAGCAAGCAGGCGCTCGCGGCGCGGCGGCAGCCAGCCAGGCAGGGCAGGACAGAAGCTGGCAGCAAGAAGCAAGCAGCAGCACGCACTGACCAGACCAGCCTCTGCCTGCCAGCCTGCCAGCCAGCGGGCGAGTGCATTGCATTGCATTGCATTGTTGCATTGATCGTCACAAAAACAAAGAAACATTGAAAGAAAGAAAGAAAAGAAAGAAAACAAAGAAACATTGAAAGAAAGAAAGAAGAAAAGAAAGAAAAGAAAGGGCAGACAGGAGGCAGGCAGACAGACAGAAAGGCAGACGACGGGAGCCTTCGCTCGCCGCCGCCGCCACCAGCAGCCGGGCGCGCGAGGCGAGGAGCAGCGCCGCCACCCGCGCCGCGCGCCGCCGACGCCGCAGGAGGGGGCTCCGCGGGCGCGCGCGCGCGCGGCCGCCTGGCCATCGATCCATCCGTCCATCTCATCCATCCATCCACATCCATCTGGCGGGCCCGGAGAAAGAGGGAGTCCCGCGCGGCGACGCGCGCGCGCGCGCGCGCAAGCAACGTGACGCGAGGCGAGCCGAGCCGAGGCGCACCGCGGGGAGAGGAGAGGGGAGACGCCCGCCGAGACGCCCCCCGCGCGCGGAGGATTTGAAAGAGGCGGCGGCAGGCGGCAGCAACGCCGCTCCCTCCAAGCAGCTCCTCGAGGTGGCCGCCGGGAGGGACTCTCACGCGCCCATGCACGTGATGATGAACCATCCAGCCCCTCACCACCATCCTCCGCACCCGGAAGCGCTCATGTCTCCGATGCCGAACGATATCGACGGGTATAATGCCGATGCCGTGCTCCACCCGAACGAGCACATGCATCACCAGCTGCCCCACCACCAACAGCAGCAGCAGCATCAGCAGCAGCAGCAGCACCCTCACAAGCGGCAGCGCGTGCGCTCGAGGGGCGGCTCCATGGACCTCCTCTTCGACTTTGACGACGGCATGCCCATGTCTGACTTCCTCGGCGCCGTGCCCGCTGACCCGATGTCTGCGTCCTACTTGCCCATGGACGGCAACGACGACTCCCAAAGCGCCGACGGCGCGCTCCGCTGGGACGACAACCAGAGCCTTCTCTCCGGCGCCGGGCCGGACAAATTCACAGTAACGACCCCCGACCATCTCATCCGCATGAGCCAGCGCTGGGAGCGCATGGCGCGCCGCGGCGAGATGTGCGACATGGAGCTCGTTCTGTCGCCCCACGCGCCCGCGCAGATCTCCTCCACCACCAGCAACAGCAACAATGAAAATAACAACGGCCGCAAGGGCGCACCACACGCGACGGCCTCGGCCCCCCATCTGAACGCTGCGTCCGGCCTGACTGCAGCCTCGTCGCCCGGAAGCGCGGGCGCGGCCACCACCGGCGCCGGCGGAGATGCGCGCAAGGTCATCGTACCTCTGCATTCAGTCTTTGCCTGCGCATGCTCGACAGCCATTGCCGAGATCGTCAAGTCAAACGAGGTGCCCCCGGGCACCATGCACCACGCGCACCGTGACACCGGCAGCTTTACGGCGCCCAGCGATCCAACGCGCACAGACGGCAACAACAACAACAACAAGAGCAGCGCCGCCGCCGCCGCCAGCAGCGGCAGCAGCAGCAGCAGCAGCAAGTCGTCCAAGAAGAAAACAAAGACCAAAACCACCAGCAACGCCACCAACAAGAAAACCGGCGGCGGGCTCACTGCCGCCTCCTTCGCGCACTCGCCGTCCAACTCGGTAAGCGGCGAGACCGAGGCCTACGAGTCCTCAACGTGCTCCTCCAAGGGGTCCACGGCAAGCGCCTTCGCCGCTGGCGCCGCCATGCGCGCCGGCAACTCAGGGTCCACGAAGGGGCTCATGCTTGCCAACGCCATGCGCGGCAGCGCAGGTGCCGGCAACAACGACCTCGGAAGGAACCTTCGCGTGTCCACGCGCCTCCACCTCGGCCAGCCGAGGATTTCCATCGAAGTCCACAGCCCGCACATCGACGAGGAAGCCGCGGTCTCCGTGCGCACATACATGTATACAGGCATCGTCAACTTCAGACCCGAGGTGATGGTGCAGATTCTCCACTTGGCGCTCATCCTGGACATGAAGCCCCTCGTGGAGCTCTCGTCCGGCTACCTCATGAGCAACCTCGCCACCAACTTCGTCTTCGAGACCATCCAGGTCGCATCTGCCTTCAACCTCCAGGTCCTCCGCGAGGCCGCCTGCGAGTTCGTCATGCGCCACTTCGACACCTGCACCCAGCACCCCGGCTGGACCATGCTCCCCCTCGAGACTCTCCAGGCCATTCTCCGCGGTGACGACATCCACACGCAAAGCGAGATCATGGTATTTCGTGCTCTCGTCGCCTGGACCACCGCTGCCGAATCGCTTCGCACCAAGGATTTCGTCGACATGGCCCTCGACCCCGACCTCATGCGCCTCAGCAACATGACGCGCGACGAGCTCTTTGAAATGTCCAACCACAAGCTCATTTCCGAGTCCAAGGACCTTCGCCGCGCGCTCTATAACGAGGCCATGCAGCGCATCCAGACCACCGGCGTCGCGCCTCCCAGCGGGGCAAACCTTCCCGCTGCGGCCAAGAGGAAGGTGTCCAAGCCGCGAAGGTACGCCCCGGTCAGCTCCGCCCACATTCCCTCGCGCGCCGAGGAGGTCGAGACCCTCACCCCGCTCATTGCCAACCGCTGCGAGCACACCGTCGCCGGGTTCGCGCACCCGGTCTGCGCGCTCGCCCACGCCGGCAACTTCCTCGCCGCCGCCTCGAGCAACTCCATCTTCATCTACCGCGTTAGCGACTGGCAGCTCGTCACGACCCTGCACGGGCACGACTCAACGGTCGTCTCGCTCCGAGCGCTGCCGGACCGTCTCATTTCTGCCTCGCCCGATCGCACCATCCGCGTGTGGAGCGCAGAGACCTGGGAGTGCCTGCACGTCGTGCCCACGCCAAAGTCTTCAGTCTGTACCATGATTGTGCACGAGGACAAGCTCATCACCGGAAGCGACGACGGCGCGCTCAAGTCTTGGAGCCTCAACTCGTGGAACCTTTTGCGCAACGTCTCAGCGCATCAGCACGTCATCTGGGCTCTGGCCACCTACGGCAAAGACACCCTCATCACCGGAAGCTCCGACACCACCATCAAAGTCTGGTCCATTTGCCGCAAAGGCGGCTTCCAGGCCGTCTGCACCCTGGACAGCCACCGCGACGAGGTCCAGGCTCTCGCCGTCGACCACTCGCGCGGGTGGCTCCTCTCCGGCTCCGACGACGGATGCATCAACATTCACGACTGCAAGACGTGGGAGCCGCTTCGGTCCATCTCGTGCCACGGTCGCGCCGTGCTCTCGCTCGTCTCCTACGGCAACAGGATCGTCGCCGGTCACGGCAACGGCACGGTCAGTGTGTGGGACAAGGACGAAGTCCTCCAGAGCGAGGAGGTGCTCACCAGCCTTGTCGAACACAAGAGCTGTGTGATGGCGCTCCAGGCGATTCAGGGCAAGCTCGTTACAGCCTCCTTCGACCGCACGATTCGGATTTGGGGTCCTTGAGCTTTCAAGCTGGTCACGAGTTTCCACGGGAGGCGCCAAGAAGCATTACTTTTGGGCGGTCCAGCTGAGCGAGCGGTCCTCGCTTTTGTTTGTGTGCGGCGCTAGCTGGGTCGTCACTTTCACGAGCATGCGTGTAGGTGGCCCCGTCGTCGGCCTTTTTCGTCGTGCCTATTTCTGTTGAGGTCTGCGGGATCACGGGCTCACCCCAAGCGCGCGGCTCTCGCGCACCCTTATTATGTTTTCGTCTCGCTCTCTTTCCCTTTCATCCTGTTTTCTATTGTGCGGACGCAGCAAGGGGCCAAAGCGTGCCAGCGCTGGGGTTGAATAGATGCGTAGCAATACAACCAAATCTAAATCTGAAATTGATCGAACGAATCCAACAAGGGCTTCTTGGCTGAGCAGAGGGGACGTCGCGTTGTAGGGCACTATCATTCTGCCCGTGGCGTGCGGGAAACCCGCCCCCCCCCCCCATCTGGTCATCATCATCAAGCATTTTTTTTTCCTTCAATGGGAACATACAATGGCTACTTCGCGGTAGACGAGCCTGGCAATCATGATCGCGCTGAGGACCTGCGCGAGCATGAGCATTTGCCAGACCTCGGCCCAGCTCGTCGAGCTGACGTAGCCAACGAGAATGCCCTGCAGCATCGCGCCAAAGGAACCCGTGCCATCGATGATCCCAGTCACGAGCGCCAGCAAGTGCGATTTGCCGCCCACCTGGGTCCCGAGGTCCGCAGTCACCGCCGTCGTGATGAGCGCATACGGTGCATTGATGAAGAAACCCACGAGGATCATGAGCCAAATGTTGGGAACCACCTGGGGGCCCAGTGACGAAGTCGTTGTGTAGTAAAACCACATGGCAGGGACCCCGCACAGCTGAAAGATAAAGGCCACGAGCCCGCGCGCCTGGAGACGATCCGATAAGAAACCAGCCGTGATGCCGCCCAAGACGCCGCCGACGTCGAAGAAGCTGCAAAGGTAGCCGGCGTGGGAGGAGGAGAAGCCAATGCTCCCCAGATAGTATGGCCCCCAGAAGAGAATGCTGTAAGCGCACATCTTTGAGAACATGAGCGAGAGCGCAAAGGGAATAAGACCCGGAATCGAGAGCGCGTCGCCAAAAGCCGTGCACAAGCCGCGCCGCGGCCCCGCTCCGCTGCCGTCGGTTTCTGGTCCGGCGGCCGCCCCTGCCTCCGGATCCAGGTCGTCGCTGGCGCCGCGGCCCGCCTGAGCGCGGCGCGCAGCAGTATCTTCCACGGTTCGCGAGCCATTCTCGCCAGCCTCATCGACGCTGTCCTCGTCGCTGCTGTCCTCAAAGTTAGCGTTTGTGCCGAGACGCTCTCTACTCGCGGCCGCCTCGTCGTTCTCGTCCAAGAGCGGAGACTCGAGTCCCTCGCCGTCGTCCGTGTCGTCCTCGGTGCCGCCAAGGAGGTCCGCGCTCGTAAGCCCGACGTCTTCTGGGTGCGGAATAAGAAAGAAAAAGATCACCACGCTGCAGACGAGCATGATGGCGCCTGGCAAGGCGTAGCCAAGGGGCCAGTCTTCGTGGTGCATGCCCTCGCCGATGGCCCAGGCGGTCACAACGGAGCCGAGAATATTGCCGAGCGAGGTATGTGCGTTCCAAATGCCCATGATTAGCCCGCGGGACCCGTGGCCGAACCAGCTGCCCATGACGGCCAGGACGCTGGGCCAGCCGGTTGACTGGAAGAATCCAAAGAGCACATTCACAAAGACAAAGTACCACATGTCGTGCATGTGCAGAGGGTAGGCCAGGCCGAGCATAAACATGCAGATTGCGGTCCCGGCCATGCCCGCCGATAGAAAGTACCGAAGGTTCACCTTGTCGCCGAGGAAGCCCGAGACAAAGAGGCCTACGGTGTAGCAGCCCAGGAACACCGAGTCGAGCAGGCCCAGGAGTATGTTGCCGTCCGACGTGTTTGGCGCTGCGTGCACCTCGTCGTCCAGCTCGTAGACGCCCGTGTTCATATTGCGCTTGAGCCAGTGGACGCAGTCGGGCGCGTCGCTCGAGCCAGCGTTGGCGGGCATGCGGCCCGCATGCGGCTGCGCAAACTCGATGCCAGCCTCACCCGTCGTCTGCAGCACCCAGCACCGCGTCATGTTGCCCAGGGGGCATGTCAGGTTGAGGGACTTGTGCGGGTGCGGCACGAGCGCCAGGAACCAGATGTCCAACTTCCGGTAAACCTCGCAGGGGCGGGTCTCGTTGAAGTCCACGTCGCAGTGGTACGTGCCGTCCAGCGCGTCTCTGGTCCCGCTCACCACGTAGCCGTGCACGCTGGCCTCCAGCGGCACGATGTCGGCGTTGAAGGGCGCCCAGCCCGGGTTGGCGTCGCGGTCATAGGCGCTGACGCCCGTCGAGCTCTGCGGGTGCAGGACGCCCTTGAGCACGCTCGGCACCTTGCGCGTCAGGTGGAAGCACGTGTATGCCGCGAACGTGAGCGCGAAGATCCGCACCTTGTACCGCAGCGGGTACATGGTGGCGCGCCTCGCGTCTCGCGTCGCGCCGCGTCGCGCCGCGTCGCGTGCGGATGGATGTTTAGACGGAGGATGCTCGGCTGCCCGATGATGAAGCGCAGCGCCGGCCCGCCGTCCGCCGCGAAGCGCCGCTGGCCGGCGGCCGCCAGGGGTCCTTGGCGGGCCTTCGCGCAGCGTCCGCTCGCGCGCGGGCGGCCCTGCAGCTTCGCGCGCGGTTCTTGTCGGACTGCGGCGGCGTGGTCTGTCAAACTGTATCTTGGCCGGGATGCGTCCTCCGAGTCCGCCGCCGGCGCCGGCGTGCGGCCCGCTCGCCCAGCTCGCTCGCTCGCGCGCGGGGGCCTCCGCGCCTTCGCGAGGGCGGCCTGGCTGGCTTCGTTCGCGGGCGGGCGGGCGGACTCGGGACTAATTTGCGGATACCGACCGCCGCCGCGACGCCCGGGATCCCGACGCGGACAGACCCCGCCCGCGGCGCGGCGCGGCGCGTTGCGGCGCGCAGGCAGGCAGGCAGGCACCGCCAGGCAGACGCGCGCCGGCTCGCTCGCCCGCAGCGGCGGTTAGGATAGGATCTGACAGGCGCGCGGGGACGCCAACCGCGGACCTACCTGGGGGACAATATCCTCGGCAGGCCGGTGATCACCGCCCATGCGCTGCGCCGCTGCAGGCTCGCGGGCGGGCGGGCGGGCGGCTCGACATGGACGGCGCGCGGCCAAGACCGGCGCGGCGGCGCCAGCGCATCGTCGAGATTAGACTACTTGTACTTGAGCGCAGAGGGAGGTCCTGGAGATCCATCCACGCGGCGCCCGCCGGCGGTTGCAGGGGCCCTGTTTCTGCATGGCGGGCGTCTGCCAGCGGGGCTCACTGTCAATCAACAACCGCTTGCTGCTGCGAGGCGAGGCGAGGCTCAATCGCTGGCAAGACAACGAACGAACGCAGAGGACGCGGAAGACCAGGCTAGAAAAGACGATGGTTCGCTTTTGCTTCTTCCGCAGTCCTGCGCGTGCGCGACGAAGAAACTCGATGACCACCATCACCACCATTTGATTGCAAGGTACGTAGAGCAGATTAAGCGGATCCAAACAAGCAAGTAATGATGCGCTGCGGCGGCATTGCACCTAGGCTAGTCTAACTGCCACGGGGGCCACGATATCGAGGCTGACGAAGAGGCTCTGCTTGCAATTGTGAGCCCTGCGATCGTTAGGTTGGATAGATCTTCGTCGAATCACTCATCAAACAAAAATCTTGATGTTTGCTGCAGCCAGAAGTCGGTCAATCCGAGCTCAAGATTCCTGTCCTGTCTCCGGGCATGCAGCTAGCTTGCTAGCTAGCTCCGTTATCTCCCTCGCTATCCTAAATCTTCAAGCAGCACCGACTTCATCAATAATCCCTCGCTCGGCCGTCGCGCGAGGCTCGGATCCTGTCCACTCTTCCCGCGCGAACGCCTCCTCCGCGGCCGAGGGAATGTATCTAACCGCCGGCGGCCGGGCTCTTGCAAGCTATCTATCTATCTATCTATCTATCTATCTATCTATCTATCTACGTATCTATCTATCTATCTATCTATCTATTATCTCCGGCTGAGTCCCTCTAACAGTAAGGTGTAGGAAAGTTTTTTCAAAAGTTTAAAATGTAATGTAGCGTAACGGGCACTGCGTGCCGGGGGGTCACTCTGGGCGCGAATTCAAAATTTCAAATCATGGCCGCGGGGTCCCCGGGTTACCCGCCTGCTTGCGCGCCTTTGGCGGGGCGGCGCGCACGGCGCACGGGGGCGGCGCGGGGGGGCAGGCGGGGAGAGTGCGCGCGAGAAACCGCCGTCGGTGGGGAAGGGAAACGATCGCCGGATAGCACGGCATGGCAGGCATAGCAAGGTGGAGCGCCCGCCGCAGAGCGCCAAGCGAAGGACCGCGCGCGCGAGGAGCAGGAGAAGGAGGACGAGCACCAGAGGCCGCGACACGCCCTCGAGCAGAAGAGCAAACCGACAAGCCAAGCAAGCAAGCAAGCAAGCAAGCAAGCAAGCAACCGAGGTTCGTCTTCGGCGCGCACGCGAGGCAGCTCGACGCGCGCGGAGCGCGCAGACCAGGCAAGCCCAGCACCGCACGGCGAGGCAAGGCAAAGCGCGAAGGTCGCGGTTTGCTGCTGGTTGAGGAGATAGACGAGGCGAGCCGCGCGGTCGAGCTCGGCGCCGTCGTCGGTGTCGTCGCTTTCTGCGACGAGGACTTCGTGAAGCCGGCCCAAGTACAGGAGTAGCGCGAGCAAGGCAAGCGGGCCAACGAGCTCGCTCGCCAAGCGAAGGTCCGAGATCCTGGCTGTAACCGTAGCTCTCGGCAGTCAGTCAATTCATACAGACAGACAGTCAACACCAAGCACACAAACATCACCATGAGCCGCGTCTCGTCATGGCAGGGCTCCCTGCGGTCGTCGAACCCGATGCCCACCAACAACAACATGGCCAAGGATAACCTCAAGCGCGCCGCCAAGGGCTCGCGCGCCGCTCTTGGCGATATTTCCAACCGCAGCCTCGGCGTCGGCCTCGGCGGCAAGGGCGCCAAGAAGCAGCATA
The DNA here is from genome assembly GCA_001462505.1 of Aurantiochytrium sp. T66. Lineage (NCBI taxonomy): Eukaryota > Bigyra > Thraustochytrida > Thraustochytriidae > Aurantiochytrium > Aurantiochytrium sp. T66. The sequence goes on along the minus strand of KQ758850.1, from coordinate 13,120,068 downwards.
CGGTCGCCAAGCCGTTCGCCGTCGCGGTCGAGGAAAAGCAGCGGCCCGCCTTGACCAAGAGCAACAGCGCCAGCAACAACTACGACAGTGATGCCAGCAACAACGTCGAGATGGCCGGCCCGGGCCCGGAGAAAAACGCCATCCCGGCCCACACCGTCCCCGCGGTCAACATCGATCGCGCCGACGAGAACGATCTCAACAACCCCAAGTACGCGGCCGAGTACGTCGGCGACATCTACCGCCACTACCGCAAGGTGGAAACCAAGTACCTCGCGGACGCCACCTACATGGTCAAGCAGACGGACATTAACGAGAAGATGCGCGCGTTGCTCATCGACTGGCTGGTCCAGGTCCACGTCAAGTTCGAGCTCCTGCCCCAGACCCTGTACCTGACCGTAAACCTGCTCGACCGCTTCCTCGAGCGCAAGATCGTCCCAAGGCGCAAGCTGCAGCTCGTCGGCTGCGCCGCCATGCTGCTCGCCTCAAAGTACGAGGAGATCTACGCCCCCGAGGCGCCCGACTTCGTCTCCATGTCCGACAAGGCCTTCACGGCCGAGGAGCTCCTCAAGATGGAGGGCGTCATGCTCAACGTGCTCGACTTCCACCTCACCACGCCGTCGCCGTACACCTTTCTGCGCCGCTTCATGAAGGTCGCCTGCTCGAGCGCCAAGACGCAGCACTTTGCGACCTACCTTGTCGAGCGCTCGCTGCAGGAGTACCGCATGCTCACCTACAGGCCATCCATGGTGGCCGCCGCCGCTTTGTACATTGCCCAGGCCCTCACGGACAGCCGCAAGTCGTGGGGTCCCACGCTCATGCGCCACGCTGGCTACGGCGCCGACGACATCGACGAGTGCATGAGGACCATGAAGACGCTCTACAGCACCAACCAGAAGAACTACCTGCAGGCCGTCAACAAGAAGTACGCGTCGTCCAAGTACATGCACGTCTCCACCATTGAGCTCGCGTAGACGGCGCCGAGGGACGACGGGATCGAAAACCCTGTAACTGCGGGGCGCACGCGTGGCGCTCCTGTGACACAGTTGGGCCGAACTGGCAAGCTGCCCGCGAGCTGGTCCACGCCGCCCAGCGAGCCTTTCGCATCCCGTCATTGCCCTCGCGCGTGCGCCTTTGCGCGCGCGTTGCGAGGGGCGGCAGGTCCAAAGCGACTCACGGTCTCCCCTTGTGCTGCTGCAAGCTTGTGGAAGGATGCGCACCCACCTCGAAGAGCTCGTTCGCCACCACCATGCTGCCCGTCGCCTGTTGGGCGGCGCGCGCTCCGACTAACGGCGCACGCTCGCCTCGCCAGTCCGCGTGCCTTGCTTCGGCCCGACAGACAGAACCCAACACCTAAATCTGAAGATGCGTTCTTTGATCATGATCTCGCTGCTGCTGCTGCTGCTGCTGCTTGCTGTCAAGTTGTTGGATTTCTTCAAGGTCCAAGCGCGGTGCGGGGCGCAGCCCGCGAACTTGAACGCTGAGCGGCAGAGGTCTGCCGGATGATCGGCGCTGTGCGACGAATGGCACTGTGCTGAAGGTGACCTGAAGGTGCTGAGTGTGAGTCTACGACAGGACTTCTCTCCGTGGCGACAGCAACCAAAAGCAAGCCAGGCTTCTCGTCAGATTCATCAGGACACGACAAGGTTCGAGGTCCGGGGGGTGTCCGACTGTGCCACAACCTCCGCACGTTTCCTCTTCTTCCACAGCAGCTTGCGTCTGTTGTCATCCTCCTTCGGGGGCGCTCGCTCTGTCACTGCACATGCATCTCTTTGCGTGCGGAGGACGCTCCCGCGCGGCGCCCGTCGACCCTTCGTCAAAGGGTCGAAGGGTCGAAGGTCTGTTCGGGCGCGATCGTGGCGGTGCTCGCAAAGTGGCCAAAGCCGTTCTGCATCGCGAAAAGTGCCCGCCTCCGCGGTCGATCTGCAGACCGGAAGCGCCGGACGCGCGACGCC
>KQ758850.1:13099084-13113441 GCA_001462505.1 Aurantiochytrium sp. T66 | reverse complement strand
TCCAGCCCGTGCGGGCCCCGGACGCCGCTGCCGCCGCCGCCGCCGCCGCCTGGATCCCCGACGCTCTCGCGGCATTCGCGCCGCCGTGGCTCGGCGTCCACGAGGCCTGCGAGCTGGCCGTCATCGCGGGGACGACGCTGGCCGTGGTGGCCGCGGCCACGAACGTGCGAAATTGGGCAGTCATGGCCCTTCTGTGGGCGCTCTACGGCGCGCTTCAGCAGCGCGGCCGCGTCTTCCTCTCGTTCCAGTGGGACACCCTCTTGCTCGAAGTGGGCTTTGTGAGCATCTGGGTGGCAACGCAGCGCGCGCCGCGGGCTGCCATCTGGAGTCTTCGGTTCCTGCTGTTCAAGCTCATGCTCATGAGTGGCGTTGTCAAGATCCAGAGCAATTGCCCGACCTGGATGTCGCTCAGCGCGCTCGACTATCACTTTGCTACGCAATGCCTGCCCACGCCCCTCGCCTGGTACGCGTCGGCGCTGGCCCCACCGGCGCTGCTGCGGTTCTCAGTGGCCGCGACGCTCCTCATTGAGATCCCGGGGACCGCCTTGATTATTGCTCCATTCCGGACCGCGCGCGTCCTTGGATTCTTGATGCAGACGATATTGCAAATCGGCATCATGCTCACGGGCAACTACAACTTCTTCAACATTCTCACCGTGGTCCTATGCATCTCGCTTCTCGCGCCAGATTTGGTCAAGCCGGGCCACCTCGACGTGGAGCGCGACGGTCCGCTCCAAGTTCTGGCCGCGGCCATTGCGCGTGCCGACTGCTCAGCCGCGGGGGCGTGGCTGATCGCCACCGCAAGTCTAGCGCTCCTGCTCCACTATTCACTCGCCGTCTTCATCAAGATAGAGACGGCTTACGCTGTACCGCTGCGCGTGGGCCTCGGTGTTTATGCACTGGGCCTCGGTCTGTGGCGCCCAGTGAACCAGTGGGTCGTCGCCATCACAAGCCTCGCCGGCGTGCTGCTCTGCGTCTTTGCCGTTCTCGTGGAGGAGATGCTTGGCGATCGAGCAGTCGTCACGTGGCAGCTCTCACCTACAGAGCTTGAATCCCACGTGCGCCATGCTCTGCCTTGGATCCTGGGCTACCAGGCCTTTGTTCTAGTGGGCGCCGTGGCTCTTGACGTCAACGATGCGGTGCTGGAGACCTTGGGGCATTTGGGCGCGAAGCGGATTTCACATTTTTTCGTCTCGAGTGCCAAGACGCTCGGCACGCTCGTCACGTGCGCCGCCTTCATTTTCGTTGCGTGCATCTCGGCCGTGCCCCTCGCAAGTCTTGATCAGCCAAGTATCGGCAAGCTGATCCCATCCGGTGTGATTTGGGCCTTTCAGCATTTGCAGCAACCCGTAGAGCTGGTCCATGGCTACGGGCTCTTTCGCCGTATGACGGGTGTCGGCACCGACGGCAGCGTGGCGCGTCCGGAAGTCGTCTTTGAGGTACAGATCGGGGATGAGGAAAACTGGGTTGAGGTCGACTTTTTACACAAACCAGGTGCTGTCGCGCAGGCCCCTCGCTTCATCATCCCGCATCAGCCACGCCTCGACTGGCAAATGTGGTTTGCGGCGCTCAACACCTACCAGGGCGCGCCGTGGACGGTTCACCTTGCAGACAAGATCCTGCGTGGGTCTGAGCCTGTGCTAGATCTCATCCCTTCGCTCCGCGAGCTGGCGCGCGAGAAACGGGTCCAGGCCGTCCGCGCAAAGCGCTATAGCTACGCGTTTACGCGCAACCTCTCTGCGCCCGAATGGTGGGTCCGCGACCCCCTCAGTGAGCGCCAGTACCTGCCAGAGATTCGGCCAGGCGATGAAAACGTGCAAAACTTTCTCAAAGCCCACGGATGGCGCACCCACGACGTCAAAGTCACGTCCCCCGTGACCGAGATCCTCATCGGCGCACGCCCTATTGTGGAATGGATCGTGCGACCCGAGGGTCTCGTGGCCGTTGTTGTGATCATCCTGTCGCGCGAAATGCAGCGCCGGCGATCCGCGCCGGCGTTGTAACAAGAATTGTCCGTGAGACGCAAAAGAAATACCTTGACATATGTTGACATTGTTCGCGTCGAGCCCCGCGGAGCATCTTGGCGGCATCTGCGCGCACCGAGGCCAGTAGAGTTGCAGCTCGACGCATCTTGTGACACTAATCGAGCAACTTGAGCCAGCGCATTACACCTGGATACTGGACCCCGCAAAGCTCGGCGCGTAGTGGGCGAACGAGGGCCTGCGCGCGAGCGTCGAGGCGAGAATACGCCGCGCCGCCAACAAAGGTGTTACGCCGCAACCAGAACTCGAGGAGCTCGAGGACCCGTGCGCTGACCGAATCCTCCTTGTCTTCGCTTTCGGCTTCGTCTCCGAGGAAACGTTCGGGCAAGAGGGCGTCCGCGTTGAGTGCGCGAGCGATGGGCGCAGGGCAGAGGTCAAGATCCGCTCCGCACGCAGCGACCCTTGAATCTTCGGCAAAGATCTGCACGGTGACGACATGGACAAACTTCTTTGACACTTGCAAGTGCTTCTTCGCGCCGGACCGGATTCCCAGGGCCCGCGAAACAAAGTCTGTCGTATTGCGCACCATCGCCAACGGCTTGGACGCGGCGTCCTGCACTTCGATTGCGCTCGCATCCGCGAGGCCGAGACGAGCCGCGGGTACCGGTGCGAGCGCAGCGCTGTCGTTCATGATTTGCCCTAATCGCTGAGCACAAGCAAGCGCGGCGCTGCTGGACCATCTCGCTTCGCCTTTGCAGACGATCACGAGCCGCTGTCGGGTCGAATCGAAGAACCGCATGGGTAGCTCCACGGTTTCGTCGAGCCATCTCCCCTTGAGGTCCTCGAGGCGAGACAATGAGGGCGTCAGGCGCCCAAAGCAAGTGCGCAGAGCATCTTCAGCGCTGATCGGGATGCCGTCGTCCGGAGCTGATATTGTCTTGTCGTCGAAGCCTAAAACGGAAGCGGAATCGACAACCGCGTCGTTGTCATGGTCCACAAGGTTGCCGAAGCGGGCGACCGCTGCGTCAGCACCGGCCTCGACCTCTTTGAGCTCCTTCTCGCGCGCCTTGGCCTCCGCCTTGAGGGCCTTGAGCTCGTCTAGCAGCGATTCAACATCCTTCTCTTCCGCGTCATTCTTCGGGTTTCGCGCAGCACGGATCCGCGCGCCTAGTTCCCTCATCGCCGCTCTCCGCTTGGAGCACGCATCGCCGAGCTCCCTGACCTTTTCGCAGAGCTCGACGGCATCTTCGACGCGGCGCAGCGCTTGAGCCGCGTCCCCCGGGTTTCGCGCGAGTTCGCTCGCCACGAGGTCTTCGAGGTCGGACCCGGTGCGGAAGATCGCCGCCTCGATGCCCATGTCGGCGTCACCCGTCCAAAGCGGTCTGGGTCTGGAGGTCTGGTCTGGACGGTCGGGGATCGACTCGTCGCTCACCGTGATCAGTGGACGGGGCCCTGGAACTTCTGGACTCCGTGGAACTCTTGGTACCGCGAGAGCGCCTGGAACCTGCGCAACGCGTTTTGAAAATCTTCGCATGTCTCGGTCTAACGCCGCCGCGTACGTAAGTTACCCTGACATTTTCACCAAAGAGAAGAGCGTCAGGAAGACGTCAAGAACGGAGGAATCTACGGCACATTGGCAAGCCCAAGAATTTATCGAGAGCTCTGACATTGATTGATTGATTGATTGATCGATCGATGAACGTGATTGTTGATTGTTGACGCCGACGGAGACGGACCGGCAGCAGATCGGAAACGAGGAAAGCAGCTCGAGCGCCGCGTCTTGGGGTACGTACGGGTCGTGCGTGCGTGCCCTTGAGGCGGGGTTATAGGCTGGTCTGCGCGGGCGCGGCTTCGTGGAAAATGGTCTCGACAAGCTGGCGGGCCAGCTGCGCCGAAGACGCCGACGACGAGGCGCTCGTGGAAAAGCTCGTGGAGATCGTCAACAAGGCGTACAAGCGCGGCGAGGAGGGAATGTGGCGTGACGCGACTGCGGACCGCACCAACCCAGAGGAGATGAAGCACATGCTGAAGAATGAGGACATGCTCCTGCTCTTTGACGACAAGGATGACGCCGTCTTGGGCAGCGTCATGTGCAAGGCGCCCTTCAAGGACGACGATGACGAGCTCGCAGAGCTGGGAATGCTGGCCGTCGCCGAAGAAGCCACCGGACAAGGCCTAGGCCGCGAGCTGATCGACGCCGCTGAGGAGCACGCCCGCTCCAAGGGGTGCTCAGTAATGCGTCTGGAAATCTTGTCTCCCGCAGAATACGAGCACCCGTTCAAGCAGAGGCTGCATGACTGGTATTGCCGGCTGGGCTACAATCCGGACAAGACCGAAGACTTTGAAGAGAGCTACCCGAGGCTCGCAGATCTCCTCGCAGTCAAGTGCAAGTTTCAGGTCTACCATAAGCCCCTTGAGGGGACTGATTGACGTGCCGTCGCGCATGCTCAACGTTGCAAGCATTCGCATCTAATGACAATAATTGTTGAAGTAGCCTATCTAGTTTCTGGGTTGCATCCCCAACGCGAAAGCGTTTACAATTAGGTAACTATGTCCAGGTAGGACCCAGACTCGCACCGAATGGGAATTATTGAAGCCGCGTCGCCGCTGGCATCAAAATTGACGATAATTTAGGCTATCAATGCTATGGAGGGATTACAGTTTAGCCAGCGCATTTGCAATATCCTTGATGCCGTTCTTCCAGGTGGACCCCTGGCACACTGCATGCACCTCGTACGAGCACTCCCACCAGCAGTCCCCGCACGAACAGCTGATTGCGGTGGTGCACGTGGGCGTGAACGGATCGCCGAGCCAGCCAAGCGCAAGCTGATCGGCGAGGCCCATCGCCCGACCTTTGCAGAGGCCGTCAATCTCCTTGAGCGCGTGGTACGCCCCGCACTTGATCAGATTGTAGACGATACTGATCCCAACCATTTCGTTGATCTTGTGAATGAGCTTCTTGTCGGGGCCGCACCATGGACCGCATCCGGACGTCGCAGCACAAAGCGCAGCATTAAGCGCGACAGAGCACGCGTAGATGACCGCGACAACAGCAACGTCGATGCCGCAAAAGACGTCGTAGCCCGCAGCAATCTGCCTGCCAATCCACTCGAGGTCGTCCACAAAGTGATTATTCATGTAGTCGTCGATGGAGTTGGTGCCTTGGAGAAGGCCCTTCCAGGCGTCCTCCCCGCCGCCCTCGATCTTGTCCCACAGATCCTTGTCGCGAGGGAGCCACTTGCCCTTGAAGACCTTGTTGAGCTGTTTTGAGGCAGACTTTGCCAGGTCACCGAGGTCATCGCCCGCGTTTTTGATGGCTTTGCTCACTTTGCCAAGGCTCAGGCCTTTCTTCTTCTTCTTGCCCAGGAGGCGCGCCGCGAGAACGTCATTGTTCCAGTCAGTGGCCTTTGTGCGCGCAAGCAGCGACCTCCGATCACCTCGAGGCTGGGTAAGGACTCTGTTTTGATGCTCTACCGCCGCCTGGAACCGACCTGTCGCGTCTGCTTCGGCCAGTGCAGTCCCGAGCACCGATGCGATGATCAGGAGGATGGCAGCAAGCGCCGCTCGCTGCATCGAGCGCGCCATGATCACCGCGCTTGCGTCCAGACGCTCGCTCAACGTGAAGACTGCTAAACAATGTGGTTCTGGCGACAATCTGGACGCCCCTGCAGGATTCACAATGGTCGCCACCACGATAGTTGCAGGTTTGTCACTTCGTCATCCTCGCAGCGGATGACCAGCAGCCGGGGGTCCGATGTCCAGGGTTCAGTCGTTGCGATTGCCCGACGCAAACGAATTCTACTACTTCGACTCACTAATTCTCAGAGCAGAAAGTAATGAAGATGCAATGCACTACGCTGGGAGGGAGTTTGGTATCTCCTCAACTGGCCACTCGCATCCGCTCGCAATTTCTCACATCAGCAGCCTGGATCTCGCGCGCATCTTGGCCATCTTGCGCACTAGGCCTATGGTCCTTTTGATCTAATCTGGCGCCACGAGCGTCGCCAACCAGAGCCAGGAGCTGGCTCTGCGTCCACTGCACCGCTGGCGACATTGGCCGCGCGCGATTCACGCGTCCATCGATCGCCATCGTCGATCGCGATTCGCGCGCTGGTCTTTTTTTTTTGCACGTGGGGCTGGGGACGCCGAGGCGAAAGGAGTACGTACCAAGTGAGACCCCCAAAACGCGTCTGGTCCATGGTCCATGGCCAGCTTCGTCGCAGCACGAGGTGCCTAGCACTGCAGCGCAGAAAGTCGCGAAAGCGGCTCAGGCCAGAAATTGGAGAGTTCTATCACAACGATCACAACCTAGCTCTGGACTCTACGGCGCGGGCCAGTGTCGCTGGAAATTTCACCTCAAGGCTTGGGTACCTCGTACCGGGTACGTACTACGTGTTGCGCTGGACATCCTCAATCCTACTCGTACTACGTACCACAAGGCGGACAACCGAGCGCGAGTGTGCGGTCTCGCAAAAGCAAGCACGGAAGACGCCACGATGCCAAATGCAGGTGGATTCTGCGTTGCGCAGATGTTGGTTTCACGTAACTGCGAAACGCATTTTCACTGCGAGCACTGCAACCGACACTTTTTATTCATAAAAAGGACTCAACGGCATTATTAACAGTACCTATGCGATACCGTAGGACTCCGGCTCGCGTGTGCGATCATCATGATTAGCCTCGAACCAACGGCTCTGGTCCACGGGTCTCGGCCGTCGGTCATGATGCCTGATCTCCTCTCGCACTGCTTTTCGCGGAAGGCTTTGCGTATTACTTGTTTATTACGTACTCTGAGCGAATCAGGGTTGGTTCTCTGTTGTGCATGTCCCGGTCGTCCTCGCGAAAAGAACCATGGACGTTGAGCCCGAGGCAAGGTCTGGCACCCCCTTCCCCCCCTTTTGCCGGGACGTGTATGCCTGGCTTCTTGGCAAGAGGAAGCAAGAAGCGTCTCTAAATAAAGTACGTACGTGACCTTGGCACTGGAAACATCAATCATCAATCGAACTTTGTCGGTAACTTCAAGGTCGCTACCTGGCTCGTATAAAACTCCACGCACGCAACGCACGCACGCACTTCATACAATACAGCAATCTTCTTCTTTTAGCGCGACCCAAGCAGTGCCGCGGCCGCGCGCGCGGGCACGCAACGGAGCGAGGGATCGTCCGCGCCTCGCGCACCGCGCCCCTCTTCACGGCGCTTCCAGACGCAGGCATCTCGCCATCGCGGGTCCGAGCGGGGCCGAGCCAGCAGCGCCGCGTCGATCGCACCGTTTCGCCGCTCATAGTTGAGCCAGTCACCAGAGACGCGGGAAGATGACCACGTGCATGGAGGACTTCGACCTGGGCGTGACCCTCGGCACGGGTTCGTTCGGGCGCGTGCGCTTTGCAACGTACAAGTCGAACCCGCAAGTGCCATGCGCCATTAAGATGCTCAAGAAGAATGAGGTGGTGCGCCTGCAGCAGGTCGAGCACATGCTCCAGGAAAAGTCAATCCTCGAGAGCATCAGCAAGGGCACGGGCGGCCTGGCGCGGCACCCTTTCATTGTAAGCCTTTTTGCCACTTTTCAGGACGAGTGCTTCCTCTACATGGTGCTCGAGTACGTCAACGGCGGCGAGTTTTTCACGCACCTTCGCCGCGTTGGCCAGCTCGACAACAACGCCACCAAGTTTTACGCGGCAACCGTGGCCCTCATCTTTGAGCACCTCCACAGCGACGACATCATCTATCGAGACCTCAAGCCCGAGAATCTGCTCCTTGACCATCAGGGCTTCATGAAGATTACCGACTTTGGCTTTGCCAAAAAGGTTCTCTTCAAGACGTACACGCTGTGTGGTACCCCCGAGTACATTAGCCCCGAGACGCTCCTCAACAAGGGCCACGGCAAGGGCGTCGACTGGTGGACGCTTGGCATTCTCATCTTCGAGATGCTCGCGGGCCAGCCGCCCTTTGTGGACGATGATCCGATGGGCATCTACCAGCAGATTCTTGGCGGCAACGTCAACTTCCCGCGTTATTTCGACCGCCAGGCCAAAAACCTCATCAAGAAGCTTCTCACGGCCGACTTGACAAAACGCTATGGCTGCCTCAAGCGCGGCGCTCTCGACATTAAGGAGCACAAGTGGCTCGCCGGTCTCAGTTTTGAGAACCTGCTCGCCAAGAAGCTCGAGCCGCCCATCAAGCCCAAGGTCGCAGGACCCTGCGATACCTCGAACTTCGATCCTTATCCGGACACCATGTCCAAGCCGGAGCGCTTTGTCAGCAACGGGGACCCCTTTGAGTCCTTTGACACCATCGTCAGCGACCCCACCTCGGAGTAAGCTCACTAGCTCTTCTGCTTTTCGTACCCAGTACATCTAGACCGAGATCGGTCTCTAGCGTGATTTTTCCCCATTGCCATGTGCAATCCTTGATTGTAACTTCTTTCAGTTGCAGTTCTTGATTGAACCGTGTCTTCAACGGCGTTTGCAACTCTTCGTGCTCGAAGTCAGGTCGCTCACATTTACTGTACGTCTCTCCATAGGCGTTTGCAACTCTTGCACGAGGTCGTGCGCTCGAATAATATTTCCGCTCACACTAAGATTACGTAAGTCATAATTTTCTAAACATCGAGGTCGGGCCTGGAGCGAGGTCGATCACGAGCTCAAGATCTGCGCGATCTGTTTGCGCTTGGCCTTAAGGTTGGTCTGCGGATGGAACGAATACTGCGGACCCAGAGCCTTGGAAGCGTTGCTCTGAGACAGCTTGAAGGGCTCCGGCACCGTGTACGGCTCTGGCCGGATCCTGTTGGCGTCTTCCAGAAAGACCTTTGCCTCGCGATTGCGCTGTTCCTGGACGTGCCGCTTGGCAAGCTCCTGCTTTTCCAGGTGGCGGCTCAGCCCGCGAACCACGACGCGGCCGCCTACACGACCCCCGGCAGACGCTGGGCGCGGCACACCCGCATTGACCGCCGGGGTGAAGGTGCACTCACGCAGGGCCTCGAACTCCTGCTCCCGCTTCTGCTCCTGTAGTTTCAACTCTTTGTGTCGGCGGCTGCGCTCAATGTGCTCGATCGTCTGCTCTGAGCTAAAGCGCGATAATCGGATCGCCGCCGAAGGCTCCGCGCCCGGGCGATTGAGCGTCTTGGGCTTGAAGGTGCAGTCCTTGAGAGACTCCTCAGCGACCTGGGAGCGAGCCATCTCCCGGTAGAGACGGCCGCGTTCATTGCGGTGGAGGTCTTCGAAGAGGGCCGGCCCAGCTCGGTGCGTGTCGCGGACGATCTCCGCGGACACGCGATTGATCTGTGGCTTGTACTCGTACTGTGAATAATAGTGCTCGCGGATCGAAGCCCGCAGCTGCTCCTTTCTCTCCTGGTCACGGCGTGCGAGCCGCTCAAAGCGCTGTTGCTCGGTCTCGGCGAGCAGCTCCGGCCGTGAGCGCACAAGAATGGCCTCGGGCCGGTGTGTCTTGGGACGAAACGTCGCGACGCCCGACATATCATGGATCTCGGCTTGGCGCTGCTGCGCTCGCTCGAGACGGAGGCTCTCGAGACGCTGCTGGCGCTCGACAAAGTTCGTCGTTCCATCGTAGAGCTCATTGCCGCGCAAAAGGCTTGCCGAGTTGGCCGAGACCTTTGGCTGAAACTTGCACTCGCCGTCCTGCTGCTGCGCCGCCGTCTGCTCGCGGTGCTTCTTGCGCTCGTGCACGCTGTTTGACCGGCTCAAAAGCCGGTCGACCACGTCGCGCGAGGGCGCCTCGCCCCGCCGCAGCGAGGCGCTGAGGGCGAGGCGCTGCGACTGCTCGCTGATGGTCGGCCTAAAGGTGAGATTCCCGTCGTTGAGCTCGAACTCGAGCTGTTTCTTGACAAGGCGCTCCTGCTTTTCGCGCTGCACGCGCGCGGCGCGGCGCTCAATTGGTTCGTAGTCGATCTGCTTGGTGATCTCCTCGGACACCGGGTTCACCTTGGGGCGAAACGGCTGCGCCTGCATCTCAGCCTCTTCAAGCTCGCGCCTCGCGCGGTCGCGAGCGGCCCACCGCTCGCTGGCGTCGAGGTGGAGACGCTTCTCCACGGGTACGTGGTTCCGGTACGCCTCCTTGACGCGTTGCTGCCAGTCCGAGGTGGTCTCGCCCGGCTGGGCTAGCGAGATGTCCGGCCTGAAAGTACACTTCTCCTGGACTTCTGCCGACTCGCGTGCAGCGCGCTCTTCCTCGAAGCGGACCCAATGTTCGCTCTTGGGCTGAGCCAGCCGCGCGAGTCGTTCCTCGGCAGTCTCGTTCTGGAGCTTGCTCTTGATCGCGACGCTCTTGCGGGGGTTGACGCGCGGCTTGAAAGTGCAGTCGCGCGACCTTTCCTCCTCGATCTGGCGCTTCACCTGGTCCAGCGTCTTGCGCGTGAACTTGGAGCCGCTGGCGGAGTGGGGGCGTAGACCGCCGCTCTTACCGGGGCCAGCGGCTGGGCCGGCCCACGATTTCTGCCGGTTGCGTCGCTGCTGATTCTCAAGGCGCTGCTGGTTCTCGAGGCTTTCGAGGCGGGTCTTTTCGAGCTCGCGCTGCTCGCGCTCCTTCGCTTCCACTTCGCGGGCCAGCTGCTGGACCTCAAGTTTGGCGGCGACGGCCTCTTCGCGCTCGCGAATGAGCCGCTCGATGAGCGCCTCGCGCGCCTCGCGACTTCGGTACCTCGCGGGTTCTGGGGCGCCGCCGCTCTGCTCCTCGCTCGCGCGAGAGCCCCGCGCCTCCGTGCCGGTCTGCGCCGCAGCGTCGTCGAAGTGGTCCCTGCCGTCGCGGTCCTCGACGGCGGTATCGTCGCCGCCGTCGGCGTAACCATCGGCGGCTTCGTCGTCCTCCCCGCTCTCGTCGCCGTCTTCGCCTTCCTCCTCGTCGGCGGCGCGGGCCCACGCTCCGGCCGCCTGCCCGAAGCCGTCGCCTTCCTCCTCGGGCGACGCCGCGGCCGCGAGCATCTCGAGGTCCCGCGCCATGAGCTCCTCGGCGCGGCGGATGGCCGCCTCCACGTCGTCGAGCGCCTCGTCCGGCTCCATCTCGCGCACGCCGGGCCGGCCCGGGCTCCGCTCCGCTCCGATCTCGGGGCTGCGGGTCGGGCTCTGCCGCCGCGTCGCGCGACCCTCGCGGCACGGGCCCGCGAGCCCAAGAACCGTTACGCGGACCCCGACTCCTACTCCGAGTCCTTCAAGTTCTCCGGCTACTCCGACTGCCGCGACGCGACGCGACGGACGCCGGCGCCCCCATGCTCGCGCCCGCGCATACTGCAAGAGAGGCGCATCGTCTCGTCCCGGGCAAGAAGAAGGCCTCGACGGACGGCGTGCTGCCAGGGCAGACCGTGGGCGGGGCCGGGCCCAAGGCCCAGCTGGGCTGGGCTACCAGGGCTAGGCGCAGGCGGCCAAGGCTAGGGCCGGCAGGCGCGGCGCGGCGTCGTGATCATTTATTGGTCTTTTGCATATAGGTGACGCGGTCCCCGAGCGAGAGCGCGATGCCCTGGGCCTTGGCGCGGATGCGGCAGAAGCCAGTGACCGTGCCGCCGACGGCCTCGACGCTGACGTTGACGAGGGCGTCCTCCCCGAAGACGGAGCGCGCGTAGAGGTTGGCCGCCAGGAAGTTGCAGGGCCCGTTGGCTTTGGTGGACCCGCGACTTAAGCACTTCATGTTTGTGGAGGCGATAATGTGATCGAGGTACTCGTCGACGTCGGTGATGAGCGTGTTGACGGCGACCTTGTTCTCCCACTCGAACTCGGCCCACATGGACCGGAAGGCGGCGTCGGAGCAGGTCGCCGGCTTGATATAGTCCATGATCTCGATCGGGATCTCGTTGAGGTTGATAACGGTGTGCGCGGATGAGGTCGACGAGTCGTAGACAATGTTGCCAAAGATCTGGCCAGTCTCGGTGCTGGACACCTTGATGTTGGCCTTGAATCGACGGAAGGCGTTGGGCCCAATGTTGTAGCTCTGGGGCCGCTCGACGAGGCGGAGGTCGCCGACGGTGGAGAGCTCGACCGTGAGGTTGGAGAGCGTGTGGGGCGTGCGGTTGATGACGAGAATGTCGAGCACGATGTCGTAGTCGTGGACAGTGACCTGAGTCTCGGCGTACACCGGGTCCGAGAAGCCGGTGAGCTGGTGCACGTGGGCAAGCTGCTCGGCAAAGTCGGAGCCGTCGCCGACGCCGGCGGCCTTGGAGAGGGAGGCCTCGTCGTCGAGGTCAAAGTCGGTAGTACCGAGCGCGCGGCGGGCCTTGAGCTGGCGGAAGACGATGAGGTCGTCGGGCTGCGCGGCCACGCCCGCGGCGGCGTCTGCCTCGCGGTCGCGCAGGAGCTTGCGGTCGCGCTCGATGACGTCGGAGAAGACGCGGCGGCAGCTGTCCAGGATGGCGGTCTCCACCTCGTCGAGGACGGCCGGGTCGAGGAGGGTGCGGATGACAAAGGAAATGCGCTCGTACGAGTCCTTGTCCAGGCGCATGGGGCCCTTGGCCACCTTGCCGGCCTGGATCATGGAGCAGCAGGTCATGAGCAGCTTGGTGGTGTACTTTTTGACGAGCTCGTCCTCGGCGCCGCGCGCGCGGCGCATGTGCAGGATCATCTTCATGAGCGAGGCGACAGCCGCGGCACCGAGCAGGTAGTTGCCCTTGAGCATGAGTCTGCGGAGCGTCGGCTCGGCCTCGCCGGGGCCTGCCTCGTCCTCGTCGATGGCCGAGGTGAGCGCCGTCTGCGTGGCGTAGGTGCCGTCGGCGAGCACGGTGACCTTTGTCTGGGTCTTGGCAGCAAGGACCTGGGCCACGGGCTTGCTGGCCTCCTCGTCGTCGTCGCCCTGTTCCTCGGCGTTCTTGCGCGCCTCTGGGCCCACAAAAGGGAGGTCGCCAAAGCACGAGTAGATGGACTCCATCGCCTCTTTGCGGAGGTCGTCCGTGTCGGTGTACTCCCCGAGAATCCAAAGCGCCACGCGGTAGACCTGCGCGGTCTTGATGTCGGGGAGCGCGTCAATAAGCTTGCTGACTACCGAGGCGCGCATGTCCTTGTACACGGCTACAATCTCGCGCACAAAGAGAATGACGTTGATAGCGCCCTCGCTGCTAAGGAAGTCGAGGAGGAGGTGGACGACGGCGCTGGCCACGTTGGCGAAGCGGATGGCGCACTGGTGAATGGCCTTGACTAGCATCTGGCGATACTCGGCAGCCGACTCACGGTCCATGTCCTTGCTCTGAGTCTTGACAATCTCCTTCTTGAGCACGAGCACGACTTCGTTGATGTTGCGCGGCGAGACGAGCTCCATGCTGATGGCGAGCGTCTTGCGGCGGATGTCGGCGTTCGGGCTGGAGAGCGCGCGCATAATGTCCATAAGCAAGCTCTGAAGGATCTTGGAGTGGTGTCGCCGCATGTCCATGAGCTTTTCCAGGACGATGAGCTTGACGTTGTTGTCGCTCTCGGCGTTGAGAAGCATGGTGTACGTCTCCGCGGCGGCGCGCACGGCGGTGGGCGCCGACGACAGCGAGACCAGGGTCCAGGCGGCCTCGTAGCAGACGGCCGAAGACTGCGACTGCAGCAGCTGGAAGATGATCTTGATGAAGCGCGACTTTTGCGCCGGGTTCGTGCGGCACACCTTGCGCGTGAGCTCGAGGATGACGAGCTGAAAGCCGTCCCCGTACTTTTGCACGTTTTCGACGTTCTCCACAAAGTAGTCGATGGCCTTTTCCTGCGAGCACTGGTAGAGCATCAAGAAGGCGTTGCGGCGGGCGCTGGCGTCGGCCTCGCTCTTGAGGAATGCCTCGATGAGGTCGTCGGCATCCGGCATGAGGTCATCGCCGAAGTTCTTGTGGATCGTATACACGGCCATGACGGCGTACTTGCGCACGTACGCGTGGCGGTGCTCGAGGTTCTCCTTGACGGCCGCCACCAGCGGCTCCACGATGTCGGCTTCCTTGACGCGGCAGAGGAAGCGCAGCGTGTAGCCGCGGATGTACTCGTTCGGGTGCTTGAGGTTCATGAGAAGGGCGTTGCACATGAGGATCATCTCCTCGCGAAGCTTGCCGTCCTCGCCGTACTTTTCCACGCACTCCCAGTACAGCGAGCACAGCTTCTTCACCTCGTGGTCCTGCGAGGGCACGCAGAACCTGATCACCGTCATGAGCAGCTTTGGCAGCATCTCTCCATTGAGCAGCAGCAGGATCAGCGTCTTGAGCCCGCGCACCTGCTGGGCGGGCTTGCCGCTCTCGAGGTCCTCCTGGATCTCCTGCGCCGTTGGCGGCATGCCCTTATCCATGTGGATGAGCAGCGTGCAGTTCCGCTCCATGGTCGTCATCTTGCCCAGGTCTCGCCGGGGCGCTCCGCGCGCTGCTCACCGCCGCCGCGCGCTGCCCGCGCGCTCGCTCGCTCGCCCGCCGCTCGCCGCCGCGCGCGC
>KQ758850.1:13080032-13099074 GCA_001462505.1 Aurantiochytrium sp. T66 | reverse complement strand
CGCCGCGGCCGCGCGGGCCGCGCGCGCGAGGGCCGCGGCGAAGGGGATGCCGGCGGTCGAGCTGCACCTGCACCTCGGTACGTAGGTTCGCGCGCGCGCGCGGGCGGACGACGACGAGGACGAGGACGACGAGGAGCTGACGCGACGCAAGTTGCCTGACGCGATGTGACGCGATGTGACGCGATGTGAAATACATCCTGCGACGCCCATGAACGCGACGCGCGCGATGGCATTCCATGCCCGGCCGCGCGCAAACGCGGATGCAAACGCGGATGCGCATGTGGACTCGCGCCTTCGCCGACGCCGCCTGCTGAGGCCTGCCCGTCTCGGCCAGCGCAGACGGGTCCCTGCCGGCGAGCTTTGTGCGCGAACGCGCAGAGGCGAGAGGCCTTGTGCGATACGATGAGCTCCGAGATGCGGATGCGCATGTGGTGGGCTCTCATGAGGCGCCCAGCGCGGCCAGGGACTGGCTACACGGAATCAAGAGCGGGCAGGCCGCGCACGCGGCTCGAGGAGCCAATTGGCAGGTCTTTGATGTCTGCAACAAGATGCTGCAGCAGCGCGATGAGCTCCGACGCGCGACCATTGCCGTCGCGGAGGCATTCTGGGATGAGCACCGGGGAAAGCACCTCGAACTCAGGTTCTGCCCGCAGCTCCACACGCTCGAAGGCCTCGGCGCCGACGAGGTGCTGCAGACCGTGTGCCAAGCGCTTAGCACTGTGCGTGGTTTGACAGGCGGAATTATCGTCTGCGGCCTGCGTTCGCATACCCCTGCCGAGGTGCGGCAGGCCGCGGCGCTAGCCTGCGCCATGCGTCAAGAAGGTGTCATCGGCTTTGACATCGCCGGCGACGAGGCAAGCTTCCCATTACACCCGCATGTAGAAGCCATCCGCTTGTGCCAGCGCGAGGGGCTTATGGTCACCGTACACGCTGGCGAGACGGGGCTGGCCTCCGACATGGACAATCTGCATCTCGCGCTGGCCCTCGGGGTCGATAGAATCGGCCATGGCTGGGCCCTCGCGCGAGATACGGCCCTTCTCCGCAGGGCGGTGGACCAGGGTGTCGTTCTCGAGTGCTGCCTTACCGCAAATATCCGACCGACGCGCGTGCGCACGTACGCGAGTCACCCCGTGCGGCATCTTCTCAAGGCCGGCGCCCGCGTCACACTGAACTCGGACAACCTCATGCTTTCTGGCACGGCGCGTACGCTCGTCGCCGCCCCTGAGCGCGAGCGCCTCGCAGCCGCAGACCACCTCGGGTTCGGCGTTCAAGACCTCGTCCGCGTCAGCGTAAATGCCGCCAAAGCAGCGCGCGGCATTTCGCCTCAGGACCGGGCGGCGCTCATTGGAGACTTGCTGCGCCCGCTGGTCTCGAGAGAATGATTTGCTGAGGTTCTTTCGGAAATAGCTAAAGATCGAAATTGTTCGTCTATTCAGTGAGGCCCATGTTGGTGAGCATTTCTTCGTCGTCAGGAAGCATGAGGCGGGGACCAAGAAAAGCTTCAAAGATGCCGTGAGCGAGAAAGAGACTCGCGGTAATCGTGAGCGCCGTCGAGAACTTTTCCTCCCGGCACTCGTCGTCAGCCGCGTCGGCGCACTGGCTCTTGACCATGCTAAAAGCGAGCGCAATGCTCATGACCACGATCGAGTCAATAATGGAGATAATCGGTCCTAGGAGACCAAAGATCTTGCCGCTTCCGTCGACCGAGGTGACCATGCCCTGCAAAAGTGTCTCAAAGCCAATCTTGGGCGCCGTGGAGAGCAAAAAGAAGAGAATGACGGAGACGAAGACGAGCACGCGCGAAGCCCAGGCCGTGGCGCTGTAAGGATCGTCCGGATCGCTCCGCTCGAGGCCGTACGCCAGGAGCAGGAGCCACACGGACGCGCTGGAAGAGAGGACCGAGTAAAAAAGCGGTCGAAAGCCCCTCTTCGTCGTGGGAATGGTCCAGCAGGAGTGCATGAAGAAGCCGGCGGCGATGGCGCCAATCTTGCCAACCGCCACGATGAGCGCCGTGTACAGGTTGGTCCGCGTCGCGTCTCCGTCGCCAAAGTATCGCGAGGTGAACGCGTACTCGGTAGCCACTACGGCAACCATGGCGTCCTCGACGGAAACCTCGAGGCCAACGAAGAGGATGCGCCAGCGGATGGGCCGGGTGCGCCAGGTCAGTACGGCGGCCTCCCAGAGCGACCGGCAGATGCCGCTCTCTCCCGGCGCAGCATCCTCAGGCGGTCCGGAGGCATCGGCGACGCGTGCCCCCTGCTGCTCCTCCGAGTCTGGGGCCTCCGCGTAGCCCTCCGGGGCGTTGGGAGCGCTCCCGATCCCATACACGTAGCAGTACACCGAGACGATCGAGGTGACGAGGAAGACGACGGCGAAGGTAAGCACGAGGACGCCCGACTTGAGCGCGTCCTCGTCTTCCTTGGAGCGGCCCTGACTCAGCGCCTTTTCGCCGACGTACCAGGCGAGAAGCGCGACCGTAGGCGTAAAGATCAGGAAGCTGCTGTCGAAGCAAATGTGAAAGATGGAGTTGAGCTTGTTGCGCATGGCGTCCGTGACGGTGAGCCCCTTTTGGCCTCCAAGAATGTCGGTGCCGCCCATGTCCACGTCGACCACGTTGGCAAAGGCCACCTGGGCGCCATCGATGAAGCACAGCACCACGACCAGCACAAAAACCGTGTTTTCGGACTCGACGACGCGAGCGGGCGAGACGAAGAAGAGCCACACGAGCGGCAGCAGCACCACGAAGATTACGGCGCGGCCGATCGTCGTGAGCGTGAGAATCTTCTCCAGCTTGATGCGCTCCGCAAACACGCCCGCAAACGGACTCAGCACCAGGAGCGCCACATTAAATGCGACCCTCACAGCGCCGAGCACG
Organism: Aurantiochytrium sp. T66; assembly: GCA_001462505.1. Taxonomy (NCBI): domain Eukaryota; class Bigyra; order Thraustochytrida; family Thraustochytriidae; genus Aurantiochytrium; species Aurantiochytrium sp. T66. Next base: position 13,096,199 of record KQ758850.1, on the reverse strand, counting down.
TTCTCGTTGCCGACGAGCGCCAGCACGAGCGGGGAGAGGCCGACCCACCAGAGGGACACGCGCAGGCCGTATGCGCTCTGGCCCACGAGGTAGCTCCGGAAGACGGGGCCCAGCGTCGCGTCGCCCGGCGCGCGCTCGCCGCCGCCCTCGCGGCCCTCGCCGCCCTCCCGCTCATCGTCGCCCAGGAGGCGAGCGCGAGCGGCCATCGTGCCGCCCGCCGCGGGCGCTGCGCGCGCGCTCTCCCTCGCGGCGGCCGCTGCTGCCGCTGCTGCTGCTGCTGCTGGCGGCGCGGCGCGGGATCGATCTTTGATTGACAGTGAATCTATCTCTTCATCTCTTCAAAACCAATTGTTCAAATTGATCTATAGTTTTTTATTAGGTAGACTCTCCAGGTTCGACCCCTTGCAGATGCGACCAGTCCAGCGCCGTGGCCGATGCCTAGTAGTTAGCTATGAGGTACTAGAACTACATTCTACGTCCTCTAAGTTCGACCAGCGGTGAATTAGGCCACTACGGTAACGGCGGTCGTCGTTAGCGTGGTGGTTAGACTGCCGGCTGCATGCAGTGTCGCAACTGCTAACTTAACCTACCACCTATACCCCCCGGTCGAATTTACAGGTGGCCGCCCTGGCGGGGCCCCCAGAGCGAGAAACTTTGATCAACTCTCACTCCTCCAATTCTTGGCCAAAACTTTTACTGGAGGTTTCCTGCACCCCGCCGTGGCCTTGCCTCGGCCTGTGCCAAGCCTCACGCTCGCCAGAGCATCTCCGGTCTCCGAGCCTTCTTCTCGTTCCTCGCCGCCGTGCATCGTGCATGAGACGCGGCCGAGTGAGGACCCTCGAAGTCTGCGCCACATCTCGGCTGGGCTTGGTGCTATAGGTAGTGCTCACAAGCAGCAACAACGCTCCCTCAACTTGAAGTTGGCGAGCCCGACGGCGGCCTGCAGGCTGGCGAATGTGCGGTAGAACACACCGGCCCCGGGCCGGGCCCGTGCGAGATCTTGCCGATCGTCTTGTTATCGACCTGTCGACTGACTTGGACTCTCGTGCGTACATGAGAATGATGTTGCGCCAAGACTTTGCCCTTCGAGCAAAGAAAACTTGTGATCAATCCATCCTCATCAAGAAGTGGTGCGCTGATGCGAGCCGTGGCGCTTGTAGAAGCTCCAAGGGGCCAACTGGCTGATTATGTCGCCTTACACGCTGCTCGGACTGATTATGTGAAAGCTAGGCGTACGTACCGCACGTACTCGGGGTAGGCTGCAAGCATCTTCCGCGAACTCAATTCCGGCAAATGTCCGGAACAGCTGGCTGCTCGTTTACAGGCAGAGTTGCTAGTCGTTGACTCATCACTCCTCTCCGACCTCCTCGATCATTCCTGATGATGATGATTACTTCGAAGACTTCGAAGTCCAAGTTGGCGGTTGAAAGGCCCCAAGGGACGGACGCCTGCTTGACAGTGCTTGTGTCCTCAGGAGCTGGCCGTGCTGGACCGTGCTGGCCAACCCTGGGGGCCTGGATGTCCTTGGTAGATCCGACCGCCGAGTGATCCGCGAAGTTCGCGCGAACTCATCACTGTTAGCCAGGTCACCAGACGACAGACCCTCAGCCTTTGAGCCGCCGCCGCCGCCGCGCAGCAAGCTGTAACGCTCGATTAGAGTCGTCTAGTAGAGTCTAGACGCAGGGACGACGCAGGCTTGCAAGTTGCGAGCAAATAAGCGGATTGGCGAGCTTGCTTAGGGCTTCGGTCCACCAAGAGAGGGGCTGGTTGTTAGGGGTCGGCACTCGGAGTCCGCGGACATTGACTGTGAGTCCAAATCCGGCTGGGTCATATCAGCGTCGAGAATCGAAATCCAAGGTAACGAAGTCGACGTTACATCCACCAGATGCCGCTTACCAGGCAGGCACTGCCAGGCCAGACGCCGACGGCCGCTCAGCGGCTCGGCTCACATCTCAGACAGGCTCAGCGTCCGACACGGACAGCAACGGCTATGGCACGGCCATGCTGGCAAGCAGTGGTACGATGAGGGTCGACTGGCTCGCTTTTTCACGTGAATGCACTTCACGCCGTACGTAACGGTAAATCGGGGAAAGAGGACCAACGTCTCAGCGAGAAACGAAGTTTTGGTCGTACGACAGAAAAACGAGAAGGCGCTGAGTGCTCGATCGACACCCGTAGCAGCTGTTGACGACCGAGTCTCCAGGCTTGTCGTCACAGAAGTGCGTGGTCTGAAAACCTTGAAAGTCGCCAGGGCGGCTGCAGTGCAAACTGAACTGGCCTCAGGAGTTGTAGTAGCACAGCAACAACAGTTGTAAGGACCCAAGAATGCCGCTCCCCGAGTTGGCCGAGTGGGGGGCGCTGACGCCCAGGGCCTGCGCGGCATCCACCGGGTTTCTTCCTTCCATCAGTCGCCCTGGCGGCCCTGTCACTGGTTTACCGGCTCTAGGACTCTCTCACACTGGAACTTCTGCTGGAAGCTCTATCGTTTTTGTCAATTGTGCTACGCCAGCGTGAGCCGTTCGCAACAAGTCGCCTGGTGTCCTCTTCTGGTTGCTTCTCGAGCAGTTGCTTTGTGAGACGCTTCAGATGATCATGTTTTAACTTGATCCGGACTTGAGGAATTGCTCGACGTAGGCCTAGCGCCACGCCGTTACGAAAGTGGGAACCATCACCACGTATGGGTTGCTTGCCTGGCAGCAACCGCTCGTTTGTCTTCACGAGTACGAGTCGCAGCAGGGGCCATCATCCCGGCCATGCAAGCAAACGCTGGCCGACTCTCGGACATTCTGAACATCTTCTTCCTTCGTCAGGCCAAGCAAGAGAAAAACTTCGAAGGCTGGCGGCCCTTTGCCATCTGCACCGCAGGTCTGCTAGATTTCAGAGTGCCGGCAAATCGAAAACCTAGGTCACGAGGCTTCATCCACGGAAGAGTATGATGAGGGGTCTCAGCCGTCTCGCGTTGCTCGCGACGGCGTGCCTCACCGTGGGGACCGTGCAGGGTACGGTGAGCCACGACTCCGGGACCTGCATGGTGTATCCCGCGGACGGTTGGTGCGCCAACTACGGGCTCGACGGCGAGCTTGTCTTCGTCTGGAACAATACCTCGCTCGAGACTCTGGAAAGCGAACTGAGATCAAAAATGACCATCTTTGAGCAGGCCACGTCGAGTTCCACCGAAGAGGATTGTCTCAATGAGTTTTTTCGAATGAGCTGCTTGGGCACCTTTGCTCTCTGCGATTCGAACACATATCCGCGACGACCCTGCCAGAGCTACTGCGAAAGTACCACAGAAACTTGCGCCAAGTTGATAGGTAAGTTCGCGCAGGACTCGCCGCGCCGGACGTTATGGAGGCTCACCGAAAATTATCTTGTCCACATCAGAGCAAGCCGTAAGGTTCGGCGTGATGACCAAGGTCTTCGAGTGCACAGACACCATCGGTGACGCCTTTCCGGACACGTCAAGATCGGACGGCCACGGAGTCTTTTATCATTACCTCGAGAGCTGGAACGGCGAGCCCATCTTTCCAAGTGATGCCACGTACACCGACCCTGCTGGCGCTCAGACAACCTGTGTCTCTGACAACGAAGGCTCGGCTACCTGCGTCGAGAAAACATGCGGGTGGGGCTCAACGCTGATGCGCTACCCAATCGAGACGGATTCTATGTCCGGCCTCATCGACTTTGTCACCCCAGGCGACCTGGACTATTGCATAGAAAGCGGCATCGTCGGGAGCGCATCGTACAACGCGACCTTGGACTGCAGCCGCTGTGTAACGACGTGCGACATCCGTTGCCCGCTGCCCGTCGTGTACTCGGACGGTGAGTACAAGATGATGTGGATCCTAACGTGGCTTCCTGGCGCTCTGGCGTTTCCGCTTGCCATTCTTGTTGTCGCTAGCGAGACGAAGCGAGTTCGACAGCTTAAGCGGCGCGACATCACCGACTCTGTCGTGGCCTGCAGCGCCGTCATTTGCATCCTGCTCTTCTTTCTCGACTCTTTGCCGAGCGCAATCCTCGCCGAAGACCTCCGCTGCAATGGGTACGATACGATCAACTTTCGCACCAACACGTACGCGCACGACTTTTGCGAAGTGGGAAAGATCAAGCCGCACTTGCTGCAGGCGCTCCTAGTTTGCGTCGCCATTACATTGTACAAGGTCTTGCGCCAGCTCAAGGCTTCGCAGCAGCTCTCACGCTATGTGCCCTCGAGGTCCTTTCGTGTCCTCGTTCCGGTGCTGATTGTGGGTTTTCCAGGAATGCTCAGCATTGGAACCTTTGTTCTGGAAGCGGACCAGCTGTACATGTCTTCGCCACTGTACCGCGAAGCCCAGGGCGGCTCCTACAGCGAGAAGATGATGTACTACCCGAACCTTATCCGCTACGCGTATTCATGCGGACCTCTTTTCGAGACCGAGGAGAACGAGTATATTTTCGTGCAGGGCCCACTCCTCATGGTCGGCTTAATCTGCGTCCTCCTCTCCTTTGCGCTCCTGAAGACCGTCGCCAAAATGTCCGGCATTCGCTTCTCCTACACGGCAACGGCGGCAGCGTCCTCCACCTCCAAGTCAGCAACAAAGAAGAAGTCGTCTGGCCCCTCCGCGACGCTGTACAAGCTCGCAGTGAACATGCTGCGCTTCGCCGCCATTTCGACGCTTCTCGCGTGCATCAACGCCGCCTCCACATTTCTCTTTCTGCCGCGGGCTTTGGACTTTGGCAAGGAGGTCGACACCTGGTTCCGGTGCGCCCGCACGGGGATTCGAGAAGACGGGAGTATTTGGTCGACTAACTCGACCGAATTGACCTTTGAAGTTCTCACGCAGGACGATCTCTGCGGTTCGCTCGTCGCCCCATCCTTTTGGCTCATCGTCCTCCAAATCATCTCTCAGAGCCTTCCGCCATTGTTCTTCGGGTTCATCTTTGCGCTTCCTGCGCTCAAGCAGCTCAGACCTCCCGCTGCGATTACGAGCCGAGTCATGCCGGGAGGAGGCACCTCGATCCAGCGGACAGTTGCGTCCTCGGCCGCCGACGGCTCTTCAGCAGGACCCGACGCGGGCAAATAATACCTAGGCCTAGGCTAACGCCATTTCATCGAACATCTTGCTCGCATTTCAAGCTATTTCTCCACCAGAAGGTGCCAATGGCTGGCTCGCTCGTGCCGCGCCGATGTGGCGTGACCGGATTCTTGTCGTCGCGCGGGTCTTGTGACTCTTGTCGAAGGCACAGCAAGAGTTGGGTCCCGTAATATTACCGTTGAGCGACGCAGGGCCCGGGCCCGGGCCGCAGCCCGCGGCCCGGCCCGAGCCAGTGCCAGTGACTCGGACTCGAACTTGGACTCGGACTCGGAGTCGGACTCAAAAGACTTCCACTTCACCTGGGTCGACGCCCACCCGGCGGGGCCAATACTTGACAGCTCGACTCGTCTCTCGGACGTGGCGAGTGTCAGGTGAAGACCCAGCCTTTCACCGTCTAGAAACAGGCCCCGGAACACGCGAGCACAGCCTGCCTGAGGCCTCAGCGGTACATGGCTCGGGCCCTAAAAGATACCTTCGATTAGGCTGAGTCGTCGATGGTGCCTAGCTAGGCCTACATCATGTATGTATAGCCTAGTCCCTGGTGCTACTCATCAATCGATCGACAGACCATGGTATTATAAATTCCGGCTCCGATGGTAGTTTCTACTAGCGGTCACATGGAGTTTCTAGCTAGCACTGTCGCCGATGTTCTAGTTCAAGTTCAACCGTGCCCGCCCCGGGTTTCGTTTCGGGCAACGGCTCTGAGACTCAAAGTCCTGTTGAGAGTTTCGCGAAAGTTGGTCAAGGGCCGTAGTAATCGGAACAGCGCGACTCCGTCGACTCCCTCGGATGCTTTTGTTGTTGGTTGGCTCGGTGAAGGGCCTCGATACGCTACCCCGTTTGGACTCGGAGGACTAGACAACTTTTGTCCGAGCCGCTCTTCGGGGCAGCAGGCTTGCAGTGTTGCTAGCCTACTCCGCCCTGCCCAGTCTTGAGTCGCCCGAACGAAAGCCATGGGTCCGGTATAGATCGAGCCGTCCGAAACGGTTAAAATCTGGCATGGCACGGACTTGTTCATGAGATGTGGGCGGAGGGACAGAGGAGTGCTCATGCAGACGAGAGCCTAATGAAGGTGGCGTGCCCACGCTGGTGCCGGTAGTAACTAGCAGAATTCTAGGCCTACCAATTTCATGATGGAGCTCATTCGTTCAGAATGAAGAAAACGCCCTGGCGCACCGGCTGCAGAGTTCTTGCAGGGTACGAGGAGAAACTGAAACCCTTTTAAAACCCCTAGCCAGGCACTGGCGGTTCAGCAACATGAAGAAAGGAGAAAGCATGAACGTTTCGCAGCTCGCCCAAGGTCGGCATCCAAGGCCTAGGCTTGGGCAGCACGCCACCCCCCACTGTATGCAACCATCTATGTGACCTGAAAGTAGCCGGTAGAAAGTCAAATAACGTTGAACCGTCCGAGCTGCACGAGAGCCAAACTCTTGAGCGTGCCGCCAGCAAACGTTTATTGGCCACTCGAGAAGGTGCCGTAAACTTCTGAGCACGGCGACCTCAGCGACGTGCCGCGTAGTGCGAGTCCACGGACGCCCGTGGACCACGCCGCGATCGTGGCGGGGCATTTGCACCTGGTCTCCGCGTGGACTCGAAGTAGGAAAACGACACCGTCGACCATGTCGATTCGGAAGAATGTCTTCGGGTACGGCATTCTGATAGCATGCATGGCTTTGCAGGGAGCGCAGGCCGCCGTCAGCCACACCTCGGGCACCTGCGTCGAGTACCCGGCGGGCGAGTGGTGCTCGGACTACGGACTTTCCGGCCAGTCCGTGTTCTTGTGGGATGGAACCACGGTTGATCAGCTCAACACCGAGATTAGTAATCGGCTCGAGAGTTTGCGCCAAGCGGCAACGAGCATCGCCTCCCAAGAGTGCCTTTACCATTTTTTCCGCCTCAATTGCATGGGCACCTTTCCATTGTGTGATTCCTCGAACGATCTCCCTCGCCGCCCTTGCAAAGACTACTGCGAGACGGTGCACGGCGAATACTGCGCGTCAACTTTTGGTAAGTTTCAATCGACCTATTGTGTACGGAAAAGGCGGACGCTAACTCATTCCATGCCGTCGTCGTTGACCTTCACGATCGTTCGTTCTCGTAGCCATCGTTGCGGCGACGGGAGGTTCGGGTTCCGTCTTCGCTTGCACCGATACCATCGGAGACACGGGCGTCGCTACGTATCGAACGGCAACCACGGGCATGTTCGCGCATTACTTGAGTGGATGGGAGGGAGAGAACATCTTCCAGGACACAGACATCTACACGGAACCAAGTGGCGTCCAGATGGAATGCCTCTCGGAGTCAGGCGCCTCGGTTCTCTGCCATGAAAGCGATTGCGCCTGGGGAGTCACGGCGCGTCGCTATCCCAACGAGAGGGATTCGTCGACTGGCTTGATCGACTTCGAGAACCCGGACGACTTGGACTTTTGCATCGAGAGCGGCATCAAATCGAGCGAGTCTTACAATGAGACGATGGACTGTGATCGCTGCACATCAACGTGCGACATCAGGTGCCCCCTTCCATACATTTACGATGACGCGCACTACTCGCTCATGTGGGTCTGCACCTGGCTCCCGGGCTTCCTCGCCTTTCCGCTGTCCATCCTGATCGTGGTGAGCGAGCTCAAGCGCGTGCGAGCGCTGAAGCGGCGCGACGTGACCGACATGGTGATTGGCGTCAGTGGCATCATCTGCATCCTGCTGTTCTTCCTCGATTCTCTACCAAGCGCCATCCTCGCGGAGAATATCCGCTGCAATGGGTACGATACGATCAACTTTCGCACCAACACGTACGCGCACGACTTTTGTGAAGTGGGAAAGATCAAGCCGCATCTGCTGCAGGCGCTCCTGGTTTGCGTCGCCATTACATTGTACAAGGTTTTGCGCCAGCTCAAGGCATCGCAGCACATGTCGCGATATGTGCCGTCCAAGGCGTTTCGCATTCTCGTCCCGGTGCTCATCGTGGGTCTCCCGCTCGTGCTGAGTATTGGCACTTTTGCCATGGAGGCCGACCAGCTGTACATGACCTCGTACAACTACCGACTGCAACAGGGCGGCGAGGCGTTTGAGGCCATGATGTACTATCCGAACATGATTCGCTACGCGTACTCGTGTGGGCCCCTCTTCGAATCAGAGACGGAAGAGCTCATCTTTGTCCAAGGACCGCTGCTTCTCATTGGCGCAGTGTGCATGGGCCTATCCTTCGTGCTGCTTGGCACTGTGGTGAAAATGTCCGGTATCACGAACTCGTGGCGAAGCCAGAGCAAATCGGACAAGAGACAAAGGAATCCTTCGTCTTCCAAGATGATGTACAAGCTGGCAATCAACATGCTCCGCTTTGCAGCGATTTCCACGATTCTGGTCGTGATCAACGCCATCGCCACTTTCATGTTCCTCCCCAAGGCCAAGGTTTTTGGAACGAATGTGGATAAGTGGGCCCGCTGCGCGCGCACGGGAATTAACTACGACAACGTACCCGAGGGCGCGATCCCCGCTGACTATGCGGTCACAAACAAGACACAGGCCGCAGTTTTGGCCAACTGCGGCAGTTTGCGCGATGTGGCGCCTGGCTTCGGCCTCATCATGTTGCAGACGATCTCGCAGAGCTTCCCGCCCTTGTGCTTTGGCTTTATCTTTGCCCTCCCGGCACTCAAGCAGCTCAAATCGAACGCTCTCACCAGGCGGGTTCTTCCGCGCTTGGGTCTGTCCACAAACGATGGTGCGTCTTCCGCGAACGAAAGTCATTAGTTCTAGCTGAAATTTTGAGCCTTCGCGCGTGCAATGACGAAGCATCGAAAGCTAGAAAGGTCCCGTGGTACGTGCTGGGTAAATTCATTTGCTACTTTGTTTTATCAAGAGTAATAGAGCTTGACTGCTAGTCGACAATCGCAGCTTCGTATGAAAAGCGGCACTCGATTCTCAGAACGCTCGCCACCGTGTTTCCGGGGCACTAAGACTAAGCTCTATGCCTTTTTCCGAAAGAGAGAGCGGGCTGGACTGCGCGCTTGCTTGTCCACCTGGGCGTCTGAAAATGCAGCTTCGGCAATGAGCTCTTGATCGCTTTCGTCGGAGCTGTACACTTGCTCGATGGGCGCGCAATCGAGGGCGAGCCTTGGCTTCTTTCCCTTCCCACGGCCGCGAGACCCTCGCGAAGAAATTGAGGAAGCCGACTCGGCCCTCTGGATCTGGCTGTGCTCTTGCGCGGAGGCCTTGGTGCTCTCGTCAGGCTCCTGCTTGTCAGCGCCTGCATTCCCATGTTCCCTCGCATCGGTAACAAGTCGCTCTGCACCTGCTTCGGCGTCCAAGATCTCAGTTTCCACATCAGCAGCGACACCCAGGTCCTTAATTTCGTCCTCGCCTTGCTGCCTCTGTGAGAGCGCCTCATTTCCGTCCTGGACCTCGTCATGAGTATCGAGAGCCTCAGAGCTCGGGTCCGCGACCGCGGCGTCGATCTGGGAACCTTGACCAGAGGCGCTCTTAGAGCTACCCCCGACGCCTCGTTTGACAAAGCCCATAAAGTTCCTCTTGCCCGAATGCCCCAACCCCTCGTCCCACTTGGACTCGCCGGTGAGCGGGTGTATAAGGTACTTGCGTCCAGAAGCAGGGTCAAAGTTCTCGACCCATGCTGGCTTCGCCTTGGGTTTTGGTCTGGAGGAAATCTTGCGGAGTCGGCGTCCCGAGGACGTCGCGGCCTCGATACGGGCTTCACTGTCTTCGGATGACTCTGGCCAAAGCGCAATGGGCGCTCGCGGCCTGGCATGCGCGGGCATGTTCACTGTGGGCGCAGCGTCCCGCATGCTTTCGAGCACGGATTGGAGCTTTCGGACGTGACCAATGGGCATCCCGGCATGCCGAAGATCGCCTGGGCCCGCGAGGATGAGCTTTTCGGTGGAGTCGAGTCCCTGGGCACGAAGACCTTCGGAGTACTCGCCGAAATTGTAGGTGGCCAAGAAAATTTCAAAGGGCGGCAAGGTGCTACGCAGCGTGCTGGCCATTTGCTTGGCCTCCTGCTCGAGGACCATGAGCTTGTGCTGCTGAAACCTGTGCTGCGCCTTGAGGACCTCGACGGCGTCGAGCTTTTCCTGGCGAAGCTTGGCGACCGCTTCTTGGCGTTTGCGCGAAAGCTCGTGGCGCTCGTCCTCCCGATCGGCCTCCAGCTGATCGATCTCGCCCAGCAGCTCATCCTCGATCTGCCGCGCGCGCTCCTCGTGCTCCACTTTGATGCGGTGCAGGGCGTCCATGAAGTCCTCATCCATCTCGCCGGTGACGGGGTCGATGCGGTGCTCCTCGATGATCTTGGTCAGCTCTGCGTTCTCGCGCAGGACGACCTGGATCTTCTTCTCGAGGACCATGTACATCTCCGGGCTCCGGTACGCGAGTCCGCGCTTGAGCGGGTCGTGCATCTGGTGCGGGTCCCGCTCGACCTCGACCTCGGGGGCCGGGAAGCCCTGGAGGCGGTTGAGGTCCTGGATGTTCTCAAGATGGACCTGGTGGCGTCGGTTCACCGGCGTCACTTCGGACAGCCGCGCGAGCCCGTTGCGAATCGCGCCGGGCATGACCTGGGACACGCGGCGGAGCACAGAGGCGCCCTGGGCGCGAGACCTCACCGCCGTCACGGCCGAGCCGACCATGACGCTTAAGCGACGCTGAGAAGACCCGCTAACCAGGGTCCCGCGCTTCTTGGCGTTGGCGCCGTCGGCATCCGGTGCAATAATGACGCTCGGGCGCGAGGCCGCAGGCGTGACCTGGGTGCGGCGCTTCGCAGCGGCGCCCAGAATGCGCGGCATGTCGGCGACGGGGTCGCCCACGGCGAGCGAAGGGTCGCCTGTGGGGTGGACGAGACCCATCTGGAAATTGTTGATCTCCGGACTGTACAGGTGGACCTTGATCTTCGGGTGCACGAGAAAGTAGAGCACGGTCCAGATCGTGGCGAGCGGGGTCATGGAATTGACGAGAAACTTGGCGCTTTCGTTCGGGGAGACGATCACCTGGCCGGCAAAGTAGCTGGGCACGGCCACGAAAAAGGTGGCAACGCTCGTGACCAGGAGGTGGTGCCCCTCGTTGAAGTAGGTCGGCTTGAGGCGAAGTTCGTAGGCCGTGCGGCAGTTTGTGACGAGCAGGAAGAGGCAGCTTACGAGGAGCAAAGCCTCGAAGGCGGAGAGCTGCGAGCCGTACTCGCACGAGGCATACTTGAGCCACACGCGGTCAGAAAGTCGGATGTGCGCTGTGCTCGGCGTGAAGACGACGAACCAGAGCGCAAAGAGGCCAATAAGGCAGGCTCCGATGGCCTTTAACGTTTCCTTGAGGTCCTCCGTGTTCATGGCCATGCGGAGCTTCTTGCGGTGAAGCTTGGTGAAGATGGCGCCCTGAATAACGGCAAAAGGGCACGCGATGAGCACTGGGCGAAGCATGCAATGAATAATGGTCACCGGGCCGGCCCAGGCAAAAGGCCCGAGGGAGCCTACGATGGCGCTCTGCACGATGAGCTCTAGAAACCAGGGGTGCGCCGTCTGAAACACCACCGAGTCATGGGCGTGGAGGCGAATGAGACGGCGCACCGAAGTAATATAGAACAAGGTGGCGACCTGGAAGCCAAAAACCACCCAAAAGAGGAAGCTCTTGCCGATGATGACGTTGAGCAAGTCGGGGTCCACGAGCCCCGAGCAGTCTTCACCAACGTAGCCCTGGTCGCAGACACATTCTCCCGCGTTGGGGTGTTTTCGCAGGAGCTCTTCGGAGACGGTGCACACGCCGTGGCCGGTGCATGTGGCGTTTTCGGTGTCCGAGGCGGTCTCGAGGTCTGCGAGTCCAAAGGGGTCGTGGAGCTCGCCGAGACAACGGGTCTCGAGCGAGGTGGGTGGGAGCCAGGGTTTCCAGACGTCTGTGTTGTTCCGAATCCAATCGCAAACGATGGTCCGGGCGCGAGTGGGGGCCACCATTTGTCGGTAGATGGTGTCGTAGTCGAAAGAGGCCATGAGGTGCTCTTGCTGGTCCAGCGAGATCTGGAAACGACGAAGAAAGCGGTACGCCTCGGGCGCGTAGCTCTGCAGATTGGCTGCAAAGGCCTTGTACATGATTTCGGGCTCGTAGCCGCACTGGCGTTCGTCTCCTTCCTCCTCAGCGGCTGAGAGAGAGCAACGGTTTGCGAACGATCGCTTGTATGGCGTACAGGTGGCGTTTGAGGGGTGGTCCGGGAGCTGCACCTTTGCCAGCTCGAAGGTGGGCCCCGAGTAGTTTCCCCACGGCTCGTCGTCGAGGGTGTATTTGTGTCGCAGGAAGAGGCTGTCGGGCCGCGACCAGCTGAGGAGCACGGGCGAGGCGTTCGGCGAGTCGGCCTGCAGAAGGCGCGCGGAAACCTCGAAGATTTCGCGGACCTCGCTACGGACATTGTAGGCCTGGACTTTGATCCCGTGCGAATTAATAATGTCAAAGTCTCGGTTCTGAAAGCGGCTGTAGCCGTCGGCGCCCTGATTCTGCCAGCGCATGTAGGGCTCTGCGCCAGGCATGACGGGCATGAGTGGCGAGTCTGGGCAGCTCGTGGACTGCAAGACGCCGCTCCCCGAGGCATCGAGCGCAAAGGTGCCCTCGTAGAGGAATTTGCGGCCGTCGTAGCCCTGGCGGATGAGCTGGGTGGCGGCCACGGGCAATGCCTCTTGCAGGTCGTCTGGCGTGACCCAGTACTGCGAGCAGAGGTCGTAAAAGAGTTTGCCATAAGTTGTGTTGGAGTTTGTAGCGCAGCGCTCGATGACAACGCTCCGCGTGGCGTGGTACTCTGCGTCGATTTTTTTGGAGTACACTAGCTGGTACTCCGCAAGAAGGGCGTACTCGAAGAAGAGGTGGCAGAAATGTGACGGGATGGAAGCATTCAGCGCGAAAGGGTTATCGTCCGCGGCGATGACGCCCCAGTCTGCCTCTGTACGACTGCAGTACTCGCCGAAAGTAAGCGGGTAACGAAAGACTGCGGTGGCATTTGCACTCTTCATGCCGCGAAAGGAGGCCAGACTCGGGTCCTCATCGAGAATGCTTCTGGAGGCCCACCAGCCAAACTCGCCGACAGCGCCCAGCCGGCCCCCATTTTCGACAGTCTTGCGCTGCAAGACGTATTCATCGTAGTTTGCCTCTTGGCCATTGGGCCAGATCTCGAGCATGGCGTGCGCACAGGGGAGGCAGTTCTCTGTGCACCCGGCCTCTTGCAGATCCGCGGGCGTTTCGCCGCCGTAGATTGCCTTGAAGCCGGCAGAGCAGTCCATGGATCCGGCGGACGCGAGGTGGAGGGCGTCCCATGAGTAGACGCGGCCATCGAGCTTGTCAAGCTCGGCGTTGTTATAGTACCAATAGGGCGTGGACCCTCCATTTACATTTTCGATGCGCACAGGCACCTGGAGCTGCTCCTCGAGAAGGATCTGTGCAATCCAGAGATTGTACAAGCTGGATCTCCAGGCCGCACCGGTGAGAATGACAGTGGCGCGCTCGAGCTTATTGTCGGAGCAAATGCGCGTGGCATTTGGGAACTCTTCGAGGTCCACGCCACCAAAGGGGTCTTCCTCGTCCTGGCACACGCGCAGCCTGTCCGTGCACTGGGGCGCCCAGGTCATTTCCGCGGTGCCTAGGCAGAGCAGCGAGACCAGTATAAGACCGGCGCCTAGACAGACCGTGCGTGGTCGTGGTCGCCGACGTGGTCGTCCTCCTCGTTGTTGTTGTTGTTGATGTTGCTGCTGCTGCTGCTGATGCTGCTGTTGTTGTTGTTCTTGTTGCCGTCGTCGCGGTCCTTCCGGGCTCGGGCCTCCACGGCCGGCACCTGGGGCCAATAATGGCGTGCGACGATACGGCCGGTCCGAGGCTGTCATCTTCCCCGGGGGCCAGCACGCCACATGCATGGACGGCGTGCGGTCGTGGTGCAATGGAAGGGGCTGGCCAGCCCAGCCCAGCCAGCCGTGGCGCAGCTCTGCCCGACGGTGATTGTAGCTGCCAAGCGAGCGTGCGTGCTGCTCGTCTGCAAGATGGCCGTTGAGCCCATCTATTTACGGTAGCTGTGGCCTAGGAGTTCCTACTGCTACAAGCAGGTGATCAGGGCGGCATGGGATGGGATAGACGGAGGTGTTTCTTATGATGAACTAACTAGAAAGAGGAGGAGGAGCAGAGATCAGGCCGAGGCCAATCTTGGTCACCGTCGCCTAGACCTTATGTTTCTGAGCGAGGTTGACCGCAACTGGGCTCATGCCGATAGCATCAAATTTGGGGGCGGGAGGTAGGCCAAGCTGTTGACGAAGACGTCACAAACGTGGCAAGTCTTCTCTGAGTTCTTTCCGTCCTGTCTCACATTGACGGTCACCGACGACGACTTGGGCACCGGTTCTACTTCAATATATTCGCCTCGGCGGTCAAGAAAGAGGAAGAGAAATGGTAATAAGAGGATCGTCGCGCGCGAGGCAGAGTCTTCCGCTCGCCTCGCGCCGTTGATTTGATCTAGGTTGGCGTGAGCGTTAGGGAGTACTATCAGCATGCTTGTCTGGGCTTGGAAAGGCTTTGCTTGTGGCGCTCTGAGGCCGAGCCCGATAGCGTAATTGTGAAGGCGGCAAAGAGGCTTCTCCGTTCAGCTCTGCGCGGACGCAACAGCGTGCAGCGGCCCCTCGACGATCCACTTGGAGACCGCCTTTGTGCGAGACTGCCTTTGGCGGGATCCATCGACGAGGAGTCATCATCATGGCAGCAGAAGCAGCAGGAGCAGCGGCATTCGTGTAGGTAGGTAGGCCTGCGTCCCTGTGGCGTTTTGATCTTTGCTCTTGGTGGTAAGAAAAGGCATCAGGGGGTGACGAACTTGTAGCAGCTCAGTTTGCCCGATAGCGAGCCTAGGAAGAGCAGGTTCTGCTGCGGGACGACCTGGAGACTTGTGACGGTGGAGTTGCGGTCGTGGCCGTTGAGGAACCCGAGGTCAGTAAAGTCGGGAAGGTCCATGACTTGGGCGGATCCATCGAGGAAACCGCAGATGAGAATGGACACGCCGGAGCTGAGCTGGTGGGTCTTCATGCATGTAAGCGCCTTGGGGCGGAGCGGGCTGTTGGGCGGCGGGTAAGTGAAGACCGGCTGCGAGCCGGGCGCGATGAGGCCCTGGTTGGCAGTGAGGTCCCAGACCTTGATGGTCTTGTCGGCTGAGCAGGTGAGCAGAACGTTCTGGTTGTTGCCGGTCCAGCCGCATATGTCCGTGACCATTTCGGAGTGGGCCTGAAAGACGGACTCTTGGATGCCCTGGACGGACCAGATTTTGATTTCGCCGTTGAAGGCGCCCGTGAAGATTTTGTTGTTCCAGGCGGCGACCTTGCGCACGGGCGTGTCATGCGCGAACTGGTTTCCGAGGGAGCCGACCAAGATCCATTTCTGGTCGAGCTTCCAGGCGCGGACTGTCTTGTCCTCGCTGGCCGTGAACACGAACTCGCCGGCAACGCAGATTGAGGTGACGCGGCCCTGGTGCGCCGCCGGAAACTGGGCGTTGAGCTCGAAGTTGAAGATCTCCAGGGGGGTGGCGTTGAAGTGGTACCCCTTGACAAAGCCCACGTCCTGGCCAGGCTGGGGCTGGTCGAGAAAGCCCACAAAGAGCCACCCGAGCTCGAAGCAGAGACTGCTCACCTCCTTGCCCTCGGGGGACTCGTTGCAGGTCCCGCTCGTGATGTCGAACATCTTGGTGATGCCGTCTGCGCCGCCGGTGAAGACGACATTCTTCTCTGGCCACAGCGTGAGCGCCTGAATGCCCGCTTTATCCGGGTTCACGTGGGCGTCCACCGAGACGTCAAAGGTCGCGATGTTGTCGGCAAACTTGATGCGCGTCCCGCGGCCGCGGCCGCCGCTGCCACGGGTGCTGCCGCGGGTGTTCCCTCGTCGTGATCGCCCGCGGCTGCCGCCGCCCGTGTTGTGCGTGTTGTTGTTGTACGTGTTCGACCCGCGGCCGCGGCCCCGGCCGCCTCCGCCGCGGCCGCCGCCGCCGCCGCTGTTCCCGCCGCCGAAGTTCATCCTGCCGGCGGGTCTCCGCGCGCGGGCCCGCGTCCCGCTCCTCCTCCTCCTCCTCCGCGCGCGCGCGTCGCCCGAGGCCTCGCGGCTCCGT
>KQ758850.1:13055699-13073045 GCA_001462505.1 Aurantiochytrium sp. T66 | reverse complement strand
CAGTGCAGTGCAGTGCAGTGCAGTGCAGTGCAGTGCAGTGAACTCGCGACGAGGTGACGGCGAGCCTCGAGGTTGCGAGCCCAAAGTTCTTCTCGAGGTCGTTCTGGCTGGTGACAGACTCCGAAGACGATCATCATCGATCGAACAGTCATCAGCAGGCTTCTGTCGCGCATAGTCTGCCTCCTACAATGGCCTTCTGACAGCCTTCGGACTCGCAGGCGTAGCCCGAGATGAGAAGGCCAGAGATGATGAAGAAGACGACGACGAGCTTGTCGAGCAGTGGCAGCCGGTCAGCCAGGCTCCAGAGCGGAAAGTTGGACAAGGATGTCGTCAAGAGGTATCATCATCATCAATCAAATTTTATTAAGTTCGATTTGGTTGATTTGCGAGAAGGAGGATGATCGCCTGGTGGCTATGAAATATGACCCCAAAGGACACCACGGAGGCATGCCGAAGAAGAAGAAGAAGAAAGAAGGAGACAAAGAAATAGAAAGTGCTTTCAGACTTTGGCGCCTTCGAGCGGCGCTACCTTGCGGGACGACTCGGACGTGCGGGTCGACGTGCTGGCAAAATTCTTCACATTCGTTGTCTGTTGCTCAATCAATCAATTCAGGCAAAGTGGTTGACAGGGAGGCTAACTTGGAGCGCTGAGGTGGCCGGCTGAACCGACACGACCGAATTGATCATGACGTAGTCGGCCTTCGTCTCGACTCTCGACCGCTTCGTTCGCAAATGATCTCGATGAGCAGCCCGCACGGCGAAAGCGGCGGCAAAACAAAGCTGATTGAAGACGGGCATACTAGTAAAGGGTTGTGCAGAGAGCGGTTACGTCACTTTGACCGGCGGGCCCGGGGCCACTGCACCGTCCGTCTCGGACTCCGAAGAGCTGATGAGGGGCAAGTGGCCAGTGACTTGGAGCGACGGGATGCGGCACGCGCCGTAGTATGCGCCGTAGAAAATCAATCTAGAATCTGGGCGCAGTCCGGGTTCAGGCCATCGTCCCGAACTTGATGGCGTCGATCGCGAGACTCGCGAGCGCGCGAGCCAACGATGACGTGCTCGAGGCCGTGAGGAAGCTCGACGAGGCTCGCACCAAGGCTAGCAGGAGTATTTGCATGCGTAGACTCGAAAGGGAGTTCTGGAATAAGGTCGGCACTGCCCCAATCGATGACTTCGACTTTGCGAAGTGGTATGAGACCGCGCTCGGCGACCTTTCGTGCGAGCTGCGTTGCGCCAAAGTGCTCGATCTGGTTGGCTTCTTCGCAGATCGAATTGGTCAGGCCGCGCCGCAGCTCAAACTCGTGCATCCGGACCTGCACCGAAACGCGGAGAGGACAGACGAGAATTCATTCCAGGAGCTCTTCCGGGTCGACCGCAAGCTCGACGGGTGCGCCAGTACTATCATTGTGAGCACGCGAATGCAGGTACCGCTGCGAGCTTCGGGCTCAATCGAGGTGCTCTTTGAGCGGCGGCCCTCCGGCCTTCGTGTGCAGATCAAGGACGTCACGAATCGCCCTCCAGGAGCGCTCTCGCAAGAGCTCGCTAACGCCCTCGACCGCGCCCTCGAACACCAGGCCGCTGAGGCTGCGGGCAGACGTCGTATTCTTGGCCTACCAGCCGAAGCG
This sequence comes from Aurantiochytrium sp. T66, assembly GCA_001462505.1. Taxonomy (NCBI): domain Eukaryota; class Bigyra; order Thraustochytrida; family Thraustochytriidae; genus Aurantiochytrium; species Aurantiochytrium sp. T66. The sequence continues at coordinate 13,071,420 of KQ758850.1, read as the reverse complement.
CTCTGCGCACATCTCCGCGGCAACTTGGTTGATGCGACATTCCCAGGTTCCTCGTGAGAAAGACTTGCTGCTCTCGACCGAAATGCCGAGGCGTTTTCGTCCCAGACAGTCGGCCAGCTTTCCACGACTGCCTCACGCGATGTGATGCGTTTCAGCGCTCGTTTGGCCTTGTAACGCGCGCTGTCCGGCCCGCCGAAGATGCACGATGAGGTGCATGTTCACCTCTTCATGACGTGCGATGTGTGCGAAATCCCCGCCAGACTTGAGAAGCGCCATCTTGGCCGCTGGGAAACAGCCGTATAGCTGATCGCGAAGCGCGCTCGGAAGCGTCACGCGATCGAGTGGGTCGATCATCGTTACGCTCTCATCTTCGAGCGCGAGGCATCGCGGTCTACGCACCTGCATGCTCTCGCCCTCTGTCAGGTTGAGGGTGACCCGCGACGCCAGTTCTGCCTGCGACAGGGTCTCGAGCTGCATCATCTGAAAGTCAATGGCGTCGGCGATTCCGGCAGGATACGCGTTCTCTCTGGGGAAACCTTCAAGAACGAAGTCGCGCAGTAGAAATCCAGGCATGTATGCGTACGCGGCCACCGGCAAGGGCGCGTTTTCTTCAAATGCTGACGTGTCGCAAAGCGCGTTCGTCAAAGCAAGGCTCAGCACCTTTTCCGGGTAATATCGCGCAAAGACGAGCGCGAGAAAGCCTCCGAGACTCACGCCGTATAGATGTGCTGCGCGAATATCCTTGGCTGCGAGAAACTTTGCAAAGCTATCAGCCCATTCTCTGTGCGTCCAAACCTCCGGGTAGCCGACCGCGAGAACGCGATACCCTTCGTCGCTTAGGCCGAGCAGCTGGCGCATGAATCCATGCGCCGTCCCAGACGTCCCATGCAAGCAGATCAGCGGAGTGGCGGTCGGCGGACCGACCTCGTAGTATTTCCAGACCGCGCCGTCGTGCAGTCTCAACTGCGCGCTAATAAGGTTAGTCGAACTTCATACCTATGTAGGCCCATGTACTCGAGCCGGGTGAGCTCCAAGTTTGCAACTTGTTCGCGCCACGTACCTGCTGGAAGGCGTGCTGGCCCACAAAGGCCTTATAGTCCGCGTCGATGGACGACATGCCTTACAGTACAGTTGTACCTGCAGAGCGGCGTCGCAGCAGCTCGCGAAAGCGCGAAGTGATCCGTCCGCAAGCGGGTCGAGGCGCGCGGCGCTGCGCCAGGCCCGATGAGGGCTCTGCAACCAGTCCTTGAAGGCGCCGAGCGCGACAAACCGTGAATGATTGCCAATGAAGAGATCTCTTCGCGTTCCCGCCGCCCGTCCTCGTTCCGTCCTCGTTCCCGCCCAGTGCACACCGTCCGAGACGAGATGAGATGAGGTGTCCGGTGACCACGTTCAAGCGGCGGCTCAGCTCAAGTTAGGAAGCCGCCAACGCGACAGCCAGGGCTGCACTTACTAAGGGCATGCCGGGCATGCCAGCGTGGGAATAATCCTCTCGCTGGCCAGCTTCAATATGATTGGCAGAACCCATAATGGCGAAGCGCCCGGGCATCACCCGGTGATCGTCGAACGGACGAAAGCGCGAGTGGCCGGCGAGTTGGCCTGGCCTGCACGCGAGAGGCTTGTTTTCCAGGCTCGATCATCTTTCCACTAGCGCTAACCTGAGAGAGGATGGCGAGCAACGAGGACGCACCAGGTGCGCCCGCGGTCGAGCAAGACACACCCGCGGCCGGGCAAGACCCGCCCGCGGAGCGAAAACGGCCCGAGCCTCTGCAAAGCAGCCTCAGTAACGATGACGACGCTTCGGTCGCGAGCGCAGAGATTGTGCCGTCGCCGATGCGCTCAGTGCCGAGCCGAGCGCCACTGCCCCTATTAAGAACCGACATCGACGATACCGGCAGCGATGCCGGGGGCAGCACAAAGGTTCGCATCCCGTCTCCGCTCAAGTCGACTCCTTCGAGGCGATGGGGGCGCGCAAGTCAGATTCTGGCCAATGTATTCCTAAAACGAAAGGCCTCCCTGAAGCGTGATGCCACAGACCCCTTCTCATCCATGCTTCGTCGCCAGTCCACCATGCACAGCATGATCGACGCCGCGGAGCACGAAGCTCTTCATTTCGTGACGTCCCCATGCGTTGCCGACGTGACCGAGATTGTCAACATCAGCGCTGCAGCTGCCGCCGCCGCAGAATCAGCCAGCGTCGCTGCAGCCGCCGCCGTAATTGGCTCGGCCGCGGCTCGCGCCGGAGGCGGCCTTGGCGCGAATTTCTCCAACAGCATGCTCGGCCTCTCGAGCGCGGCAAAGACCATCTCCAAAGGAAGTGCGCTCCCTGGTACGGAGGCGTCCATACGCATAGCTGACCAGCAAAAGTCCAAGGCGGTGCCCCCAGCGACGATGGAAACCGCCACACAAGAGCAAAAGGTCACGGTGGATCTCGTTGTAACATCCGACGATACCATCGAGAGCGTACTTGCGCGTGCTGTCGAAGGCGTCGATATCCCCTTGGACCGCTGCGTGCTCCTTGGCCTCGACGAATGCAGCCCACGAGGCCTCGAGCTTCCGTCGTGGCACGAACTCAAGACCGACACGGACATGCAAATCCAGCTGCGGGCGTGGATCAGCAGCGTTCAACAGCACAAGGCACGGCAGTACATCGTCATGTTCGAGACGCTCATGTCCCGCTTCTACAAAATCAATGCCGGCATCGACCGCACCAAAAGCTGCGAGCGGTCCCCCGAATCCCAGATTGAGTATGCCGAGTGCTGCGATGAGGCCTGGCGCCTCTTCCTCTCGGCCGAATCGCGCCGCTCGCACATTTTCGAGCGGGTTTTTCACATGGTCCTCGAGACCGTCGTCAAAGACGCGCAGCCGGCTGTTTTCTGGACTCTTATTCCCGAGCTTCAGCGTTCAATCCTTGGCCTGCTGTGGGCGGCGTCCACGCACGCGGTGGCTAGCGTCAAGCTGGCTCGTGAGACCAAGCTTGTCGAGCACCTCACAGGCTTATTATCTGACTTTGTGCGCGCGGGCTCGCTCAAGCGAGAATCTGACCGCGTCTGCTTCCTGCTGGGGGCCCTCGCCTGTCTTGTGCGCGACCCAGCTGCATGCAATGAGTTCTCCGCCGCGGCGCTCACCAAGTTCGTGCAGTCGCTCTTTGACGTGGTCCGCAAATCCCAAGAGTACGAGCTTCCGGTCTACATGGACTGCACCGGCCGCATTCTGTGCCACGTGCTTATCAACGATCATGCCTTCCGTCACCACAAGGCCTTCCAGGACAACACCGTAAGCGCGCTGGTCGCCTCGCTGCGATTTGCGGACCGCATCGTGTCTGAGCCGTACTTTCTCTGCGTCTCCATGATCTTGCTCAACTTCACACTCAAGTCCGAGTTCTGCAGGGAGTTCCTCACCTCGGGCCAGTTCTCCTCCTTCCTCGACAGCCTTCGCTTCATCGTGGCCCTGCTCACGCATCACGAAAAGATCAGCAAGTTTTCCGACATGAACGCCACGACACGATGGTCCGACATCGACCTGGGCGACGATGATCCCGACCAGTCCTCTAACACCATTGGTACTGGCAGCGGCGCGCACGCCAGCCCCGGGACTGATGCAGCACAATCGTCGGAATCTGCAAAAGAGAAACGTGTCGAAGAGATGGCCCACGAAACCTTGCTCGAAGGCCTCTGCAGGTCGCTTTGCGTCGTCTGGGCCTGCTGCAAGTCAGACCGCGGACAGTATGCCTACGTGCATCACGAATGCACCTGCTTCTACACCGGCGCATGCACATTCTCCGCCAGTCATCGGCCCGAGGACGCTGACAGCGGCGCGGCGCGCCGTCGCGCACCCAATGACCACAGCGAGCGCGACGATGGCTTCGGACCGAACAAGGGCGCCGACGACGATGACGACGTGGACGACGCCGCCGACGATGATCGAGACGGCGCCCTGGCCGGGAGGGAGAAGGACCCCGACTCATGGCTGCACCTCCCGAACGAGCGCGTCGATGACATTCTCGCGCTCTGTCTCCGGGTGCTCCGCGTCGAGTTTCTACAGAAGATATTGCGAGCCAAGGAGCCGGAGGACAATGCCGGTCCTGCATCTGGTCTCGGGAGCGCGTGCTCGCCGCGCGTCAGCGATCTTCTAGATCGCATCCAGGCCGTCGCCATCGCCATCCTCACGTGCATGATGCGCACCTCAACGGGCTGCCTTCGCCTGCTCGAGACGCGGGAGTTTACGCACTTTGTGAGAGACCTGGCGCGTATGCTGAGCAAAGATACCGGCAAGAGCGTGCAGCGGGTCACCTTCACGACCCCGGTCGGCGCTGAGTACCTTTTGCAAGGCAAGGCGACCATCACCTCTGCCTGGAATCTGGTCCAGCTTCTTGCGCATGTCGGCGTCACCTACAAGTATGCTTTCCAGCACTGTCGGGACAATATTGCTGACGCTGCGGGGCGTAGCGTGGACAAACACGAGTTGCGCCGTCTTGCCGACGTCGCGCTCTTTTCCCGGAACCTGATTCTCACCCTCGGACTTGAAAGCCTCGCGGAGCACGTCATCACCGTCGGGTCCGAAGTCGAGGACGAAGCAGAGGATGAGATTGACGACTTTGAAATGATCGGCGCTGTCTCGCCCAAGCAGAGCACCAAAAGTCTCTTCCGCGAGAAGGTGCGGGACGTCGTGCGCGAGAACCGAGCAAAGGGCTTCCGCGAAGCGGCCCAGCGCCTCGAGACGAGTGAAGACGCCGATTCTCTCGCGGGGGACCCGTCTGGCAAGTCAGACCCGAGGGCGAAGGTCCCGCATCCAGCGAGCAGCACCCGTGCCGGTACTTCGGGTGAGCTCGCCACGTCGAAGGGTCTTCAGGCCTTTGGCGCCGCCCAAACTTTTCTTAAGCGCGTGGCGGCCGCCACAAAGTCCACGTACGATGTTCGCCTGGTCGTCGTAAAAATGTGCACGCTTGTGTCGGCGTGCGCTCTCATTCGCGAGGCCCAAGACTCGCGCGTGCTGCGCAGGTTCGTGGACCTGGCCGGCCTTCACCTTCTCAAGGGCGACGCGTACGCCGCCATGTGGCTCTTGGCACGGAATGCCTCAAGCAACCGAGCCCTTGGCCACGTTGGGGCCGTGGAGACCGCGCTGCGGGATCTCGCTATCTCGACCGAGCTGCGGCCCTCCGTGCTCACGCGCGTGCTGCTCTTTCTCTGGGCCATGCTGTACCAGACGTCCAACCTCTGCATATTTGCGCAAAGCGGCGGCTTCGGCATGCTGTACGGCCTGACGCGCAAGAGCATTGCGCAAGAAAACAGCCGCGACGCCCAGCATCACGGGTACTTGGGTCTGCAGATCCTCCGCGTTTGTGCCTTCTTCGCGGCGGACTCCCCACGCTTGTCATCGGACCTGCTCGAGCAGTCCGCCCCACTTCTTCGGGACTGCCTGGAGTGGGCTCGCAACAAACAGCTGTCCTCTCGCACGAGATGCACTGCGGCCTCGTTGCTGCTACAAATGCCCTTGCCCGACCTCACAGCGGAAAAGACGGCGGTGGCGCTCATACGCTGCTTCATGAACGAGTCTGATCCGACCTTCCGCATCTACGCGGGCCACATCTTCGCCTACATCCAGTTCTCCGCCAAAGGCCACCAGCTCTTGCGCAAGGTTCGCCTCCCGAAGCGATTTCTCAGCGTTGCCGCCCAGGTCTGCGACCAGATCGAGAAGACGCCGCTCGACGAGCGCGTCTGCAAGTGCCCTTACGGCACGCGCCGCACCAAGCTCGGCGACCGCTGCTCCAAGTGCAATATGGACGCAGAGGTAAGCGCGGCGCTCATGGCGCTCCTGCATCTCTCTAACAACCCGCAGAACCAGGTTGTCCTCTGCCGCGACGGGCTCTACACCACGCTGCGCATGGCCTGGGTCTTCGAGTCCCAGCAGAACCGGGCGCTCGTCAAGTCACTGCTCACGCGCTGGGCCGCGCATCCCAATAACCGCTTGCAGCTCTACGAGCTCGAACTGCGGGCGCGGCAGGCCATGACGCTGCATTTTGCTGGCCGCGAGCGCGAGTCCCTCCCGGAGTCCAGTCCGTCCGCAAACCGTGATCTCGACCATGCAAGCATCCTGAACCGCAACAAGCGCGACTTTATGGAATGGTGGCTCAAGCTGAAGCACGAGGAGGCGGCCTCCGCGCGTGAAGATCATGGGCTCTCGTCTCTGCGCAGCGGCGCGGAAAGGCCCAGCTCGACCCCCGAAACGAGCCGGAGCGTGATCAGACGCTCTGAAGACTTCATCTTCCAGCATCTTGCCGGCCGCGGAAAACCCGACTCTGCGCAGACGGCCTCGAACGGCTCGCATCTCTCGAAGGGGCGAGGCGAAGCAGTTCTAGAAGACAAAGAGATGAGTAACGGTGGCCACTTTTTGCAGGCGATGCGAGAGTCAAGGTCCAAGCTTTGGCTGCAAGGCCAGCAGAAACAGCGCGCGCGGGCCGATCCGTGGAACCCTCAGGTGGCTAGCGTGCGTAGCGATGGCAAAACGCGCACGGTGACCCTCAAGAACCAGTTTCCGCACGACCGCCTACTTTTTCGCAACAACCAGACATCGACCATGCCGCTCACGCGCCAAGAGCGCGATATGATGGGCATGTGCAAGCTCTCGCTATTCCCGCACATTGACGGCGCGGTGGTTTACTTGCGCATGGACATCAAGCCGCATCTCATCATTGCCCCAGACGGCGCAAGCGACGGTGAGGTCTTCCTCTTCAAGATGGGCGGCTCGCAGATCTCCATCCGGGAATCTTCGACCGACCTCGAGGAGGTCTTTGGGCTTCCGCGGCCCCCGGTCAGCCTGTTCGACGGGGACTTTTGCGCCCTGCAATTCGAGAGTCCTGCGTACCGCGCACTCGAGGTTTCGCAGCTTGTGGACTTTGAGCTTTTACCGAAAAAGGTCCAAGCCCCGCACCCAGGGAGTCAAAAGAAGGTGGACGACGAGCTCGCACAGGGGACGAGCTTTCCAATACTGGTGCAGAAACGGCGGCCCGTGCGCAAGCTGCGTTCGCTGAGCATTCGGAAGATCAAGTCTGTGCTCTCGATGAACACGAAGCGGTCTTCACTGCAAATGTTCCTCAATATTGAGGTCGACACGGTCTTCCACACGCGCAAGCTCGAGTCTGACGGTCACGCGCTCTTTTCATGCGTCGAAGAGAGCGCCGGACGCGCCTTCGAAAAGGATTGGGCGGCGCTGATGCAGCGCGGCGGCTTTAATTCGTACATCCAGAGCATTGCGGTGCGCGACAGTACCGACAAGGGCAAGATGGACGCCAACGTCCCGGCGATGCTGCTCAAGATCCAAGCCTTTCTCCGTGCCAACTACGGCACCGTATGCACGCTCTACAGATTCTATGCGGCGGCGAGCATGGTGCGCGGAACGGTATGGTGTCAGACCCCACCGGATGAGCTTTCGCCACGCATGATCGAGCCCAAGATGCTCGATTGCATCCAGCTTGAAGGGCTCATGCAGTTCGCTAAGGACGCGCGAATATTGAGCCGTACGCAGAGCTCGATCCTCTCCAAGGAAGGGATCAAGCGGCTGGCTGGCAATATCTTTGCTCGCGGCATCCAGAAGAAGGACTTGACGCGCGCCCAACGGCTGTGCATGAAACGCTGTAAAGCGTACAACTTCGGACGGACGCGGGCCGTGCACCGTTTCGGCTTTCTCGAGTTCATTGTGCGCTCGGCGGACGCCAAGTACTTTAAGGAGGACTCATCGACCACCAACAAAAGCATGGTGAACGCGCTGAGCCGCCTCTTCCGCAACGACCTTGAGCCGCTGATCCAAGAGGAGTCTCGCATCGATGCCGATCACTACAGGCGCACGCGTCTCTACAAGGTTCGCATCAACGACGTGCTCAAAGACAACGAGGCGCAGCTTCAGCAACTTTTCAACATGCACGCCGGAAGTTCGCGGGACACGCGTTCCTGGGGCGGGCTCTCAGGCAGGCGCATGACGCTCCCCGAGTGGTTTGCGGTGGTGCACTCTTTGGGTTTGCTTTCCCCTTGGCTCACGGTGCGCGAGGTGGCCATTATTTTCAAGCAGTCCATCTTCGAGGTCGAGGATCTTGCGCAGGACTGGGAGCGCAACGTTACGCTCTCTTACACGGCCTTTCTCGAGGCCTTTTGCCGGCTGGCCGACGCCGTTTATATGCCGACGGACACGATGCTGGCCAAAATGCACATTCCGGACGCATCCAGCTTTTATCGCTTCATTGGTCGCCTGGGAATGTGGGAAATGCTCTTCGCCGCAGGAAACCACAAGGTGCTGGAGTGCGTCAACGACTTCACTGTCCTCAACCGCTGGTTCGAGCATACGGCGCCCCCTGTTGTGCAGTTGCACTACAAATTGACCAAGCTCCTCGAGCTGGCATCGCTCCAGTCCTCACCGACGGCCGAACTCTTCACAGAGGCGCGCTTCTGGCTCATTCACATCTCTGAAACGGGCGAATGGACCGACGCAGATCAGTTTGAGCGCTGCGTCGCCGCGCATGTGTACCATCGCCTGCAGTCCGGCCACCCCCTTGCTGAAGCCGGCGGGGATCTCGCGTCGGCTGACGCCTCGGCCGGCAGCCACCGCCAGATCACAGAGACCTTCCTGGGTGCGGAGCCAGGGGACCAGCTTTTGTGCTTGCAGATCGTCCGCCTTCCCTGCGACCTGCTTCGACAAGCTTTCCAGCAAAAGTGCGACGACGATCTTCTTCTTCGCAACTTCCTCGACTACGTTGGCTCGAGCGACTTTTTCCAGCACCTCGTCAAGAACATCGGCGACAAGTACTCGCTGGCGGAAATCTGCCCTCTCGAGCTCGCAGTCTCCGTCACCATCAGGACCTACCTCGGCGTCGTTAAAGTTTGGGAGGACGAATGAGAATGTATGATGATGATCACTATTTTGATGTCCGCAGGTGATGCCCGCCACACAGTTTTGCCTGCGCTTTTGATCTCGTCGTTACCAGGAGAAGGATGATGTTCACGAGTTTTCAGCGTTGCCTTTCATTATGAACAAGAGAATCGAGCTGACCGAGCTTCGATCTGACTTTGGCCCACGACACACGATGATGCTGGTGCTGATGGACACGACGATGATGTCGACGACGATCTCAGGAGGATCATCGTGATCTGCATCTTCAGCTCCGCAGCTCGTCGACCGTGACGTTCGAGCTCTTGCCGGTCCTCTGTCCCAGCACGACGACGACGACGCTGTCGACGATCGCGGCGACGACGCCGAGCAACAGGGCCATCATCAGATCGAGTCCGACAGTCCGAGAGTCGGAGTCCGGACTCGGAGTCCGAGTCCGAGTCCGAGTCCGAGTGAACGGATATTTTCCTATTGATACTATGAGAAGAACCAGGAACCGAAGTCTCGTCAGGAGCGCCATTCCATTCCGAGTCCGCTTGCCCCTCGGCCGGCCGCGACCGCCTGCTCGCTCCGGCGGAGCTCCGGCGGCCCGCCCGGCGCGGCCCCCGCCGCGCGGATGGCGGACCCGGGCGCCGGCGGCCTGGCGGGCGCTGATGAAGATGAAGATGGCGCGACGGTGTGGCTCGGGACCCCCGTCGAGAAGCGCGTGTCGCACCCGGGCGGGGCGTACCAGCTCGGCGGGAACCGCGGCAGCGCCAAGTACAAGTCGATGAGCAAGCGCGGCCGCAGCCAGAGCGCGAACCGGAGCTCCGAGACCTCGAGGCCGCCGGAAGGCGACCTCGGAGGCGCCGACGACGAGATTCTTGCGCGCAGAAACAGCGCGTCTGACCCCACGTCGGCGGGCCTCATGGCAGCGGCCGCTGCGGCCGCCGCCGCGGGCAAGGACCATGATAAAGAGCAGGTCGTCGCTTCGCGGGGAAGTGGGACTTCATCCATGCTGAGCACGGACTGGGCGTCGACGCGGAGCGGCGACGCGCAGATCTTCTCCGCGAGCGAGCAGCCTTCCGGCGGCGCGGAGTCGCCTTTGAACACCAATATTGTGATGGAAAGCATCTCCGGGCACGACCTGATCGACACGAGCCGCCTCGCGGGGTGCCTGCGGAGGACCTCGACGCGGATCGACCATCATGGCGCACGCCTCGACCGTGTCGAGAAGCTCATCGACCTCTTTCCAGCAGACTACGTGACGGCAGAGCAAATTGCGGAGAGCACCGACCGCATGGACCTCTTGGCACAGAAGATTGAGCGCCTGCTCGAGGACGCAGAGCGAACACAGCGCGTGGAAATTGCCAAGCTCAATGGCGACCTCACCAACGTGGTCGCATCTATTGGCTCTCTGGAGTCCGCCGTGATTAAAATCGAGAGTACGCAGAAGACAATCGTAAGGTCCTTTGACGACTTGCAGCGGCAAATTGGACAGCGCGCGGCGGTGGACGACCTGCGCGCGGTGCGGGCCCAAGTTGGCGAATGCGCCGTGAAGGAGGACCTCGCGCGCCTCGAGGAACGTATGCAGGGCTACGCTGCTCGCGAAGACGTAGAGAGCATGCGAGCGGCCATGGAGAATGGCTTCTCCAACAAAAAGACGGCCCAGCAGCTTGGCGCTCTCCAAGACAGCTTTGCGGCCCAGCTCGGGGTCGTCCAGCTCTCGCTGCAAAAATGCGCCAACAAAGACGAGATGATGGAGGCGCGCAAAGCCTCCGAAACGGCCGCCCAGATGGCCAAAAGCGTGGGCGAGACGGCGCAGTCGGTCCAGCGCTCGGTCGAGGAGCTGGCGCAGCGCCTTGCAAAAGTGGATGCTGTGCTGGGCGAGGACGAAGCGTCTGGCGAGGCTGACAGCAGCCACAGTGCGTCCCAGGGCGTTGCTCGCCGGATGAGCGTGGATCCGGAGGCATTAGCTGATCTCACCTCGCGGGTCACAGCTGCGGAGTCAACGTGCAATCGGCTTGCGGACCAGTTCGACGCCGTGAGCGACAGCGTGTCGATGAACTCGCGATCGATGCAATCGCAGGCGAACATGCTTCAAGACCTGACGAACGAGGTGAACAAGAAACTTTCGAACGCGGAGTGGGAGCAAATCGAGGCCGAGATCAGCCGCGTGTATGCGACGAAAGCTCAAGTTGCCGAGTCCGTCGAGCCCATCGTAAAAAAGCTCAACCAGGTGGTGGGCAAGCTCATTGATCTCGACAAGGATCTCGCTGGTAAAGCTGACAACCAAACCGTGGTCGAGAATCGGGAACACATTCAGGACCTCTTCCGGGTTATTCATGATCAGGTCTCGCGAGCTGCTACCGTAAGCCCGAACACTACCGCTAATCCGAGCGAGGCCGGTGGGGTCGCCGCGAGCGCAACAGGATCCCCAGCGTCCACCTTGGCGCCCCGCATGCCAGTAAGTCTTGACGTGAGCAACGCCGGCGGCGCGAGTGCCCCGCGCGCTGGGTCCGCGAAGCTGAAGACCTTGCAGCAACAGGTCGAGTCGCAAGGCAAGCTTCTTCAAGAACTTCGTGCGGCAACAAAGTTGGCCCGTCCCGGGGACGCTGAACCTGGCGGCGACCGGGAGTCGCGCTTTGTGGAGAGAATCGAGCAGCAAGATAGGGAGATCAGCTCGCTGCGGGCCTCAATCGAGGAGCTCCGCAGTCTCTTTGTCGCCGGGGGCGATCGGGTGCGAGAGCAGATGGCTCTGGCCGAAAGGCCAGTCATTACGACAGTACGCAAGGCGTCGAGCGCCAGCGACCACATCCCGGCCCGGCCCGAGGGTAGTGCGCCCAAGACGGCGCCAAGTCCGCGGGTCCAAGCCGTGGCGTCGACGTCTTCAGACAAGCAGCGCTGGGAACGGGCCGAGAAGGAACGCTGGCTTGCAGAGACGCGAGCCAAGACTCCGGAGATGCCCTGATGATGTGATACTGCTAACGCCTGTAACCTTTCTTCACTTACTTTTTGTTTGTTGAACTAGCGCTCGGCTCGTCGCTATCTCGCATCGAGTCTATTATCATATCATGGCAAACCATAGCGGCCTGCGGAGGCACTTGTCCGTGTATTCTTCCAGGTGCGCACGGTGCCGTCCTCGCTGCATGTTGCCAGGGTGTCTTGCGATGAGTTCCAGGCGGCGTGAAACACTGGTCCGTTATGGCCGCGCAGCTTGGCCAAAAGCGAGCCGGTCTCCGTGTCCCAGACGTGCACTTTGGCGTCTTCCGAGCCCGAGAAGACGAGCGACTCGCGCGGACCAAAGACGGAGCGGACGAAATTGAGCGAGCTGTTCTGGTATCCGCGGAACTTTCGAATCGACTTGCCCATGCGCACATCCCAGAGGCGCACCGAGCTGTCTTTCGAGCTCGTGAGCAGCTGCAGACCGTCGCGAGAAACGTCGACCGAAGTGACCTCGCCGACAGGCTGGTGAAAGGTGCGCACGCAGACACCGCTAATGGTGTCCCAGAACTTGATGCTTGCGTCTTTGGAGACGCTGACTACGAGGTTCCCAAGAGGGTTGAAGCACACCTGGGAGACAGCGGCACCGTGACCCTGGAAAGTGCGCACGAGCTGGTTCGTCCGCACATTCACGAGGCGCACCGTTTTGTCGTACCCTGCTGTGACAATGTGTTCTTGGTCATTCTGGAACGCCACCGTGTAGATGTCACCCTCGTGGCCAGTCCGGAGGCAATGATCCGAGGTAGACTGATCGTGGAGGCGGCCGAGCGGCTCTGAGGTGGTCTGGTAGTGCCGCGACCGGCTGCGATTGCGGCCGCGCAGCGGCGATCCCCAGCCGGCGGCCGCAGCCGACGACGCAGCGTCAGACGAGACAAATTGCGAGTTCTTGCCCACGTACGCCTCTTCCGGCGCATCCAGGCCAAGGTTCTCCATGCAAGCCCACACATCCCACATGCGCACCGTGTTGTCGCCAGAGGCGCTGACAAGGAAGCGACCGGTCTGATCGGACGCGATGTCCCAGATGCGCGACTTGTGGCCGCGAATGACGAGCTCAGGCCCGCGCTGGCGGTACTGGCGGAGGCTGTGCCCGTGCACGCCCACTCCGTTCGCGACGCCATGGGCTTCTCGGTTGGCGATAAAATCCTCTTCCAAGAGGTCGTCGTCATCGTCGTCCTCGGCGTCCTCGGCGTCGCTGCCGTCGAGGGCCTCGTCCCGCACGCGCCAGAGCATTATGGTACAGTCGCTGGACCCGGACGCTACGAGGCGGCCCTCACGGCCGAGAAACTTGACGCACTTGACGTTGTGCGTGTGGCCCACGAAGGTATTGGTCAGAGTCTGCGGCACGGCGACGCGCTCGAAGTCCTCCAAGAGAGTCTCAATTTTGGGCGTTACGCTGGGGCCTGTGTTGGACGAGAACTCGAGCTGGTACGCCACGGCCTGTTGCAGCATGTAGACGAGGCGGTGCTTGGCGACGTAGGCCTGCCTCGAGACTAGCGCGGCCTCGTCGCTGTTGAATTGCGTAGTGACCATGGATTCAAAGTCCTCGGCGAGTTTGTCGCGCGCGGTCGCGACGTCCCAGTCGCGAAAGGCGGCCGCGTCGTGGACGGACTTGCACGTGAGAAGGTAGCAAAGATCCCGGAACTCGTTGCTGTTAGCCTCCGACTTGCCTTGGGCCTCTAGAGGCTTGAGTCGCTTGGACAGAAACGAGAAAGCGCGTTCGTTCTCGCCGCGCGAGACGAGCTCGAGGTACTCTTGGCGGTAAAGGGCGTACAGGAAGCGGCGGTGGTTGCGTCCCAAAAGCGGCTTGAGCACGACCTCGCGGATCTTGGCCCATTCCCCATTGGAAATGAGGTTGTATACGTACTGGGCGCGCTCGTTCATCTCGTTGCGCTTTTGCAGTTTGATCTGGGCTTCGTCCTGCAGGGTTAGCGCTGATGCCATGAGATCCTCTTCCTGTAGGTACATGCCGATCATGCGGAGGATGTCGTTCTTCACGCGCGGGTCTTCTGGGTCAAAGACCTGGTCTGGATCAAATGTACGCTCAAGCTTGCGCGAGCGGCTTGGACCTGGACCGCGCGCGTCATCACGGTCCTGCGCGCGAAATGACCCTGCAGCAGACATGGCTGTCGCGCGCGTGGACCGCTGCGAGCCCGCCTCCACGACGAGCTCTACAGCGCTCCGGATGTCACCAAGGTCCCGCGTCGCGAGACTTGAGCTCCGGCTGCGATTCCAGACGGCCGCTAGCGCGGGGTCACCCAATCCCTGCTCCAGAGCCGGGGGCGATGCCTTTTGCGGTGTCCCGGGCGCGCCCGAAGAAACCGACGCGACCGTCGCGGCGGCAGAGGTGAGGGCGAGGGGATCTTCCTCGGGTCCAGCCTGCAGTAGCGACTCGCACGCCTGATTCACCTCGGTGACGTCGCTTGGCGCAGACGCAAGGGAAACGCTCCGCTTGCCGGCGACCCGGGCGCTCGCGATGGACGGGTCCAGGCCCGCTGACGTGCGAACGCCGTCCAGGTCGCCTTGCGGACCCTTGCTACCCCCGCGAAAGTAGAACTTGTTGCACAGGGGGCACGGGCAGTGGCCGCGGAACCTGATCTTGGAGGCATCTTGCGGGAGCTGCAGGCCCGCACAAAAGCCAAGGAAGCGAACTACATCGTCATGGCACGAAAGCGCCGCCATGCGCTTTGCCTCTGCGATCTCGGCGTCAATTTTCGACGTGGGAGGGACCGAGGAGGATGAAGGAGAAAGTGACGAGGATGACGAGGGGGCGGGGAGCGGCGCAGACGGCGGCGACACCGCGTCGCTCCTAGCCTCGGCCTCGCTGGCCTCGCCGGGACCTATGGGTGGGTCGTCGGCAGTCGTCGTCGATGTCGCGAAAGTGGCGAGACGATGCGACACCAAGACGTGCAAGGTGAACATGTGCCCGTTGGAGGCAGCGAGGACGATCGCCGAGCGATGATTGGTCTCTTGGCCCTCCGGGCCGCCTGTTTCGGCGAGGGGCTGCCAGGGGTCGAGGACGGCGTTGCGCAATAGAAGTTCCATGACGAAGCTGGCGTGGCCGAGTGCTGCGGCGATCTGGAGGCTGGTGAGGGCGTGCACATCGCGCTTGTCGACCTCTGCAGCGTTGCCCAGCAGGACATCCACCATCTCTTCGCGCCCCGCGCGCGCGGCATAGTGCAGCGCAGAGCATCCGCTGTTGTCGACGAGATTGACGTCGACCCCAGAAGCGCAAAACGCGCGAACAAGGCTGACGTGGCCCCGGCCAGCGGCGATCATGAGCGGCGTTCTGCCCTTGGAGTCCTTCCGGTTTGCCAGCTTCTTCTTGTCGCCAGTCATCTGCGCGAGGAAGAGCTTGACGGCGCCCAGGCAGCCGCGCTTGGCAGCGTAGTGCAAAGACGACTGGGCGTGGCGGTCCACCTGGTCGACGCTCGCGCCATGTTTGAGCAGGAGCTGGATAAGCTCCGTGTGGAAGGCGCGCTTGCCGTGGAGGAGGCTCGCCAGCATGAGCACGTCGACGCCCTCGCGGTCCTGCGCCGAAGGGTCGGCCCCCACACTGAGCAGGAAGTCTGACACGGCGAAATGGCCGCGACCAACTGCCGCAATGAGCGCTGTGCGTCCTCGCTTGCTGTCCTTGGCGTTCACGAGCTCGAGCTTGGCCTCCTCGAAGGTCTTCGCGGCCTTGCTCGCTTTTGCTAGTGCTGAAGGTGCCGCTGCTTCCGTCGCGCTGCCGCTGCCGCTCTCGGGCGGGGCCTCCGCGGGGCCATCGGTCTGCGCCCTGGCGGCCTTGGGCACCCCCGCGGAGGGCTTGCCCGCCGCCAGCGCGCCGTACCTGTCCTCGCACGAGAGCACGAGCGACTTGACC
>KQ758850.1:13038177-13055689 GCA_001462505.1 Aurantiochytrium sp. T66 | reverse complement strand
GCGGGCGCGCCGAGGCGAGGCGAGGCGAGGCGAGATGGCGGCCTCGGAGCTGCGCAAGAGCGCGAGGACGGCGACGGCGACAAGGAGGACCGCGACGAGGAGGACCGCGACGGCGACGAGGAGGACGGCGACGAGCGCGACGCCCGAGGTGAAGGTCGGGAAGAAGAAGGAGAAGGCCAAGGGCAAGGGCAAGGAGGAGGCGAGCAGCTTCACGGTAGAAGGCCTCTTCGACTACATTAACGAGTCCGCGGCCTCGCTGGCGCGCGTCATCTCGCTGCAGCGGCACGAGGACCACCACCAGCAGGAGGACGACGAGGACCTTGGCGGCTGGGAGGATGAAGACCTCCGCCCGCGCAAAATGTCCATGAGCGCGAGCATCAAGGACCGCAAGTCCGGCCAGCGCGTGCGCTTCATGACCGAGGTCGAGGTCTTCCCGCTGCCCAAGGACGAGGGCCGCGAAGCCTGGCTCAGCCGCCGTGGGCACTGGGGCGCCGCGCCCGATGAGGACAAGTACTGGAACAAGTCCACCAACAGCTTCAAGCCAGGCAAGGACCCGGTGACGCACCTAGACGGCGAGAGCAGCAGCGACGAGGAAGGGTCTGGCGACGGACCCACGCAGCGACAGGTCGCCGCGGCCATGGCCACGCATCGGGACTCGAACTTTAGCAGCTTTTGGGAAGCCATCAAGCCGCTCTTCCAGCGGCCCGAAAAGTCGGCATCCTCCGCGTCGAGCGTGGCGTCGGACGACCTCGACCTCGAGGTCGAGATCGAGCTCGTCGAGGACGGGGATGACAGCGGCGAAAACGGCACGCCCGAGGATGAAGATGAGGAGGGAGACAGCCGCCGGCGCAGCCACGAGACGGCCGCCTCGTCCAAGCGGTCATCCGCATCTCGCAAGAGCACGGAGCGCCGCACCAGCAAGGGCGCCAGCCAACCCATGGCCATGTCGGCCGTGGACCACGTGTACCCGCCCACCCGCAAAAAGTTCGCCTTCAAGATCCCGAGCGAGGAGCGCCGCGCCAAGGCCGCAGAGGACATGCTCAAGACGCACGTGCTCGGCGGCCGGCTCTCGGCGTCGCAGGCGTCGGCCGCCGCCTCGGCCGGCAAGGTGCTCGTCCTCCGGGGCGCAGACGGCGTCGCCTTTGGCGCCGCCGTCAAGCGCAAGGTCCAGCTCAAGACGAGCAAGAAGGCCCGCAGCAAGCACTCGCGCCCCGAGGCCCCCGAGGAGTTTTACCAGAACCACCGCCGCCGCCGCGGCACGCCGTCACGCAACGGGAAGCGCCGCAAGCTCAAGAAGCGCCCCAGCCTTCGCAGCCCGGGCATTGGATTCAGCATGCGCCCACGCTACATCTTCATCTTCTTTGTCTTCCCGCTGCTGCTCATCGGGGTCGACGACATGTTTCCATTCTTCGAGCACGTGTGGTGGATGTTTACGCACCCCAACCAGGACTACAAGCTGCGGCCGTCGCAGCCGGTCACCATCCCGCTGTGGCTGCGCATCTTTTACCCCAACTTGCGCCCCGAGGACCAGGTGCTTAAAAACACGCTGCGCTTCGGATCGTACGTGATCGAGTTTGGCGGTCTCTTGGTGCTCCTGCAAATGGTCTACCAGCTGGTCAACCTCTTCCGGGTCGGGCAGTCCGTGCTCGAGGTGCACGTCTCCGACTCCGAAGGGTCCGACGAGGAGTCCGACTGGGAGGACGACTCTGGCGACAGCCCGCGTGACTATTCGTATCTCTTCAAGTGGCAGCCTGCCCACGTCTAGCGTCTTGCCGCGTCTTGCACGGCGCGCGCTGGCGCCGCGACACACACATACGTACGTAGCCTCCGTCACTGATTGATTGAACAAAAATATGCCCATGACTATGAATGAACACAAACGCACACGGACTGCCTCGGCGCGCTTGACGGAGCCCAAAGGTTAGCTTGGGACGAGGTTCAAGTTTACAAAATGCTTACTGCTACTATGGTTACATCAGATGTCTCCAAGCAGACGAGCGGCATCATCGGCTTCCGATTCAGAGGCGTCGGTAACGAGCCCGACACCCGCGGACTCGCGATCCTCCGCACCCGCCTCTTCCGGACTCCGGTCCGTCTTCGATCTCGACGCCGAGTGGGACGAGGGCTCCGCTGTGAACGACGAGGACGAGCGCTTCCGCACGATGCTGGGCCGCCAGGCCTCGCACAGCGAGTGCGCAAACGCCAGGTACGAGAGATCTGTGGGCGCGCCCTGACCGTCGTTGGCCGGCGTCACGAGCTCCGGGTCGAAGAGGAATTTGGCTCTGCGCCGCAGCTGCTCCTCGGTGACAAAAGGCTGGTCGGCAAAGCCGGCGCCCACGACCATGCCCTCGTCGTTGTACGTGTCCACCATGTAGACGTACAGGGCGTCGGAGGCCGTGTAGATGAAGAGAGCAAAGAGCAGCAGCAGCTGGACCGGGGTCCCGCGAATGACCTGCGTGCCGGGGACGGCCATGGAACCGTCGGCGTCGGAAACCACCGTGCAGCCGCGCGGATGCTGGCCGGCTGCGACCGGGAGAATCTCGTTGCTCACGCACACGTACGAGGCAAAGTAGCCAATCGTCCCGATCTGGTACAACAAAAGAGGGATGGGCAGGAAGCGAACCGCGGCGCGGCCGATCCGGCACCGCGGCACCGAGTGGCTCTTCTCACGACCGTACACGTAATTGAGCTGGTACTCGTCGACGCAGATCTTGACAAAGAAATAGGCGACACCAAAGGGCAGAATGATGGGCACCGAAGTGGAGAAGACAACAACCAGCACGAGCACAGACAGAAAGGTGGCGTACTCGCTGCCGAACTCGAAGGTAGACACGCGCTCCAGAGAGGAGCGCGCTTCCTCGCGGGCCTCCCACGGACACGCGAGCCGACGGCCGAGCACGCAGCGCGAAAAGATGGACGTAAGGTCCATAAGCTGGAAGGCGGCACCCACGAGGGTCTGCGTGATAATGTACGTCAGCGTAAAGGCGCCCGAGGTGACGACAAAGACCTGGCCCAGGAGCGCAAACGGGCTCGCATCCTTGGACACCAGAGAGCCCACAAAGCTCTCGAGCGACTTGAAGGCCAGTGCCGGGATGAAGAGCGTGTTCAGGAGCAAAAACCAGAACGTCTTGTGCAGCGACGAGGTTTCCTGCGACGAGTACGTGTGGTGCGGCTCCCACTTGCCCAGCGCCGAGACCACGAACATGAGCATGTTATTCACCGTCACAATGAAGAGCTGCGGCACAAAGACGAAGATGAACGCGGCCAAGCCCGGGTAGTGCTCGTTAAGGCTGTCCATTTGGGCCAGCCACCATGACTCCATGCTCGAGTTCGAATCCGACGTCGATGAGGAGGTGCCCATGTGCGACATGAGACCCATGATTGAGGCTGGCATAGACAGCGCCACGAGCACGATGCCGATGAGAACGTTGGCCAAAACCGTCCGCAGCATAAAGACGCGCGGATCCAGGTGCAGAGACTCCCAGATGATGTCGTGCGGGTCCGGCGAGGGGACCACCTCCCAATCGCACATTTGGGTCCTCGCAAACTCGGCGTGCAGAGTCTCGGCGTTGGCGAGAATCTCGGTCGAGGAGTACCGCCGAAGCGTCACCGGGTCCTCGAAAAGAGGGGTTTCCTTTGCCGCCGTTGCGGCGTCTGAGTCAAGATCGACGGGGCCGTCGCCTGGCACCTGGGCGCTCGCCTGCTCGACGACTGCCTTGGCCACGCCCTGGTCGTACTTGACCTTGGACTCGATGGCGAGCCGAATGGCCTTGCGCCGCTCTATCGGGTCCGCAAAAGCCGCGGCCAGGTCTGCGCTCGCAAAGGTTATGAGGCACTTGCCGGCGTGCCGCGCCTGCAAGGTCGCCTCCAGGCGACGCAAATCGGCCAGCTCGTGCTCCATGTCCGAGACGAGGTCCCAGCCGCGCGAACTCGGGGTCGACGTCAGCAAGCTTTGCCGCGCGCATGAGTACTCGCTCTCGGTGGCGTCGTCGTCGTCAGAAGACTCCTCGTCGCACTGCGAGCTCTCGGCGCCGTCATCATCAATGTCGGCGTCGCCGCCGCCGTCAGAGCTGCTGGGACCGTCATCCAAGTCCTCATCGAGATCCTCAACCTCGTGCGCTTTCTCCTCGACCTTGAAGGCGTTTCCCCGGTTTTTCGGAGTCGACGCGCCGGAAATCGAGCTCGCGCGCGAGCCGTGTTGGCGGCCCTGCTCAATGTCGCCGATCTCAAAGTGTAAGCGACCCTGCTTGCTGCCGCGCTCCGCATTGGCATGCTCGGAAAAGCTGCTTTCCCTCGAAAGGTCGTCCTCCTCGCCAGGCCTGGCGCCCACCAAGGGCCGCGTCCCGAGGCTCAGGGCGCGGGCCTCGCGCTTTGTGAGCTTGGCGGCCTTGACCGTCGCGACGGCCTTATCATAGGCGGCTGCGGCCTGCGGGTGCGAAAAGCTCGTCGTCGACGCGAACTTGCGCAGCGTGCGCAGGTCCTGCTCAATCTGCTGGACGCGGCGCTCCACGCGCGACGCCTCAGTGTTGTCCATGATGACGATGACGTTGCTTACTTGGCCAGGGTAGAGGAAGTTCAGCAGGCGCTGGGTCTCTTTCTCGCCGAGCTCCTCGGGAAACTTGGACTTGACAAAGACGGAGGCGTCCCACATGTCGATGGACCGGGCCCCGATCACGCCGTGCTTCCAGGACCATTGTACGTGCTGCCGGCAGCGGCTCAGGTAGCGAAAGTACAAGAACGAAAACACAAAGAGGCTCGCGGTATGCACCCAGAGCAAGGGCGAGTGCTTGCGCAGGTGCTGGATCGTGGACCGTGTGAAGTCGAGGGTAACGTGCTCGTCGCCTGCCGAAAGATGCAAGGGGAGAAGTACCGAGCAGCCCACGACAGTCATCATGGCCACGAGGACGGCCGTTTCCCGATGTATTGCCAAATACAAGGCGCCCTCGCTGCCCAAGTTCTCCAGGTCCTCGCCGCGGCAATGCCGAAGGCGCACCATGTTGTAAAAGGCGGCACGGAGCTGCGACCACGCCAGCGACGACCCTGCGCGCAATTTGCCGCACAGCGTTGCCTGGTCGCGCACGGCGTCTTTATAGTACGAAAAGGCGGTCAGCAAGGCCACTGGCAGAAACACCACGGCGCCGAACAGGCACACGACACCAATCGAGTCCCAGCCCTGCGGCGGCTCAAAAGTGTGCGAATGCTCCAAGTCCAGCTTGCTCGCGTCGATGGCGAGCGTCTGCGTGGTCTGCCCGGTCGCGGAGCTGTTTGAGATCACAAATACGCCCTCGCCGATATCGCTTCCGGCCGTCGGCGCAATCGTCGCGGCGATGGCCTGCGTCACCGCCGCCTGGATGACCTGCGACACGGTTGGCGCCACACCTGCCGTGGGCGCGGGGTCGACGAAGCTGACCGATGGCGGCAGGCTTGCACTGTCATCGGGCGAGACAACATTTGATGGTGCAGAGCCGTCGGATGGCGAGACCGCATCCGGTGATGAAGCGCCGGTAGGTGATGAAGCGTCAGCGGGTGGTTCTTTCGGCGGCTCCGGAGGAGTTTGTTGGGCGTCCTGGCCGCTTGTCGTCGGCTCCGCGGGTTGCGTCGGCTCCGCGGGTTGCGTTGGCCCCGAGGCGCTTGTTGCGCTACCGGACCCAGCCATGGGCGGCTCGGTCGTCGCCGCGACTTGTGAATTAGTACTCCCCGTCGTTGCTCCAGTTGTTGGTGATGATTGTTGCCCTGGCGTCACTCCAGGCGGTGGCGGCGAAGTCGTTGTTGATGTAGAACCCGGCGATGCTGCTGACGTTGTTGACCCCTCTGATGAAGATGATGAGTCGGGTGATGGCGATGCAGCAGATGACGATGCTCCAGATGGCGATACCGCAGATGTTGCGGGCGTCGTCGTTGTCGTCGTCGTCGCGGGCGTTGCTGGCGTCGTCGTCGCGGGAGGTGCAGTCGACTTGGGCCCTCCGATCTTGACGCTCGTCACAAGCTCTGGCGCTTTTTTTGGCTGCGCCGTGGCGGCGGGCTGCGGCGCCGTGGCAGTGGGCTGCGGCGCCTCTTCGTGCACCTCATGCTGCGCTGCCTGCTGCGTTCCGCTCAGCTTCACGAGTTCCCCGGCGTCGGTCCCCTCGGGGTGCAGGGTCGCGGCCATCCCGCCCTCATCGTCATCCGGCCGCATGTCGTCGCTCGCCATGAAAGGCGGTTGGGAGGCGCGCGAGGACGGGCGCGGGCGGCGCGGCGGGCGCCGGCGGCGGCGTCGGCGGCCTCGGCGGCGTGCTCGGCGCGGATCCTGGCGGGGATCCCAGGAGTCAAGAGTTTGAAAAACAACGTCTCGCATCTCGCAACTTCATAATAACTCGGAAAACACGCGAACAGAACAAGGGCCGCAAACCACACAGCAAGTGCCGCAAACGGCCCGCAGACTGCACTAATCGCGCCCCGCAAGTGCCGCAAAGGAGCCAGCTAGAGAAGACAAAGAGGAACGGAACGGGTGGTGCCAACACCAGACGGCCACAGGACCCGGGAAGGGCGCTGGGACTCCGACTTTGAGATGCTCGTGCAGAATGCAGGCTATGCCTAGTCTAGGCCTAGGCTTGTCCGGCGAGGTGGTGCGGCGGGTAGGCAAAATTTTGGAGAGGTAGGTGAGTGCAGCAAGCTCGAGCGGATTTCGCGATCATATTGCGGACAAAAGTTGCGAAGCGATCTGGCGTCAGCTCGGGTTGGGCCACCTGCTGCGAGATCGCGGGCAAACCCATCAACGCGATACGTGCATTCGCGCGAATGGCGTTTGCCCAGAATTCCAATGTAATTGACGGCAAGCAAGAATCCACGAAAGGAATTGAGGGTATAGTCGTTCGTTCCGCGGACCACTTTTTCAGGCCAATTTTGTTGTGATTGAGAGCTCGTAAGCTCGAAAGCCCAATCGACAGACAAGCACAGATGCCGCAAGATCCATCAGTTCTAGGGAGTCCAGCTGCTCCAGCACTCGTGACGCGCCTTCGTGCGTGGAGCTTTTGGACTCGCGCCCGAACTGGAAATCTTGAGCCGCAGGCCAACTTCTACTACGTCATGATATTGCGGAAGAAGCTATGAACCAGCGGCTGTGGCCTTTGGTCACCCCATCTCTTGATCTCTCAGGCTAGCCTAGCCAGCATTCGAGATCCTACGTACCATGGTACTACTACGTATACGACGATGAAATTCTCCTCGTCTCGGTTTCCACTTCCGCAATTGCCCTACGCCACAGGCTCATTCGAAGCGCTTTGCGGTCCGCTTCCTCTTCATCCTGCCCTCCACGCCGGTGTCATTTTCGCGTCTCGCGGGCCGGCCGGCTCGTACTTCCGCAGGCCGTTCATCCTCGCCGCAAACACCGGCAAACCTCAGGCTGTGTGCGTACAAAAAGGTGAAGCAATGGTGTGGCGTCATTGTTGATCATCAAGCGTACCACGTACGTCACGCGTAGGCCTAGTTCGTACGTCCCCATACAAACGTACGTACGTACAGTACGAGGTGACGTACGTACGTACGTACGGTCCATTCCGCAAGCCTCCTTTGCTCGAAGCATACCCAATTCCGTTTCCTCAGGAGTCCGGGCACTGCCCTGCCCAAGCCTCTCGCCTCGCAATTCTTGCGCCAAGGCTGCGCGCGCGAAGCTCAAGCACGCCAAGCAAGCGTCGTCTCGAGGTGTTCGGGTCTTGGGCGGGCGGCGTCGACTCTGACGTGGCGCGCAACTACTTCGCGCAGACCTTGCCGAAGGACTCGTCGACGCCCCGAGACGCGACGCGACGCGAGGCGAGGCGAGGCGGCGCGAGGCGCGTCTTCCGCGCAGCGCGGACCCACGGTCTGCGCAGGCGGTCGCGGAGGCGCCGGCGGTGCAGCTGGACCAGGAGCTGGGCCGTGTCGACGCGTCGAGAACTGGGCCACCACGCCCGCCGGTATGGCGCCCGAGGCCAGCAAGCGCGGCGGCGCGCTGCCGACGCCGTCGACGCAGCCGGCACCGCCTCGGCACAAGGACGGGTCCATCGCCGGTGAACTGCAAGGCGACGAGGTCATGCGCGCCTTGCAGGGAAATGCCACGGCGGCCAAGCTCGTCATGGCGCTATGCAAGAGCGTCGCGCCGGTGAGCGCGGCGGCGCTCCTTTTCAAGCTAGCCTCGTACCTGGCGGGCCACCACAAGCACTTCATCGTGCACCCGGGGTCTCGCCTGACGACCCTCATGAACCTCTACATGGTCGTCGAGACCGCCTTCGGCGTCTACTGCGCGCACGCGCGTGTTCGGGGCCAGGCCCTCTACAAGAACAAACAAATGACCAAGGAGGAGCGCGCCGCGCTCTTCCAGCGGTGCCTGGCCACCGTGGACGACCCGAGAGCCTTTGCCGCCTCGTGGCTGCGGGACGCCAAGCTCTCGCATGTCAGGCGCGGCAACATCGAGAACTGGCTGGCGTGGAGCTTCTTCAACACGCGATACCAGCACCTGAGCCCCGGCGAGCGCGCCGAAGTGGCTGACTTTTGCAGAACCTTTGAGCGCGCCACCGGCGTCCCCCTCGAGGAAGGCCACAACGGCAACGTCCGCGCGTACAAGTTCTCCATCGAGCCGGTGCAGTCGGCGCACCGCCCTCTCGCGTATTACGGAATCGTACACGGCATCCTGCAGCGCGTGCTCGCGCCCGCCGGGTACCGCATTCTGGGCTTTAGCGGGCTCAAGTCCGCCGGCTGCTTCAATTACTACATCCGGCGCGCCCGTGTGGCTTCCTCGGAGCCGCCCATCGTCCTTCTGCACGGCATCGGGATCGGGCCCCTGCCGTACCTCGAGTTCGTGCATGGGCTCATTGCAAAGGTCGGCGATTCGCGCGACATCGCGGTGATGGAACTGCCCGCGATCTCGCAGCAGGTGGCCCCACCCGAGCTGACGCCAGATC
Organism: Aurantiochytrium sp. T66; assembly: GCA_001462505.1. Classification (NCBI taxonomy): domain Eukaryota; class Bigyra; order Thraustochytrida; family Thraustochytriidae; genus Aurantiochytrium; species Aurantiochytrium sp. T66. The sequence goes on along the minus strand of KQ758850.1, from coordinate 13,046,774 downwards.
GCTTCGTGAGGGAGATGCGCCAGGTTTTCGAGGAAGAGCACCTCGCGCCGGCTCGCTTCGTCGGCCACAGCTACGGAACAATGTGCATTGCCTGGATCGTGCACAACGCGCCCGAGCTCGCCGAGAGTTATGCCTTTCTAGATCCGGGCTGCTTTCTCCTGCACTACACCAAGGCGCTCAAGGCCATCATCTACAAGGAGGCCGTCTCGGACGGGGAGAAGATCTTCGAGTACTTTTTGCGCTCCGAGCTCTTTTTCAGCAACCACATGCGCCGTCACTTTATCTGGTTTAAGAACGTGCTCTTCTTCGAAGAGATCCCGCAGCACCAGCCCGCGCTCCTCCTTCTCAGCGACCGGGACGATATCATGCCCGTGCGTGAGATCTTCGAGGCGTACGAGTCGCACCCTGGGCGCGACCGCGATCTGAACCACATCCAGCTCCTCCGGTTCCCAAACCTCACGCACGGCTCCTTTCTCTTCTCCGAGGAGCGCCAGCAGGTTGTTGACGCGGTGGTCTCCTTCGGCCGGGACAAGAAAGCTCCTGGCAAATGACAATGATCAGCTTCTGTCGACCAGGCGCCTCTGATGCACAAAAATAATACACGAGAGACAGGGCGCCTTGCGCCTCGACCGCGAGCGAGAATGAATGAGTCTCCGGGCAGATCAATCCAAACATAAATCAGAGCTATAATGTAGCAGACGCGGCCAAGCGTCAAAAATTTGCAGCGAGGGCCTGCGTGCGCGCTGAGCGAAGACAGGCCGCGGCTTTCGACGCCTCTCAGCGCGGTGTGCCTCCCGAGCGCAGGATTTCCTGCTTGAGCTCGTTCTCGGCGCGCTGGATGACCGCCTTGCCAAAGTAAAAGCAGCCGGCCATGGTGAAGATGAGGCCGACGAACTGCCACGGTGTGTACGTATCGCGCGGGAGGCCCAGATTGCTGTACAGTGGCGAGGCCGACGCGACGCTCACCACGGGGATGATGACGCCGTTGGCGACGAAAAACAGGACTGCAGAGCCTTCGTCGATGACAATGAGCATGAGCATGTTGAATGCACAAACAGTGCCGATGTACGTCCACGTGGATATGGCGGCGCTCGAGCAGTCCTGCTTGCCGTAGACGGGCAGGCCACTGACCGGGTCGTAGGTGTTGAGCCCGAGAAAGCCACAGCGGAAGCCGTTGACGAAGTTGTCTAGAATCTCGCTCTCCGGGACCTGATTGAGGTCGTCCATGTCGCGATTTTGGATCCAGATTCCGAGAGGGACGAGGCAGAGGCCAATGAGGAACTGGAAGACAGCTACCCAAGCGTTTAGCTGGTGCGCGTCGCAGTGAAATCGAGGCTGCGTCAAGACCCACTCCTTCAGACAGCCGCCGAGGGCCAGAGGGAAGCACGAGATCGCGAAAATTACGGTCCACGCGGCGTTCGATTGGCCCGGTCCGCCGCGGAGCACGTTCACCAGGCACAAGACGACCCCGAGCAGGACCATGATGGCGCCAATGACGTGGCGACGCGAAAAGCTCCGACCTAACATGAAGGACGAGAGACCCATCGACATAGGGATGGAGAGCTGCTGCAGTATAAGTCGCAGCGCGCCGCCCAGGCCGTGGCTGGCGAGAAGGTTAATGTACAGCGCGATTGTGTCGCAGAGGGCCATGACGCCCACGAGCCAGTAGAATTGGTGCCGGGCGACGAGATCCCTCGCGCGCTCGACGGCCCGGTGTCGCCACGCCTCTGGGGCCGCGCGGTACCGCCGGTCGTCAAAGTCGTCCTCGTAGAGGTCCATGTAGTTGTCACTGGCGCCTCTGCCGACGCCTTGGTGGAAATGGCGCACGTTGGCGTACTCGCTGGCGCCCATGCCATCGCCGCCGTCGTCCGAGTCGCCGTCCTCGCCGTCGGAGACGGTGCCGGCGTGGTGCGCGCGGCCCGCGTCCGGGTTCAGCCAACGGCGGTTCTTGGCGCGTCGTCGGCGCGCCTCCTCAAGGCCGTAGAGCGCCGAGAAGAAGATGATACATGTGAGCACGACCGCCTGGTCTAGGAAGCACCTGTACGGCGCCATGAGCACCTTACCGTTCACCGTGTAGCTGATGCTCTCGGCGCTGCCGCAGAGCACGAGCAAGGCGAGGATGCCGAGCAGCTTGCCCTGCTTGCGCCAGCCCCATGCTGCCATGGAGAGCGCTTCTTCCTCGCCGACGGCGTCTTCGCCCAAGAGCGACCTCTCGAGGTCGTTCGCGTGGCGGGCGTCATCGCCTGCGACGGGGCTCCCTGGGTTGCGCGCGAGGTTCGGGGTGTACAAGCCGCCGCCGCGCTCGTCGCCGCTGCCGTGGAGGGCCTCCTCGAAGCTGTTGGACCCCCAGCTCCCGCTGCGAAAGGCGGAGCTCGCGCGGAGGCTCCCGAGCCTCAGCGCCGCGGGCGGTCTGCCGCCGGAGTGCTCCGACTGCTCGTCCTCCTCTGAGCCGGCCTCGCGGGTGTCGTTCGCCGCGCTCGTCGGCGCCATCCCATGTCGCGCCTCGCGTCCTGCCGGCCGCGCCATCTCTCGGGGGCTTTCCCTTCCCGGGCCGCGCCGCGCGGGTCCGGGCCGCCCAGGCCGCGCGGGGCTGGCTCCGGGCTGCTCGCGCCGCGCTGCCGGCCGCGCTCCGACGCCTGGCGGCCGCGCGGGGTCTCGTCCACCGGATCTGCCGCCGGATTTCGGTGAACGTGAACGGCGTCGTCACCATGAACAGCTTCATCCCCATCTTCATCTTCGTCTTCATCTTCATCCCCATCTTCGTCTCCGTCTTCGCCTTCACAGAGAAGAGGATCAGCACCTTCTTCATCTTCACGAACAGCATCTTCTTCACGAACAGCACCATGCACGCGACGCGTCGAGCAGCAGCTCGAGGATCTCGCCCACGAAGCTTCGAACTTGATCGAGGCTTCTCTTCGCGACAACCCATTTCACAACTGCACTGTCTTCACCGGCGTCGACTTCGTCGAGGTCGCGAGCGCCTCCTGCGAGACGCGCATCGTCGAGATCGGGAGCGTCTCTTCAACATCGGATGGATGGATGGATGCCAGGGATCGGATGGTCTGGTCTGGTCTTTTCGGAATGGCGGCCTCGAGGGCGGTTATCATGATGGGGACGAGTTGACTTCGTTCCTCGCGAGAGCCTTGCAGCACAGGCAGAAAGACAAAGACCTTGCGTCATCGCTCCGTGGGAGCTCTGGGCGAGAGGAGAGAGAGGGCTTGCAGCCAAGTCTGCATCGACAAAGCGAGCCGCAGCCGGTCAATACGTTTACAACCGTCGGCGCGACCAACTCTTGGGACGAAAGCGAGACTTCGCTTGATTTTTGCGACATTTCTGCTTACTTACGTACGTACGTACGTTCTTGCTTGCAGTGCTTGCTGGATATCGTCAAAGATGCTTTGAATGTCCGTAGTACGTCCTTGGTCAAAATATGTGAAACCACAGCGCCATGGAGGCGGATCCGAGCGTGCGCAGCATCGGGTAGCTCATGTCGCGCAGGACGGATGGCTCCCCGACCGCGGGGATCTGATCTTTCTTGTTGTTATTGTTCGCCCAGGCGCGCTCAATCATCAACGAGTGAGACTTACTCGGCACCGTGAGAATGGGACCCATCGCAGCGCCGAATGGCAGCTGGGAGACGCCGGCCTGCGGACCCAAAGGCACCGCCATTAGAAGCGGCGTGTCGCCGTGCGGCCTGTACACTGCCCGAGCGCGCCGGCCCCGCACGAGCGCGACCAGGTTGCGCACGACCATTGAGGCCATGAAGTCCGCAAAGAAGGCCATTTTGCTCTCGTCGACGCCGGCCAGGTCTCCGACCGCGAAAATGTGCGCCAGGGACGAACCGTCGTCGCGCAGCACGCGCAAGTTGCGGTCTACACGCACGTGCTTGGACGCGTCGACCCAGCTGCTTGGCATGGCTTCGCTATTGGGCGACGCCCCGACACAGAAGATGACGAGGTCCACGGAGATCCGTGCCCCCGATGTCATGCGCAACGTCCGCTCGCCAGGAATCATGACCGAGTCCGCGAAGGCGCTCGGATCAATGTCTGCGCGCTCGTTAAGCAGGACGCGAATGCCCATGCCGTGCATCTGTCTACGCATCAACGTGTGAAAGTACGGCGAAAGCGGCGGCCGCACGCCATTCATGAGCGTATCTCCGGAATGGATAATAGTCACCTCGGTCGTCGGGTGCTTGGACTTGATCTCCCCAGCGAGCTCGACGCCGACAACGCCCCCCCCGATGATTGCCACGCGGGTCGCCGCGCGCACGGCATCGGCATTCGCTTGATAAAAGCCCGCCAAGGCCTCGGCGCTTCGTAGCTCGCGAGGCGGCTCCCCCGGGGACCGGTTGCGGGCGCCCGTAGCGAGCACGCAGTAGTCAAAAGGTATGCGAGCGCCCGTGTCGAGCTCCACAGCGGTCTCGCTGATGCGGTCCGCGGCAGCCTCGACGATCATGCCATTTGTACGCGCGAGGAGCGCGTCCCGCGGCACGAGTACCTTTTCAGCCCAGTCTGCCTGCACGGACGCGCGAAGCGAGCCAATCTTGTGCACGAAGCGCTCTTTGGGGTCTACAAGCGTGATCTCGACGCTGCCAACCGGCGCGTGCTTGTCGAGCTCGCGCGCCACAGCGGTCCCGGCCCATCCGCCTCCGACGATGACGACCTTGACCATGACGGTAGCTCATGATTTGCCAGCTGCCCGGGCGCGCGGCCCGAGCTGCGCCGCTCGTGCGCGAGCCCGCGCGCTGCGTACCCCTCGCCGCGAGAAGCTCCGCCTGGCGCAATCCGTCGCGTACGGCGCGTGCAGCTCGAGCTGTTTGGCGCGTGCACGAAATGTGGATCGCCGTTCATTGACACGGTCATCGACGACCTCTTTGCGAAGTTCTCGAGCACCCGAGCAGCATTTTGCGGCGACTGTTTGCGACAAGCGCCTGCAGACACATCGGCACGGCCAGGACTTCATTCTACTAGCGAGTGGCGTCAGAGGCTCGCGGCGGCGGAAGCTCTGCTCAGCAATTGGGCGTGCAGCGCGTGTTGGTGCAGCGTTGGAAACTGCCCCGTAGTCTAGGGCGCTGGGCTTCGACTCTACGTACGTACGGGGTACGTACGAACGCGGTCAGAAGGATTGCACCCGTGGGTATAATCAAGGTCACGCAGCAGCTGCGCAGCGAGCACGATGACCCGATGGGGGAGCTCGACGGCTCGGACGCCAAGATTGAGAATGCATTTGCAAGCGTTAGAGATGCCCTCGAGTTGTTGTGGCCTGTCAGGGCATGCATGATCGCACGCATGCTCTAGTTTTACGGAGGAACGCGCATTCTAAGCGACGTCATCGTTGCCACAATCAATTTCCGTGATCAGACCGTTGGCAGGCAAGACGCCGCGGCACGTCGCGCGATGTTGTGACGCCGTTTCATCGAAATGCTCACAAGCGCTTCGCTAACGCATCCATGAAGAGCCTGTCGCGGACGTTACCGGTCTCGAAGACCTGAAGGGATAGACTCGAGAACCTTGGCTGCAAGATACTCTCTCGCGTGGCGACCTCGAGCCAGCTCAAACATAATAATCGTTACTGCGAAATCAGATGCCGAAGGGCAGCTTCAGCGTGGGCGCCGAGGGGAAAGTATCGAGGCAATAATAGGCGGCGACCGCGAGAACGGCAGCCCCAAGCACGAGCATCGCGCTAGAGCCGCTGGACGAGGAGGAGGAAGCCTGTTTGGGGGCGACGGCTCTGTTCGCTGCCCAAGACTTTTCGTAAAAGAGCGTCTTGCCCTTGATGGTGCGGGTGAGGAAGGCTCCCAGGTTGCCCCAGTAGATCGATGTGACGCCGCCCTTTACGCCCAGGGGAACAGACATCATGAGCGTCTTCGCGGTAACGTGCGGCTCGTACTCGGCACTCAAGGGCTGGCCCTTTGTGGCGGCAAGCATGTTCTTGATCACGACGCCAACCATTTGCTCACCGTAGTAGGCCATCTTATTCTCGGCAAAGGAGCAAATGTCGCCGACGGCGAAGACCTTGGGCACCACTTCGCCCGTAGCGTCGAGGACGCGCATGCGTGTATCCACCTTGACGAACTTGGAAGCGTCGAGCCATTCGCCGGGAAATGGCGCCGTGGACGGCGTGGACCCAACACAGACGATGGTAAGGTCAGACTCCACCTTGTCTCCTGACGAGGTGACGATCGTCCTCGGACCCGCGACTGCCGGGGTTTCAGCGAAATCGGCCATCTTTACGTCGGCCTTGGCGTTAAGCAGGACGCGGACACCCAAGTCCTTGAGCTGCGCGTTGAGTTTGTTGTGAAAGCTCGTGGGCAGCGGCGGGCGCGAATGACTGATGAGCGTCTTTCCGGCGTGGATAATGGTGACCTCCTTTTCCGGGTACGCGCTCTTGATCTCGCCGGCCAGCTCCACGCCCACGACGCCGCCGCCGATGATGACGGGCTTCTTGGCCTCCTTGATGGCCGCCACATTCTTGGCAAAGAACTCACGCAGCTCCTTGTCGGAGCGGGCCTCCGGGCCGGGCTCACCCGGAGACTTGTTCACTGTCCCGGTTGCCAGTACGCAGTAGTCGTACGGTAGCGAATCGCCCGACTCCAGCTCCACAGAAGCGGTCGTCACCTTGGTCACCACGTCGGTGATGAGCTTTCCGTTCACGAGAAGCTTGTCGCGCGGCACGAGAACGTTGTCGCTCCAGCCGGGGACGGTGGAGGCGCGCAGACTCCCGATTTTGTGTACGAAGCTCGCGCGCTGGTCCACGAGGGTCACCTCGAGGTCATTCTGACCTGCGTGCTCGTCGAGCTCTTTGGCCACCGCTGACCCCGTGTACCCAGCACCGATGACGACCACTTTGCGCGTCATCTTGGTTGCTCGTCCCCTACGAGGGGTTCTTCCCGTTGGCCTGCTGCTTGGGCTTTTGCTCTTGATGAGGTTATTGAGGTTTTTCTCTTGAAGTTCTGCTGCTCCCACGCAGGTCTTGCCCCTCCTGCACGACCTTGTTCATTGTTCGCGGGACGTCTGCGGTCTGTCCTACACTTTTGTTATGGAGGCGGATCGAGAGCGCGAATGTCCGAAGGGCGCCCGGAGAAGACCCGAGGAGGCTGCAGCGGGAGGGCTAGGCAACGACGCGGAATTAGCGCCACGTCTGAATCGAAGGGTCTGCATAGTGACGGCGTCGAGTAAAGAATCGTGGTGGTTTTGCAAATAATGAGCAGGGACAAGCATGGTATCCTGTCTATATTTCTTCTTCGCAGGAGACTCCTTGCCTTGACGCAAACAAACACCGACGACGAAGGATAGTACCGTACGTTACCTAGCTTTCTAGGTTTCTTCGACGGTCCGCACGAGACGGCACCAAGAAGCGGATTAGCCAATCAAGACAGTGAAGACACGAGACGCATACAAACAAGATCGTCAAATAGTCAACAAGATGTGTTTGACATCTAAGGTAAACAAGGGGAGTCCAGCCAGCCTTTGGGCAGCTTATACATGGTCCTTGATATCATCCGGGCGTAACGCAGCCCTTCTCGACGAGAAGGTTGCAGATTTACGTATCACGTCCATACTCGCCCGGCTGGTCATTCGAGGTCAGCTCTTTGGTCATGCGGAGGCCGGCTGGGGCGCAACGAGCTTGGCGAGCGCCTTCTGCAGATCACCTCCGGCTTCGCGGAGCGCGCGGAGGGCCTGCGTCTTGTTCATCTCGAGCTCCTGGACGATGAGGTTTACGTCGGCGTCATTCACTTGGACCTTGGCGAGCTCCTTCTCGCGGGCGAGCTCGACCACCTTGGCATTTGTCTCCGCCTCCGCGAGCTCCTGCAGCGCCTGCTGGATCGTCTGGCCCGAGGCGTTGGCGCCGGACGTGGCGGCCTCCTCGCCCTCGTTCATGCGGTCCATCGCGGAGCTGTCCTTGGCCATCTTGCTCGCTCGCTAGACCGTCGGCTGCTCTTCCCGGCGCACGAGTCTCCGCGGGCGCCGCGGGCGCAGCTGACGGTCTTCTGGCGTCGCTGCGATCGATAGCGGTCGGGCCAGATTGATGGATCGAAAGGAGTCTGGCAACAAGGGCCCGAAACACCTTATCTCTGCTAATAAGGTACTACCAGGTTCTGAACTGACATAAGCCTACTACCCGTAGTACTTCTACGCCGAGATGCTTGGCTGCTTTGGCACAAGCACGGATCAAGAGCCTGCACACGACTGCAGAAGACAGAGTCATCACCACACAAGAGTCATCAACTTGGACAAGAGTTGTTGCTCTTGACCGAATGTCGTAGCCATTCCAGATGCCAGGCATCATGCATCATCATCATCATCATCATCTGGTCACATCTCTTCACAGTCAGTCAGCAGCCTTCGAATTCTGATCGATTGATTCTTGACCATGATGATCTTCTCCAAAAAGGCCATGGTCGACTACGTCTCGACTACCCTACTTCTCCCCTTTAGTCCTGCCCCCCTTCTTAGTCCCCTTGGTCACTAAGCTGGGGGGTTCCTGCGCGAGTTAATCCTGCGTCATCTCGTAACCTGCGTTACGCTCTTCTCCCCGGCGCGAAGGCGACGCGTTCGCGAACCCCGCCAGCGGGGTTACCTCCGATGGTTGGCGCC
>KQ758850.1:13019175-13034823 GCA_001462505.1 Aurantiochytrium sp. T66 | reverse complement strand
CGCTTCCCGGCGAATTCTTCGATTGCATTGAGGAGGACGTGTGGGACGTCGGGCAGGCCGCGGAGGAGGACCGCGAGGAGGAGGAGGAGGAGGAGGAAGACTTCGTCGTGCACGAGCGGCCCCTCGACTTCGCGTACCCGACGAAGAAGGACGCGGCCATGCAGCCCCAGGTCACGCTCCAGGAGATGCAGCGCGGCGTCGACGTCGCCCACGCCGGCCCGCCGAGGCTCGAGGGGATCTTCTCCAAGGCGTGGATGCACAAGCACCAGCACCTGATCCCCAGCTGCGTGGTCCTCGTCTGCAGGGCCGAGACCCGCGACGCAGAGGTCGGCCGTGTGGTCGCAGAGCTCCGCCGGGGGCTCAAGCAGCACGCACAGCTCGTCCGCATCGTCGTCGTGCTCTTCGCAGAGAGCGACGTCCCGTCCGCGCTCGAGGTTCCGCACAAGGTAGAGCAGATTCAGCAGCGGACCGCGGCGCTCGCGCGCGAGCTCAAGCTCGCCGGCCCGTGCGTGACCGTGATCAATAGCGCCGACGCAGCGGAGGGCCCCCTCGCGGCCCTCGCGCGCGTCGTGCGCAACGAATCGAGCCACTACTACGAGTCCAAGATCGTGCGCGCCGATCAACACATCCTGCGCCTCAAGCAGCAACAGCAGCATCACAACCGAGACCGCGCTGTGGAAGCCTTTCACGGCGCCACCATCCGATACAACCTCAAAATCGCGCGGCTCTACGAGGCCAAGTTCATCTTTGACAAGGCCCTCAAGCACTACGAGTCTGCCTATCTAGCCTGTCTCGAGCTCGCTTCGCGCAAGGGCTCGATTCGGCCCTCGCAGCAAATGACCGAGGAGCTCCTCGTCCACGAGAACGCCACCTACCCGGTCATGGAGATCAAGACGGTGGCCGAAATCTTGCACCTCCGCCTCTGCCGCTTGCGCCTCGCGTCCAGTCAGAGCACCAAGGCGATCCTGGCGCAGTTCGACCGCCACATGAAGGCCTTTCGCAACCTCGAGGGCCCGGCGTCGCTCATCTTTCAGCACTGGGCATGGCTCGCCGCCCAGCACTTGAGCCTGGCGCGCCTCATCCGCGAGCTCGGGACCGCCGTCTCGCTCTCTGATCTTTCGTCGCTCGACCGCGCGCGCTGCCAGATCGGATACCACATACGCCTCGCCGCTCGCTTTGCGATTCGCCGCCGCGAGGCCGCTCAGGCACTCGGCATCGCAGGACCCGCGGCGCCAAGTGCCCAGCAGCTGCGCGAGCAGCGGGACGCCCTACTGCGCCAAAATGACGCCCGGATAGAAGCCAGTCCCTACGTGGGCGCCTATCCGATGGTCGTGGGCGGCCGCGGCGCTACGCCCGAGGCCTCGGTTGCGCATTCCTTGATTCAGTGCGCCGTTTACCTCGACGAGGCGAAAGTCGACCAGGGCGCTCGGGCGCTCAACCTCTTGCGCAAGGTGCTCGAGCTGTCCACCGAAACGAACAAGGACGCACGCAGCGTTCGACTCATTGCCGGCACGCGCGCCCGCATCGGCCGCGAGCTCGTTCAGCGCGGCGACGTGGGGCAGGCTATGCCCTATCTCTTGCACGCCGCTAACGTGTTCAATCGCGAGCAGTGGTTCGACCTCGCGCAGCCGGTGCTTGCTGACATTTTCGCCTCGGCAGTGCAGCTGGACCCGGGGAACGACGCCTTTGACATTTCCAAAGTCTCGGAGCGCCGCAAGGTCATGCATAGCGCTCTCTGCCTGCTTGCCATGCGCGCTGTCCCGGCGCAGCGCAAGGCGGAAATCGCCCGTCAGTTCCTCGTCTGGCTCGCACGCCCCGTGCGCCGGGCCGAGGACGCGAGCGCCCCCGACGGGGCGCGCCTTAAGCTCGGCTTCACGCTCGATGACCTCGACGACGCCCCGATGCAGTGGTTTGCCTGGTTCGACCGCCGCGAGGCCGCTGTGGGCGAGACCGTCCAGCTCCACGTGCGAATACGGTCCACCTTTCACATCGAGACGCGCTTTGAGACGCTCACCGTCATCTTCAATGACTCGCGTTACGAGGCCTCGCTAACCCAGGGCCAGGATGTGGTTTTCGCCGCCAACGAGGAGCGCACCTTCCAGATCGCTCTCCAACTCCTAGATCTGGACCCGACAAAGTTACCGGTTGGCCCAGCGGCGGATGGGGCCGGAAACACTGCCGACATGCACGGCGCGGCGGCGGCCTCCGCGCTTCGTGGCATGCCTCTCACGCCCGTACGTCTGCAGCTCAAGCTCGTGGCTCCCGAGGACCGTCCTGGGGACCCGCCCGCCGGCTTTGCCATGCTCTCGGGCGTCTCGCTGTGGTCGTCGGCCCGCGAAGTGCAGAACGCCCCGCTCCACTCCAGCGACACCGTGCTCAACCTCATTTCTGCCGTGCCAGGCCCCCACGGTGGTCAGGCCCGACCTACGGCTCCCTCGAAGGCTTCCCCTTCAAAGCAGGGCCTGGACGTCGGCGCCGCGCACCTGCGTCCGTCCCGCTCGCTCGTGATCCGGCCTTTTCAGAGCTCGGTCCGCATTGGGCTCAAGCACGCCGGCTTTGCCCTCGTCCGAGAAATGTTCGAGCTCGAAGCTCAGATCGAGGTGGGCCGCGAAGCGATTCGCGATGGCAAGCTCTTGGTCTCGTGCGACCCGCCGCTGCAGTCCAAGTCGACGCCCTTTTTCTTTACCGAAGACGGCAAACCGCTTCCGCTTTCAAATGAGGACTTGCAGCCGAGCGACCCGCTCAAGGAGGGTCTCTCCCTAGAGCCCGGCGCCTCGTGCACAGTCAAGTTTGCTTGCCACTTTAATTCGCTGCCGTACTCGGCGTCGGCCGCAGATGGTCGCAAGCAGGCGCGCACCTGCATCGCTGTGCTCGACTACATGCTTCCGCACGCGGGCATCCGGGTTCGCGCGTGCGAGACCTTCGAGATCCCGTGCTGCCTGCCCTTCCAAAGCCAGGTCAAGCTCACGCCGCGAAACCCGCAGCTTCCCAGCGCGCTCAGCGTCAATGCACCGTGTACGGTGGACCTCGACCTTTTGTGCACTCGGGAGCCCATGGCCATCGAGCGCATCGAGGTGGTCGACGTGCTCGTAGAGCCATCGCACATGTGCACGGTCACCAACGAGTGGAGACCGCCCTCACCGTCCTCGGCGCTCGCGAGCCCGAGTGGGTTGACCTCGGTCCTCCCCGCGCCCGTCACCATGCACGCAGGCGAGCGCCTCTCGCTCGGCTTTGAGGTCAGCACGTCGTCAGCGGGAGACAACGTTACCCTCGGGTACATTGCAGTGCGCTGGCGAAGAGAAGAGGGTCGGCCAGAGTCCGACATGTACGTCTCCCTGCCCAAGCTTCGCGTTGAGCATACCCAATTTTATTTCACGCTCACGACGAGCCCGGCGCGTACCAAGCGCGTTGGCGAGACTATGGCGGCCGTGCTGGACATTCAGAACGCTACAGAGATCGCACAAGAGCTCGACGTCTCCGTGGCACAGAGCGCCTCGTTCTTCATGGCCGGCAGCTATGCCAGCACCCTCATCCTCGCCCCCATGCAGTCCACTAAACTCAGACTCGACCTGGTGCCCTTGGTAAGCGGCAATTTGCAGCTGCCCACGGTCACCGTCGAGTCCAAGCGGCTCAAGGCCAGGTACAAGGTGCCGTCCCCAACGGAAGCCATGGTCTTTGTCGCGCCGTCGGCACCCTCGTGAGCACTAGTGATAGACCCCCCGCACCTGGCAAGACGAATGGAACTGATGATTTTACATGCTTTGGAATGCTTTGGAATGCTGCTGCTGCTACTGCGGCGGCGGCTGGTGGTGGGCGAACGGCCTCGAGAAAAGACGGCATTATCCGCGCGACCGTCGTCACATGTACCTGGGTCTGTTGCTACCGAGCCTCGCATTCGCATACGTGGACAGCAGGGCGACTAGGGGCTCGATCTCCTGCCGAAGCTCTGCCGAGTGCAGAATGCCCTCGCAGAGCTCTTCGACCTGGCGGCTGAGGTGCAGGTAGGACCCGTCGCTGGCTCGCTGCGAGCGGAGAATGTGCTTGTACGCGGCGACGAGCTGCTCGTACGAGTGTCTCTGCAGGATGTCGGGCTCCTCCCCGGCGTTCGGAGAGGCACCCCGCCTCCCGAGTACGATGTCGTTCAGGATCTGCCGCGACTTCTGGTCCAGCTGGGCGCGGACCTCCTCCTCGATCTCGTAAAGCACGGTCTGCGGGAGGTCCCGCGCGGAGCTCATGAGCGATGCGAGGTAGGCTTGCTTGGCCCGGTCGAGCTTGGCGTGGATCTCGCGCATGACGTTCTGCGCGTCCGCGTGCCGGTGCTGGTGCGGGTTCTGCTGCGCGGCGTGGGCGCCGGGCCCGGCACGAGACGCGAGCCATCCCGGCTCGGACCTGGCCGAGGGCGAGGGCGTCGCCCCTTGCGCTGCGGGCGGCGGCGGCGGCGGCGGCGAGAGCGGTACGCGCGGCGAGGCCGGGGCCTGCTGCTGCCGATTGTGGCGGTCGGGCGACCCTGGCGGCGCTCGCCCGGGCGGCTGCTCCGAGGGCACCACGTCGCTGACCGTGCGCAGGGCGGGCACGGACGATATCGAGGGCCGCGACGAGGACCCGTAGTCATTGAGGCTTTTCTCAAAGTCGGCCGCGGTGCGGGATCCCGCCGGGGCGAACTTGGACACCGAGGAAGCCGGGCTGCCGCTGTAGTTGCGGAAGCTCGAGAGGTCGTACGCGTAGGTCGACGCGTAGTCGGAGGAGGAGGACTTGGCCATGATGGCCTCGTCGAGGTCCTCGTCCTCTTCGTAAGGCGGCGGCGGAGGCCGCGGCGAGCTCGGGGGCGGCGGGCTCTTTTCGCGGGCCCGCTCTTCGCGGCGCGTATATCGCGAGTCTTCTGAGCTCGTTTGCGGCTTGAGCGTCCGCTTTGGCCCAGCGGCAAGCTCCCTGGCCAAGAGACCGCTGGCCCACTCCCGGATGGTGGCCTCGCTAACGTCGGGGAGCGAGTCGCGCGTCGCCTCGTTCTCCAGGAGCGCGTGCTTGATGGCGTGGCACATCTCGTCGAGGCGGTGCTGGCGATGCAGGTCGCGGCTGAGCTGATCCTGGGCGACTGAGGCGGCAAAGCCGAGCTCGCGGAGCTTGTCGTGGTAGGCGGACTGCGCGCTCCCAAAGACGTCCTGCATGGCCTCGTCGCGTCGGCGCGCCTCCTGGACGTCGGTGCTCATGCTCTGGGCACGGATGTCATGGTTTTGAGCAACCGCGAGGTGTAGCAGCTGCGCCACCTCGACGAGGGGGAAGGAAGCATCGCCGGCGTCGCCTGCGGCGGCGGCGGCGGCGGCGGAGCTCGTGCCCGCGAGACCGAGGTCGCTGCCGGCAGCGCTGAGAGGCATGGCGTTCTCATCGACGAGGGCTAGGAAGCTTTCCTGGCGCTCGGCGCTGCCCGAGGACCCGAAGAGGTGCTTGGCAACGGCCTCGACCTCGTTCCACTTTAGGTACACGTGCAAATCAGAGCGGGTCGAGGAGATTGAGCGCTGGCTCGCAGTGTCCTTGGACCACGCCGCGCGCACGGAGCGCTGCACAATGCTGTCGACGATGGCGCGCACGCGAATGAAGAAGCGCACGTCCTCGGCATCGTAGTACTCTTCCAAAAAACGCGCAAAGACCTCCACCTCGATGCGGTGGCGACGGTGCGTGTGCACACTGAGGACCAGGTCCCAGGCGACCTGGTCTATTATCTGGCGCAGGCCGTAGCGTTTCCCGAGGTGATCCATGACAAAGACCGGAAAGACCCGGAGTTCCTCGAGGTCGTACTTGCTCCTTGTCGCGGCGCGATCGTCGTAGACATCGTTGATGAGGCCTGTCAGCCACTTGAGGGAGCGAGGGCGAGGCTCGAGCCGATCGCGCATCTCAATCAGCGAGCAGAACTTGGAGTACGTCGCAAAGTCCTCATTCTCTGCGGCCTTACGGAAGGCGCGAAGCATCCTGCGGGTCTCCTGCGAGGGTCTCGCGCCCGAGACGATGGGCCTTGACCCTGAGAGGCTCTCGCCGGTCACGCTCGACCTCGCCCCGGCCGACGCGGCCGCGACCCCTTTGCGCCCCGGCACCTGGTGCTGCTCCCGCATAAGTTTCTGCGCGCGGAGCCGGAGGCTCGACGCCGCCTCCTCCTCGTCGTCGTCGAGGTCGTCGTCGTCCTCGAACATTCTCCTCGCCGCGAACCTCTCGTCGTACTCGCCGGCGTCGGCGTCGTCCTCGATGTCGTCGTCCACGAGCGCGACGTCCGCCGCGTACGAGTTGCCGTCGTGCGACCTCACAAAGGCGATGTCGTTCTCCGCCAGAAACGAGAGGTACTCCTCGCGCTCGGCGGCGTCCTCCACGGCGCCCAGCTCCACCACGACCATCGCGGCCGCAGTCCGCGCCGCCGCTCGCCGCCGCCCGCGACGTTCTGCGAGTCGGAGTCGGAGTCCAACAAGCAAAAACCGTCTGCCGCCGCTGGGTCGAGTCTTTCCCCCGCGCCTCCGCGGCAAAGCCCCATCGCCCACCGGACTCGGACCGGGCCGGTCCCACCGGACCCGGGGTGAGTGAGCGCCACGTCGGGATCGTCAGACTACTATCACGACGGGGGCGCGACGACGGACGACCTGCGCGGGCGACGAGGCACGAGCGGCTTGCGGGGGGCCCCGGCGCCCGCGCGCCCGCCCCCGGGTCGGCAGGGCTGCTTGATCCACGCCACGCGCGACGGTGGCTGTCGCATAGGATTGATCACGGACGCAAAAGGGTGTGGACGTGAGGACCATCAGTCAGCCCCCGGACGCTGCCCGAAGAGCTCAACATGGCCGCCGTCGTGGATGAGAGCGCCGCGAAGAGCGGCGAAGAGATCCTCAGGCTGAGCCCCAAGGAGGGGAATCTAATCTGGCTGCAATCCACGTCAAGCAAGGAGGATGGCCTCGCATGCGCACACTGCGGATGTCCGGCGGTGCACTCGTTGGCGTGGCAGCTGGCTCGCATCGCCGGCATAAAACAGTTCGAAGACGACGCGCACGTCCTCGATAAGGCGGCCGCGGAAACCTTTGGCGCAATCGGCGGCGACACGGTCGCATGCAGCCTCGGCTGCGGCGGACTGTACTGCTCAGAGGGCTGCCGCGCCCAGGACTTCGAGCAGGGCGGCCACCGATTTCTCTGTCTCGGGCTCGCCGAGACCGAAGAGCACGAGCTGTACCAGCTGCGCCTCGTGGCCTTTGCCAGCGGGTATGCGGACGAGCTCGGGCTCGCGCAGAAACTGCTTGGCCGCGTGCTTGCGGACGCCCTCGAAGGCCGCACCGAGATTCTCGACCTCGTCACGAAGCGCGGCAAACGATGGGAGGCCTTTGAGAACGAGTCCGCAAAGGAAATGCGGTCCGTCGTGGACGAGACTTGGGCCCTCCTTCAAGACGCTGTCCCTGTGCTTGGCCAGGTTCCCGCGGTCACCGAGCGGATATGGAGCAAGATGATCGGCTTTGCTGTTCGGCAGAGGCTCGAGATGCATAGTATTCGCACCCTGCTCCTGGAGCTCGCAGAGACGCTTAAGACGCGATCCCCAATGGAGCAGTTGCACCTCGGTAACTACTTTCTTAACGCCATGCAAGCGCGGCGGATGCAATTATGTGTCGACGATGATCTCGATCAAGAAGAGGAAGACGAGGAGGGCGTTGCGCTCGCCAACAGCGATGACGAAGATGACGAGGACGACGAGGAAGAGGAGCCGCCCCTTTCGCTGCCGAAATTCATCGCTGAGCCATCGATTTACATGCCGTGCCTGGGCGGGCTCGCGCTGCCTGTGGCGGGGGGAGAGGCCCCCTTTCTGCAGCACAGCTGCGTGCCGAGCGTCGAGGTCAAGTGGACCTGCTCGAAAGACTCGGGCCTGGAGGCGCGCCTCGTTAAAGAGTGGCTCCTCGCCCCCCCAGACACGCTCTGCTACGTGGAACGCTGCCTCGACCTTGAGCACCGGCACGAAGAGCTCGTCGAGCGCGGAATCCACTGCGCATGCGCGCGCTGCGCTCTCGAGGCGTCGGGCGACGTGCCCGCCGCAGCCGCCGAGGTTGACTTGGAGGTCTTGCGCGTGCGCTTCAGGCAGGCCGAGCACGACGAGCAGTACGAGGAAGCTTTGCTCATTGCAGATGCGATCCTGGCGAGGTGCCCGCTCGACGTCGCGACGCTGTATCTAAAGACGCGCATTCTGAGCTGGATGGACCGCTGGACTGAGGCCCATGCCATGCGACTCGATGCGCTGGCGCGCCTCACGGACGACGCGCAGGGTTCGCTTGAGGCGGCGAGCGAGGCGGCGATGCTGCAGCTCCGACACGCTGTCAAGATCCACGATCTCTTCAAGAGCAACGAGGACCTGACCATGGACGCCTCCGAGATCGGCGCGCGGTTCGAGCGTGTGGCACTGACAAAGGAGGCGTCGACCGCGGCAGATGAGGTCTGGGTCTCGCGGCCCGGGCAACCGGTCATGGCCAAGGACGTGTGCGGGCGCGTGATCGAGGAAGCGGAATCGTATGCGGCCGCGCGCGGTGGCTGGACGAGCTCGCGGCACTACGCCGTCCCCACGACCGACCTTGAAGTGTGCAATCTTGAGTACACGAGCGGCGTGCTCGCGCAGGCCTTTGCAAAAACAATCTACCCCGCGCTGGCCGCGCAATTCGGCGTCCGTTCGAGCGCGATTCGCACGATCGACGCCTTTCTGGTAAAGTACGACGCCGGTGAGCGGTGCTACCTCCCCGTTCACAGCGACGAGAGCGAGTTCAGCATCACGCTGGCGCTTAACGAACCGTCAGAGTACGAGGGGGGCGGGACCTGGTTTCCCGGCCTGGGCAAGTCGCTCAACGCCGAGGCCGGGGGCATGGTGAGCTTTCCCGGGAGCGAAGTGCACGGCGGAAAATCCATCACGCGAGGCCAGCGCTACATCATCGCGGCATTTCTGTACGCCTCGGAGGAGTCCTCTCCGCAGTGAAGCACATGGTTTTGATTATGTTTATAGTGGTCTTGGCGGCGCATGTGCTGTGTGGTTGGCTATTATCATACGTACGTATACAGTAGACTTGGGGGACTCCGCGCTACAAAGTAGGCGCGTAGGGCGCATCGCCTTGGCCAAACGTATGAATCTGGCACAACGAAACGACATCCTTGATGGCGTCGCCTTGCACGGACGTCAGCAGCTGCGTGCCTCGAAAGGTCGCGTCGGTGTCGCGATACCCTGCCCGCTTCTTCACGACGGGGCGGACGCGGCCGCCGCGCACGGCGCAGAAGCGCTCAGGCTTCTGGCCGACGGTCATGTGGCGATTGGACATGTCCTTGTAGTGAAGCTGCATGCGGACCTGGGTCATATGAAGGCGCTGCGCGTGGTTCCGGTCGTGGCGCAGGCGCAGGTCGTGTAGCTTTTCGCGCAGCTTGACGAGCTCAAAATCCTGGCGCTCTGCGAGCTTGCGGCGTAGCACGTCGCATTTGTGGCGGATCTGGCGCTCGTGGCTCGCGACCTCTTTGGGCCGGCGCTGCGCGATGATGCGATTGATCGCTTTGGCGTCCTCGAACTGATCGAAGTTGCAAAGATGCTTCTCGCTGTGCAAGAGGTCCAAGAGGCCCTTGGTGTACCTGACGCGGGGCCGGTGCATGTTTTCAATATAGGACTCGAGGTTCTTGCGCTGGATGGCATGGGCGTGCTGGAGGTGCGCGAGCCTCACGTTACAGAGCTTTTCGAGTTCTTGGGAGGCGTCGTCGTGCGCCAGCTGCAGACCGCGATGGATCTTGCGCTTGGCGTCGTCAAACTTGCGTCGCTCGTCGGACTGGTCCTTGTTCTGGTCCTGGAGCTGTATCGAGAGGAACTCATCCTGGATGCTCTTGAGGCGGTCGCGCACCTTCGCAGCGGCGTCATAGTCGCGCGCGTCCTCGCACTCTTGCTTGACGGCCTTGAGCTCTTCCTCTACGGCTGCCGTGAGGATGACAAGGTCGCGCGTCTCGATGCGGTCGCCCTCCTCGACGCCAAAGAGGCCGAAGGCCTCCTTGAGGCTTCGCACATTGATGAGCTTGCTGCGCTCGAGGCCCTTTTCGTTCGGGTTCACGGCCAGCTCGTGCGGCTCGGGCGTCGACATCGTCCAGTGCTCGCGCCTTGCTAGGGCCGTCTGCGGGCGGCAAGCTCAGCCGCGGCTGCTCAGAATTGGCGTGCGAGCGTGCGTGCAAGCGTGCGTACGCATGTGCGTGCGCGGGTACGCGCGGCAAGAGTGTGCGATCCGATTCGCAAGGCAAGATTCTGGCGAAACGAAAAGCGAACCACCGCATTCTTCTCAGTACCATTGTACGTAGTTTATGCCGGTACTTACGTAAGTACATACGTACGTACCCTGGTACGTACGTACGTACGAAGCTAATGAGCATTCGATTAAGATTGGTCTGCAAATATGCATGCTGCGACCAGCCGTCGATGTATTCGGCACCCGAGCCTAGGTCTCATCAGGAAAGATTCTCTAGGGAGCTCGCGAAATGAACAAACCATGACCTCTCACGCCAAGATTGACCACAATGCAGTGCGGCATTCAAATGGTTCAGATCAAGCGCCATCGACTGGCTGCCCGCGCGGTCGCGCTCTGATGAAATCTTGCCCTGTCGATCCGTTGCTCTTCAAGTTCAACAACTCGAAGTTCTTGACCTCCAAAATTCCGAACCCATCTATCCGTTGGCCTTGTGGGTGCACTCTGCACCTTCTCGCCCGCCCGGCCCCCTCTCCCCTCCTTTCCCCGCCCCTTCGCCCCGCGCCGGTCGCTCCTCGACTCCCTCCCTGTCCCCTCCTCCCCCCACACTCCTCCTCCGCCCCCAGGTCAGGTCAGGCAGTGGCCGGCGAAAGACCCGGGTTGATTTGATTTGATTTGAATTGATTTGATTTGATTTGATTGATTGATTGATTGATTGATTGATTGATTGATTGATTGATTGATTGACTGACTTTGCCTTTGAATTTGAAAGACAGGAAAGACCGCTGCGGGGCCTCGGCGACGAGAGAGACTCAGAGAGAGAGAGAGAGTGCGTGTGCGTGTGAGTGCGCGAAAGACCCGCGTGCCTTGCGGCCTCGCGCAGGTCGCCAAGCAGCCGCGCCGCGCGCGTGGGTGGGTGCGTGCGTGCGCCGACGCGTCGCCGCGCCTCGCCTCGCCGCGCCGCGCCGCGCCGCGCCACGGCCGGCCCGTGAGGTCTGCCGTGCCCTGATTTTGATCTGATCTGATCTGATCTGATCTGATCTGATCTGATCCGCTCACAGCATCAGCGACCTGACCGCGCGCGCGCGCAGCGGCCACGCGCGCGCAGCCAGGAGCTTGACGCGCGCGCGCTCGCTACTGGGGACGCAGCCCGCCGTAGCTCGCAGCGCGGGACGTGAACGAGGCGCTGCGAGTTGACTTGACGAGGACGGAGCCGCAGAAGGTCGGCCACCTCGCCTTTGGCCCCGACTACCCGGACGAGGACGCGCGCGCGCTCGCGACGAAGGCCGGCATCGCGGCGACTTTCACCTGTACATTCACTTCCGTTCGCGCCCGTCGAGCCGCTGCCGCAGAGCTGCCAACGCCAGGCCGCTAAAAGCCAAGTCTTCGGCGGGGCGGCTTTAGTCGTCGACCTGGGCCAAGGTCGAGGAGCCTTGCTCTTAGCGAGCCGCGCCGGGGACGTCGAGCGCGCGGGGTAGCCGGGCGAGAAGATGGGCACCGCGCGCAGCAAGCCCAAAATCATCGCGCCGTCGCAACCCTTCGAAGATGCCAAGCCGGTGGTGGATGCCGGCAGCGTCGCGAGGGAAAACGCGGCGCTCAAGGCGGCGCGCGACCAGCTCGAAAGGACAAACTCCGAGCTCAAGCACATTCTGGAGCAGACTAAGGAGGAGAACAAGCGACGACTCAAGGAGGTAGAGACGCACAAGTGTAAGATCGCGAGCCTCACGGTCGAAATCAACCAGCTCAGATCCGGTGACGACGAGACCTGGGAGAGCGGCGGCGCGCCTTACCTGAGGCAGATCAACGTATCGAGCGGGCGCGACAAGCGCGTGTCAGCCCCGCAGGATGCCGGCTTTCGCATGAGCAGGCATAACCTCTCCAAACGCGTTTCAGCCGCGCTGTCGAGCAGCCTCGCCAGCACCAGCACGAGCGGACACAGCAGCTTTGGCGGGGCCAAGGCCAGCAACGAAACGTATAACCGCGGGCCGACCCGCATCGCCAAGCAGCTCAACCTGCACCTGCGGGGGAAGAAGTCCAAAAAGTCCATCGCAGGGGGCAGGCTCAATCTCGGCGCAGCAGACGGCATGAACGAGGCTGGCACCGGCCCGCAGGCCGTCCACCATTTGCCTCGGGGAGGCGTCTATGTTTACACTAAGGCGGGGCCTGTGCAGTTTGGCATCCCTCCCGAGACCGTCAAGGATAGCATGAATCTGGGACTCGAGGTTCCTACTATGTTTGTGGTCCCGCGCGAGCGTTTCAATATGCAGGCTGGCATCAACGTGAGCGAGATCGAGTTTCCGGCCTTTTTCAACTTCTTTGTGAGGAAAAGGCAAATGACGCTCATCACCTACCAGGACTGCTCCGAAGATCTCTACACGATCATGAAGGAGGCGCTCGATGGGCCGGACGAGGATCAGCTCTACGTCAACGAAGAGTATTCACGATTTGCGCCGGACGATGTCCTGGCCGCGCGCCCGGACCACGTAAAGGAGATGGGGTACTTTTGCGAGCCGCGACCGGGCACGCCGGCCATCAAGGTATCGAACCTGATCAAGTTCGCCTACTTCAATGCGCTCGGTGAATGCCGCCTCGACAACGATGTGGTCATTAAGGATGAGTCGTTTGGCTTCACCGTCCTCCAGGACGACACGCTCATTGCCGCCATCGCCGACGACGAGGCGAGCAGCTGTTTTTTCCCGGGCACCGACCCGGCGCTCGCCGTGCCGCGACAGCCGCGGACGCTGAGCTTGTCCGCGGAGGAGGACGAGGCGGTCCCCTCAGGTAGCGCAGACACGGCAAGCAGGCCCCTCGCGGCGCCCGGGACGGCGAGCACAAATACGTCGTCCGCCTCTGGGTCGACTTTCAGCATCCCGCGCTTCGGAATGACGATTCTGGGTAACTCGCACGGGTTCGACGCGCTCGGGTCGACGTCAGGGTTTGTGATCTGGATCAATGGGCAGGGCATCATGGTGGATCCGCCCCCGCACAGCGGGGACTTTCTTAAAATGAACGGAATCCAGCCCAAGCTCATCACGGCCACTATTCTCACGCACTGCCACGCCGACCACGACGCTGGCACGATCCAAAAGGTCATTACTGAGGACAAGGTGACGCTTATGACGACCAAGACCATCTTTCAGTCGCTCTTGCGCAAGTACGGCGGCGTGGCCGGTCTCGGGTCAGACTTTTTGCGCCAGCTCGTCAACTTTCGCCCGGTCTTTGTGGAGGAGCCCACGTACTGGGGCGGCGCCTCGTTCCGCTTCTTTTACTCGCTGCACGCAATCCCGTGCGTTGGCTTCGAGGTGACCTTTGAGGGCAAGAGCATGGTGTACTCGGCGGACACCTTTTTCGAGCCGCAGGGCCTCGAGACGATGCACGAGCGCGGGGTGCTGAGCCGAGCGCGCTGTGATGCGCTGCTTAACTTCCCGTGGCATTGCGACCTCGTCCTGCACGAGGCGGGCGTGCCGCCCATCCACACCCCGATCTCGGCCTTTGCCAGCCTTCCCCCTGAACACCGCGCCAACATCCAGCTCATCCACATCGGCAACAAGGACCAGCCGAACGCCCTTGCGGCCGGGCTCAAGGTGAGCCAGCCCGGGCTGGAGAACACGGTGGTTCTGATTCCGAATACAGATACGCAAGACACGCTGCGCTTTATGCAGCTCATTGCTGGCGTCGATATCTTCCGCGGCTTTCCCATTCCGCAGGCCCTCGAGCTTTTGCTCATGTCCACCAACGTTGACTACGAGCCCGGGCAGATCATTGCGGAAAAGGGGACGCCCGGCGACAAGTTCATGGTCATCATGTCGGGCGAGGCGTCCGTGTGCTTTGGCAGCACGAAGAAGATATTCAGGGTGGGCGACTACCTGGGTGAGATCTCGGTCATCACGGGCGAAGACCGCACGGCCACCATTGTGGCCGAGACGGCGTGCACCATCGTGGAGGTCGACAAGTACGCGTTCCATTACTTTCTCGTAAAGGACAAGAAGCTGTACGCCAAAATGGAGTGCCTCGTGCGAAGTCGCATGGACGGCAGCTGGCACGCCATTGCGCGCAACTCGTTGTTGCGCAGACTTTCCGCAGCGCAAAAGACCAGCCTTCAGGCGTTTCTTCACCGCCGCGAATTCAAGCGTGGCGACGAGGTCTGGCGCAAGGGCGGCACTGGCCACGGCGCCGTGCTCATTCTGTCTGGGGACTTTATCTTTGAGGAGGTGCACAACGCGGACCCGTTCGAGCTCCTCACGGCGACCAGGCACCCTCACCAGAAGCGGGCGCTCATGTCGCAGGACGGCGACGACTTCAGCTTTGAGCCGCTCAGCACGGGCTGCTTCGTGTGCGATCTTTTCGCCATGACGACCAACGCGGAGCTCACCGTAACGCTCAAGTGCGACTCGGACACGGGCGTGCTCTTTTACATTACCCAAGAGAACGTCCTCGGATTTCTTGACGCCAACCCGATGACGCTCCTCACCTTATTGAAGACGATCGTCATTCTGTAGGGAGGCAGGCATCATCGCTCGCGGTTTTTTGGCGCGGGGTCGCCGTGCCAGGAGCTTTCCCTCTAATTTTCCAAGCGAATCCCGCCGCCCGTAGTGTCTCTCGTCGCGCAGCCAGACCTGCGCGGCTGACAAAGAGGGGCAGAAAAGCTTGGTTGAACAAAGTAGTAGTAATGTGGTTATTTCTCTCCGTTTCCGTAATCATCAGTCGCCGTCCTCCTCATCTCGCCAGCTCGCGTGGCTACCGCTGTAGACATCAACCTCCTCCTCATCATCATCATCATCATCCTCGTCGTCGTCGTCATCGTCGTCGTCGTCGTCGCCGCCGCCGTTGTCGGTCTCGCTGCCGCCCTCGGAGATGCGGGCGAGGCGGTCCCAGCCCGGCCCCGCGTTCGGGGGCGCATGCGCCACGACGCCGAGGCGCGTGGGCCGCGCGTCCGTGAGGATGGCCTCTGTGTTGCACATGAGCGTGAGAACCAGGAGCGTGAGCCCGAAGGCGAAGAGGAGCATGTGCATGGCGGCGGGCTCCGGGGCCGCGGGGCACGCGCTGGCGCTCATGCGCAGCGTGCCGAGGAAGCCCCAGAGCAGGCTCGACACGATCATGAAGAGGATCGCCGCGAGCGCGCCGCGGCGGCCGAGGCAGGAGCAGCGGAGCAGCGCCGAGGCGAGCACGGCGTCGGCCCCGAGCAGGCCCGTGGCCACGGCCAGAAACGAGCGGCGCTCGTCGCGGCACTGCCCGCCCCCGGCGGCGTCGCTCCAGTGCCTGGCGGTGACCATGAGGCCGAGGCCGGCCGTGAGGTAGATGGGCCCGCACGCCAGTACTGCGCGTCGCGAGCGCGCGGACCAGCAGAGGCATCGCAAATGGTACAGCAGCACGGAGTCCATGGGCGCGTCCGGCGGCTTGGCGAGCTCCATCTCGGCGACCCACACGACGAAGAACACCCCGCCGG
>KQ758850.1:12996931-13019165 GCA_001462505.1 Aurantiochytrium sp. T66 | reverse complement strand
AGCGCGCGCGGCGCCGGACGGACGGACGAGCGGGTTTGGGGCTCACGAGCGATTTTCCACCGCCGTTTGGAGCTTAGGCCTCTTTTGTTTGTAAAATAAAATCTAAGAGGCCTATCATGAGGCCTTCCTATTTCCGTGAATAGACGCACGGTAAGTGAATATTTCTTTTACAAGACCCGGAGAATATGCGTCGAATATGCTCAGGCAAGTTGTCGCGCGCGCAAGGAGATGCGAGGTGGTCTTGTGCTGCGCAAGGCCCGCGGCGTGGCCGCCGTGATGTCGCGGAGGAGGGCCAGCCTGCAGCATGCCCATGATCCTCTTGAGGCAAAACGCGGACGCCAAGAGCCGAGAAGCTTGGGATCATTCGAAGCTCGCGATCATGGATCATATGAAAACGAAGAGAGCATCTCGACTCGAAGAGAAGCGCGAACCTTTCAGACTCCAATCCCGCCCGGCGCAGCCCGGCCAGCGGCGGCGCGGCGCGCAGGTCGACCCGCCGGGCCCTCCCCTTGGGCGCTTGCGAGCGCTGCTGGCTCGCGTTCTCCTTCGCCCGCTTTTCGCCGCGCTAGGAGGCGGCGGCGGCAGGAGAAGGTGCGGCACCCTGCTCGGATACACGACCAAGCCCGGCGCCACGAACGAACAACGTCAGCCGAGACCTTGAACGGCGACTACGGGTTAGCCGTCTCGCGACGAGCGAGGTGATCACGCTCTGGCTGGACCTAGTGGCTTCAGCTTGCACCATGAGCGTACTGACGCGAGCAGAGATTGTGCGAGCGCCAGCCGCGAATGTCTGGATTTCCGGCTGCGACGGTCGGCTGCAAGCCGTGCAGCCGCGCTCTGCGCTCGAATCAGTGCGCCAGGTAGTGGCAAGAGCACATATTGACGCCAAAGACTGCTTCTTCACATGCAACGGGAGGCCACTTCGACCAGCGGTGACAATGGCTGACAACGGCGTCCGCAACGGCGACACGATTGAGGTTCACAGGCGCATCAGAGGAGGCCTGGACATTGTCTTGTCCATCCTTATTGGCGTGGCGGTTGTGCTTGGTCTGATCGCTCTGTATTATATTCTCCCCAAGATCGTGGCCTGTCTCGGGTGGTTTTGGCGCAATGTCATCGCGCCACCTCTGTTCTGCCTCTACGACTACATCCTCACACCCATCGGTCACTTCTTCCGAGACTGCATTTTTGCCACCAAAGAGGCATGTTGCGACTGCTACGACGGCTGCGACACCTGCTGCAACCCTTACAAGCGCGTGTAGGTGAATCTAAGGTTTTCCGCGATCTCGAATATTTGTTGTCTGTTGGCGATCTCGCAGATCGACAACAGCGAGATCGCGAGCGAGGGAGGTACAGCCGGTGTGCGCGCGTCGTGGCTTTAGCTTTAACTTTTGCAAGGGGCAGGGGCTGGCCGCTCGTGCGAGCGGGCCGGCCGCCTGCCCCGTGCCTCTACAAGCAATGTGTAAATTCACCCACTACACAAACCTTTGTTGCCACACGGCGAAGACCGGCTACTCACCCCACGAGACGAGCCTGAAGACAATACGCACGCTACGCGGAACCCGGGCCTTGGGCCTTGGTGACGGATGAAGCCTTGTTATACAAAGCGGCAGCTCTGGGCTTGTTTGGTAGCCTCTGCCAGTGAGCTCAGCAGGATATGCCTATTGCGCACCTTACCTTATCCGTTACGGACGATTCGCGCCGCCGCCCCCAAGCCGCAGCCGCCGCCGCCGCCCCCAAGCCGCTCTGGACCGCCGCAAGCTGGGCGAAGCGCTTGTCGCTGGGACGCTGGGCAAGCCCAGGCTGTCCCACCAAACCATCATTCGCCGTCGCCAACGGACGCGATCTTCATCGCGACTCGTGACGCGGGCGCGCCCGCTACCGTGCGTGCGCCTTGCTTGCAAACTATGGAAGCGGCCACGACACCAAGCGAGGCGGCGGGGCCCGCCAAGGGTAAAGACCAGCGCGAGCCGGACGTCGACGAAACGACGAGGCGCGAAGCAGGCGCCGACACCGGCGCGGACATTGTCGGCGTAGCAGCCGACGACACGTTAAATGTGAAAGCGCCCGATGCGCCGGCAGACGACGACAATGAGGAGGAGGATGAGGATGAGTCGTCCTCGTCGTCTTCAGAGGAAGCCTCGGTGCTCGGCCAGGAAGAGGAGGCCAAGCTCTTTCGTGTTGAAGAGTCGCAGCTGCAGGAGTAAGTCTCTAGTCTCGCCGGAACGCTTGAAACTTATCCAGAGTCTAACGGGACAATTAGGTACCTTACGCAGATGCGAATCGACAGCCTTTTCGAGGAGCTCGTCGAGGAAATGCTCGTAGACACACCCGACAACCCAGTCAAGTACATGATTGACTACCTTTTTGCGCAGTTCCCAGACCAGGCCCGAGAATCGTCTTTCGCAAACACTTTCCCGACGGCCGCCAACCTCGTAGGTGGTGGCATTCCTCTCACAGGGATATCAGCGCTATCCATGTCTCCCAAGGAGGACGAGCTTGAGGGTTCTGACGACGAGGAAGAGGTTGCCGGGCGTGCTCCCGACCTTGTCAATAAAGGCGTCAAGCGCAACGCCGAAGCCGCGGCTCGTCGACGCGGCGCTGTCTGCACGCCGGCGCCCTCGGACCTCGCGTTGCTTCAGAATGTCGTCATGGACGCGACGCAAACCACCACCAAAGAAGACCTGCAGATTCTTATGGACGCCCTTGAGAAAGACTATTACTTTTCGCACCTCGACGCGGGTCAGCGTGGCGCACTGGTCAAGGGATTTAGCATTCGATCGTTTGCGCAAGACGCCGCTGTTTGCCGCCAGGGCGAGACCTGCGGGCAATTTTTTGTGGTGGCTAGCGGAGAGTGCAGACAAGAGATGCACGATGAGCGTATCCTCACACTCAAGCCGGCGACCTGCTTCGGGCATGCTAACCTGCTGCACGCCACAAAGGCCATTACAACGGTAGTCGTGACAAGCGAGACGGCGCGCATCTTTTCGATTGCGGCAGAACACGCAAAGGCGCTTTTGCAGACCTTTCAGCAGACTGAACGCGTTGAAGCGCACTGCACGCTACTGCGCAAGCTTCCCATCTTCGGTCCCTCGGTGCTCTCGGATGTCGAGGTCATGCGATTGGCCGTGGATGTGGCTAGTATCGCGCATTTCGAAGCGGGCGAAATCATGGTGCGGCAGCACGCTCCTTCGGACACAATGTTCGTCTTGATAAGCGGCACTGCGCGGTGCGAGCAGCGGCTTTCGCCCGCCGACAGTGGTCAGCTCATTACGCGCTTTGACGCAGGAAATTGGTTCGGAGAGATCTCGCTCATCACAGACCGTCCCCGCGCGGCCTCGGTGGTGGCCGAGACGGCCATCTCTAGCCTCGCCATCTCGCGCGACCGCTTTGTGCGCGTCTTTGGGCCTCTCACCGAAGTCCTGGGCCGCGATGAGGAGCTTTTTCGCCGCTTCGTCTCCGACAAACTCTGACGCAGTCCTGTACACCGCCTATGCATACAATCAATCTTCTGAGAATTCTGCTCACGCCTCAGCGGCGCCAAGTGGCCCTCTTCCGGGCTCGATCTTACCATATCTTGCCAAGCTCAAGCTCAAGCTCGCCGCTGTGGGAGAACTAGGGCCAAAGTCCGAGCTGCGCGAACATGTGGGCGCGGCCTTGCTGCGTCGGCTGCTTGCGTGCGAGACGATGCTGCGCACGGGAGAGGGCATCGTGCTTGGTCGAGGCCAGTCGCCGCGCAAAGCTCTGGCCGTGGGCGCGGGCCTCGCGGCGCATATCGCGGGACTCGGCGCGCCTGGATGCCGCCGGCTGTGGGACGTCAGACCTTCTGGGCGCGCAACAAGCTGCTGCGCGTCGAGACCGGCGGAGCGCGGCAGCTGGTCGCGCGGCTCGTTGCCGTCGGAGCGGTCTTGGCGACCGCGACCTGTGCCGCTGGTGAAGCGACGCAAGGACTGAGCATCACTCACGTATTTTCGACCTTCGCGCCTCCAACCGCACAAGGTCTATTTGAGGCGGGCGTGGTTCAACAAAGCTGGGCGGAGGCGGCGCGGTTTGCCGAGACCACCATGCCGGGATTCCGAGTAGATATGATCAACCTAGTCCTCCCTGAGGACAAGGACACTGCCGCTAACCTTTCTCGTTTGCACAGAACCGTCCTTCTCGAGCGGCCGGTAACAAACATTGAGGGTCAGCGTGTTCCCGCGATTGGGGAGATCTTCGCGCGCGCCTCGGAGCTCGCCGAAACCCCCTGGATTGTGTACACCAACGCTGATATCGGGCTTGCTCAGAATTTCTACCTGCGTCTGCACGATATCATCCAGGAGTATCAGCACCCCACGCTCAAAGCGACCGCCCAAGATCTCGAGGACGCGTCCGTCATGCATGAGACCTGCCTCGCAGCAATGGAAAAGACGCTCAGTTGCGCACGAGCCAGAGCCCTCTGCGACGCTGACGCCACCGAATGGTGGGCGAACTCGAGATCCGGCTCGCGCAGCCTCGAGGCTACGTCATTGCTCGCACAGCACCTTCGTAACGCCGTGCGCACGAGCACGAGAATGATCAAGTGTCGCAGATCCGAGCATCAGCCATCAAGAGGTGCCGAGCCGCTCGCCTCGATTGAGATCGCAATGCATAAGCTGAGGCTCGCCGCGAAAGACCAGAACTGGGCGCTTGCGGGGACCATTACGCGCGTGAACTTGCAGGACTTGGCCGTGAAGCGGCTCTTTGCAGGGCAGAATGCGACACGCGTCACCCTGAACGATCTACAACGCGAGCTCGTAGTCGGGGGCGAGTCGCACCCTGGCAACGACTGTTTTTTCTTTCAGAAGGGCCGCGTGCCGCAGCCGGTGACTAGTCTCCTTCATCCGATGGGCATGCGACCATGGGGCATGTGGCTGCCCTGGCAGTTCCAGCATGGCCGAGCCGGGGCGCAAGAGTGGCGGCGCGTCGTGGGATCTCCGCGAGAGGTCTGGACGTTCCACCTCGGCGTATCCCTCGACTTGTGGCGGACGCAGGCTCGCTCATCGGACGGCGGTGCCTTCATTCTCGGGCTGGCGGCGAATTGGTTCAATGCCACGAATCAAATGTATGCCACTTCTTTCCGAGATGTGCCATGGTTCTGCAAGTCCGCGGAGCGCTGGCGCGACAAAGCGTTCTGCTCGAGTACTCCGCCTTCGTACTGCCGCGGGCGCGTGCACCTAGGCTGCAATGGCTTTGAGATTCCCGAACTTCGGACGACGCGGACCTATTTGCGCCTTTGTCGCGAGCTGGGTCTCGTCAACAAAATCTCGCGCAAGGAAGGCGACGACGGCACGGTTCCGTCGTCCGCCGTCTCGTCCTCTGCAAGGCCCATGATTCCCGCCAGCCCGCACGTCCTTCGAGTTTTTTGCAAGATGCTCGCTGACGTCGCACACCTCTCGAGCGCGTCGTCGCCCAGCTCGTCGCATCCGGCGTCATCAACAAGGTCACGGTCCGGCCCAGGGTCAACAAGTTTCCGGCAACGGCTCATTGACCTGCACAGCAAGCCGTCATTGACATAGAAGAGCCGCTCACGCCGGCCACTGCAGTGCGGGCCAGATGGAGGCGAGCACGAAGCCAACGTCGTCCAGCGCTCTGTTGCGATCACGAAGTGTCGCGCAAGAGAAGTTGGAGAGCCACGGAATCTTAGATAATAGTTCTTGGCGTGACAAAGGCCGCTCGGACTCGGACGAACGGCACCAAGCGCTCTCGAGACAAGGTTTGGTTAGGCGTAGCTACTTGCAGGACGAACAAATGATTTGTTTACGATGGCGATGATTTTGCCCAGTGGTGTCGATGCGTTTGCGAAGACGCGACGTTGTGATGAAAGTGGCACCATGGTGTCACGGTGCGCTCTCAAAAGACGGTGACACGGCGGCGGCCAGCAAAGCAACGAAATAAGGCTCCGACGCGTGGACAAGCAGCGGAGGAGGGAAGGAGAAGACGGCCCGAGCGCGAGATGCTTGCCGCGACGGGACAGCGGAAGCCACTGCCGCCGCTGCCTTCCCACGATGGCATTTACACGGCAGCGACGGGGAAAATGATACAGGCTCTGCGCCTGACGAAGAGCGAGCCGAGCGATGCGAGTCCTGCAAGCATCGAAGCGGGCTGCCCCGAGGAGAGCGCCTCGTGCGATGTTGATCATCGCGTGGAGGAAGACTCCATGGGCGATTCAAAAGACTTGGTCTTGGAGAATCACACGCTGCGTGAGGAGATCACGGAGCTCCGCCGCGCATTTGTCGATAATCTACGCGGTAAGAAGCGCCTTATGAGCGGCGGGCAATTTCGATCCATCGTTCAACTGCAGCGGCATGCCTCGCCTCTGGGCAACGCTACGGCCACCGCGGCTCCCGCGACGCCTGGCGCGGGTTTCCTGTCATCGCGCGGGTCAGGCTCTTCGGCCGGCTCCGTGTGCTCTGGATCTACGGAGCGTGTGCTGCTAGATCACGACGCTGAGGCCCCGATCCGCCTCGTGCACCAGGAGCGCGACCTGCAGGTGGCCCAAGGCCTGGTGCAAGCTCTGCAGAAGAAACTCGATGCCGCGCGCGTGGATCAGGCGCGGAGCAAGACCATAGAAGACGCCTCGCGGGTCAAGATCGAGCGGCAGGCGAACATGCTGACACTCATGCACCAGCGCATAGCGCATGACACGAGCGAGGCGGGCCGGCTTCGCGACCAGCTCAAGGCCAAGACCGACCAGCTCAAGCGCCTCCAGAACGAGCTTGAGCGCGAAAAGAAGAAGCTTGAGCAGGAGAGATTGAAGCCGCGCAAGCAAAGTGGCAGCAACACTACTTCGCGCCAGCAACCATGGACGCCGCACGACGGCCAGCAGGCAGACGATGAGGCGAGCTCGAGGGCCGAAACGACGACTCCGGAGCAGCCCGCCGCCGGGGCGAGCGGCGATCAGCAACGAGGTTCGCCGAACCCCACAGTGCAAGCGGGCTCAGCCAAAACAATTGCCATTGCGCGGCCCCGTACGGGGAGAGCGCTGCAGAAATGTCGCTCCGCCGACGCGACCTTGCATCGCCCCGGAACGGCGCCGCGGCTTTCAACGTCCGCAAGTGGTTTTCTCGGAGCGAAGAAGAACAAGCGCGCCAAAGGACCCAAGAAGAAGGCAGATGCTGCGGCAGTGCCTCCCGGCGACGGCGAGACCGTCGCGGACCTGGACGTCCACGCTGAGTACCTGCAGATCATGCTGCGTCGCGCCGAGGAGAAAGCGACTGCAGAAAGCAAGCAAGCCGAGCAGGCAGCGCAGACTGTTTCAAAGCGAGACGCCGAGCTTGCGCAGCTGCGAAAGCGCTTTGCGACGGTGTTAATGCGCGTGCAGGAGTTGACGGCCAAGGTTGCGCACGCGGAAAAATGCGAGATGGGCAACCTCAAGCGCGCGACGCAGCTGGAGCACCGCGTGCGCGATCTCGAGAGCAAAGCAGTCAAGGACGAGGAAATGATCCGTCAATTCGAGAAGGAGGTTTACGATCTGCACGGGCGCTTGGAGCGCGCCTTGCAGGAAGCGCGTGCCGCAGAGATGCAGACTGAAGCGCTCGGGCGAGATTGCGAGGACTCTCAGGCCAGACATCGGACGCTTGTCGAGGAGGTCAATCGCTGGAAGACCAAGTCTGAATCCCTCGACTCGGTCTGCGCTGAGTTGCTCGAAAATAAGGCGGCGCTCGCGCGCGCGCTCTCGGAGAAAGAAGATCTGGCCGCCATTGTGCAGGAGACAACGTCGGCCCGCGTACAAGATCGCTTTGTCGTTCAAGATGCGCAAAAACGCAACTCCGACTTGGAGCACCAGCTCGACGAGATGCGCCAAATGTACGCGGATCTCCGCGCGGAGCACACGCAAGTGCGCGAGATCGTGGGGCTCGATGCGAACGGTGGCTCACTGCGGAATGCCTTGCGCGAGAAACTCGGAAGCTACGAGCGCGAGATTGCCAAGGAGCGCCGGCGACGGCCGCCCGCGCCGCGGATCGCTCTGCACGTCGTAAGCCCGACCGTGAATGTGACTCTAGTCAAGGGTCACGATGTTCTCCCCGACAAAAAAAGCGGAGGGCCTAGCAAGCGCGCCCATGACCACAATCGCGACACGCGCGTCCAGTGCCGGGTAAAGGCTGATCGCGAGGCCGTGAAGCGCTGCATCGAGGATGCAGTGCTGCCAAAGTTTCTAAAAATGCATCTGGACACGGCGGCGACCGAGTCGGGCAATAGGGCGCCCAAGGAGTGGCTGAGCGAGGTGACCTCGAGTTTGCAGCAGGCGGTCGAGGGGTCATTGACGAGGTTGTACGATAAATGCGAATAACGGATACCACGAAGACTGAAAGTGTCACATACCCTCAAGCTCGCTTTCATGAAAGCCATGGACGACAAGCAGGCAGGCAGGCAGGCAGGCAGGCGAAAGGCTTATATGATGAGGTGTCGCAGCAAAAAGCTAAAACTAGACCATGGACGCCTTGGCGCCGAGTCCTTCGAGAGTCTTGATGATCTCCTCGGCATCCTCGCGCTTGACATCGTTCATGATGACGCCCGGGGCGCCCTCGACGGCGGCCTTGGCCTCCTTGAGGCCGAGGCCGGCCAGATTCTTGACCTCCTTAATGATCTTGATCTTTCCGCTGGCGTCGAAGGAGTCAAGCTGGATGCTCACGATCGGCTTGATCTCCTCTGCCGGGGCAGCCTCCTCGGCAGCCCCCGCGTCTGCTGGGGCTCCCATGGCGGGCATGCCGCCCATGGGCATCATCATGCCGCCAGCGGGCATATCCGGAAGGTTCAGTCGCGTGTTGAGCTCCTCGACAAGCTCGGAGACCTCGAGCAGGTTCAGGCCCACGATATCGTCAACGATCTTGGCGACGGCGGGGCTGACCTCCTTCTTGGGAGCCTCGGCCTCGGGGGCGGCAGCCTCGGAGAATCCGCGGGCCCAAGCGGCCTGCATCGACTGCCGCATCACCGTGTTTTGCCGCTGCCGCCGGACGGCAGCGATGGCGCCATGGCGGAGGTTGCCCAGCATGGTCTGTTTGTTTGTTTCTCGGTTTCCTAATTTGCTCTGCGTTTTCGCGTCAAGAAACCAATCGCAGTCCGGTTTGACATGTCCGTCGCGCGCGTACCACGTCTCTCGTCAGTGCTCGTCCTTTCCTCCCGTCTCCTGCGTCGCTACGCCCGCGCGCGCGGACGAGTCGCCGTCGGCCACCGGACCATTCCAGCATCATGTCCATCTCCGTTCGTCTCTCCCTCCGTCCGCAGCGCGGCCGCTCCCGGCAGAGGCGGGCGGCGGGGCTCGGGGCGTACGTACGAGCGTGCGAGCGTCGGGCGAGCGTGCGGGTTGTGCGCCGCCGCGGGCCGAGAAAGTCGCTCGATGATTAGGCTAGATTTGCCGGCTGCCAGACGGGGGCTGCAAGGCCGAGTGCGCCTTAATCAAAGCGGTCGTGACAGAGGGGGCCAAGGCTGCAGGTAAGGTGGACAACCGGGGCCTTCCCGCGCCAGCGAAACGGGCGTTACGCGTAACGATTTTGAGGGGGTTATACGAAAGACGGTTACGACGCAGCTCCGCCGAGATCCAAAACGACAAGACGTCCGAGATCAGGGCCAGCACGCTCGCGATGCAGCAAGACCTTGGGGAGCGACGCTCTGCACTCTGACCGCTGCCCTGGGAGGCTAGCGGCCGCCATAGCGATAAGATTTGCCGCAGGGTAGCTGAGGTGGGATGTCCTGCACGTCGTGCGCGATGACTTCGGTCTCCGGAACTACTTCGCTACGGCCAAACGCGAGCGCCGCGAAGGCAGAAGAGCCCGTCGTGGAGGTGGTGCGGCTTGTGGGCTTTACCTATGGGCTGCAAGACGTAGATTTTGTGCTGGAAGCTGCCGTCGCCGAGGTGGAGACCATCGCGCGCGATGCAAGGGCATTATCACCTGGGACGGCGACGCCTTTGCCGCCGACAGCTTTACGGCAGCTCTTGAGCTCCTCTACGCTCGGTTAGGCGAAGCACTCTTTGTGGCGCACCGCATGGCACACGCCGTTGAGGATTTGCGTGCGAATGGCGGCTTTAGCTTTGCATCCGCGCACACGATTGGGCACGCGGACGCGCTGCCCGGGGAGAGCGCATCTCGCTTCATCGTTGTCGCTCACCCCGAAGATCAGGCGAGCTCCTGGGTGGAGCTCTCCATGTGCGCTCTCAAATGGGCCCGAAACGTCGCGAGGGCGACGCGAGTTCTCGTGATTTGCATCGGCGGCGGCGACACTGTGCGCGTCGAAATGGCGCTTGTGAAAGGGGGCGAGCAGAAATCGCAAGAGCCAGGCTCGGTCGCTGGATTCGAGGTCCATTATCGTGCCCTTCAATGCCCAGTTTCGCGTCAGCATCGCGATGGTCATTTCGAGGTTTTTGACGTGATTCAATGAGCTTCCTGGGCGCATTGCGCTCAAAACGATGCCATCACCGTCTGAGTATGAGTCGCTCAAGATCGGATTACAATCCTGAGAACGACCTTGCCCTCTTTCCTATCGCCGGAAGCCGCGCTCCAGGCAGGGAAAGCCCAGCAGTCACCCCTCGAAAGCCTGTGCACTGTACTAGTTATCGATCAGCCACGGTGCGGCGAAGGCCTCCATGCCTGGTCCTGAGTCCGTGAGCCCTCGGGTCGAGCTTCTCGGGCATTCCGCAGTACCCAGACACCTTTTCCCCAAACTTTCTCGGGCATCTTCGCTGCAATGATCTCCGATCTTAGGACAAGTTCGATTGGCGTTCTACGTTGACGCAAGTCGACATCATTTTCTCTCTCCGCGCATGGATGATGGCAGCGGCGGCAGCGGCGGTCACGGGCACGGTCCGAGTCGAGGCCAAAAATGGTGTTCCAAAGCCGGTGTCAGGGGTTCGAAGTCTTACATACTATACTATGGGCGCGCGTTCCACCTGTTCTCTTTCGGGACCACTGGTTCGCGCGCAGAACTCCTACTCCGCGCGCCCGTCGGCCACGCCGCCTCGCGCCCTCCCGCGCGCCCAGCGGAGACGCCCGCGCCGCCCGCCGCCGCGCCCCTGCCTGGGCCCGCGGAGCCGGCGGCCCCTGCCCTGGCGCGAGATTCGGGCCGAGATGGCGAAGCGACAGCGCGTCGCGGGCGCCGAGACGGCCAAGAAGGCCGGAGCCAAGAAGGCCAAGGGCGACGCCGCGGCCCGCAGGCCGCACGGCGACGGCGACGGCCTCGCGAAGATGAGCGGCTCGAAGAAGACCCGCGCGAACACCCTCGATGAAGCAGCAGCAGACCATACGGACGAGGAGGACGACGGCGCGCGAAACGCCGCCCTTGACGACAAGAAGCGCCAGAATCGCCGCGCGCTGGTCGCCGGGGACGAGGATTCCGCCGAGGAAGACGCCAGTGGAGACGAGGGCAACGGCAGCGACGGGGACCAGCAGGAGGAGGAGGACGAGGCGTCCAAGGTGACCTTTGCCGCGCTCAAGGTCCACGAGGAACTGGTCAAGGCATGCGCGGGCCTCGGGTGGGAGTTCGCCACCGAAATCCAGCAGCAGGCGATCCCACACGCGCTCGAGGGCCGGGACGTGATCGGCCTCGCAGAGACCGGCTCAGGCAAGACGGGCGCCTTTTCTGTGCCGATGCTGTGCCGGCTGCTGGATCAGCCGACGCGGCGGCTCTTTGGGCTTGTGCTGGCCCCGACGCGCGAGCTGGCGTTCCAGATCCACGAGGTCGTCCAAGGTCTGGGCACTTCGATCGGTGTCAAGTCGTGCTGTGTCGTGGGCGGCGTCGACCGCGTCGCGCAGGCGATCGCGCTCGCCAAGAAGCCGCACATTGTCATCGGGACGCCCGGTCGCGTCGTGGATCACCTGGAAAACACCAAGGGCTTTACGCTCGACTCGGCGCGCGTGCTCGTACTGGATGAGGCCGACCGCATGTTGTCGATGGATTTCGAGGAGGAAATCAACTCGATCCTGCAGGCCATGCCCCCGCGAGGCACGCGGCAGACCTTTCTCTTTAGCGCCACCATGACTAGTAAGGTTGCCAAGCTGCAGCGCGCGTCGCTGAACAGCCCTGTCAAGGTCGAGGTGTCCAAGTCTCGGTACCAGACGGTCAAGACCTTGAAGCAAAACTACATGCTCACGCCGGCGCGCTTCAAGGACACGTACCTCGTCTTTATTCTCAATGAGCTGGCCGGTCAGACGGGCATCATCTTTGTCTCCACCTGCCACAATGCCACCCGGCTGGCGCTCATGCTGCGAAACCTCGGCATCGGCGCCACCGCGCTGCACGGCCAGATGCACCAGACCAAGCGTCTCGGCGCGCTGAACCGTTTCAAGGCGCAGGGCAACAACATCCTCGTAGCCACGGACGTCGCCGCACGCGGTCTCGATATCCCGTCCGTCGACCTCGTTGTCAATTACGACGTCCCCTCGAACGGCAAGGACTACATTCATCGCGTGGGCCGCACCGCTCGCGCAGGCAAAGCCGGCCGCGCCGTCACCCTCGTCACCCAGTACGATGTCGAGGTGTACCAGCGGATCGAGGCTATGCTCCGTGCCAAACTCAGCGCCTTTCCTGCGCAAAAGGACCTCGTCATGGTGCTCAACGAGCAAGTTTCAGAGGCCTCTCGGCAGGCCGTTCTGCAGATCCGCGAGGAGGAGGAGGGCAAGGGAGGCAAACGCAAGTTCCACGGCAAGTCTGGGCGTGGCGGCGGCGGTGGCAGCGGCAGCGGCGGCGCCGGCAAGCGCGGCCGGGGCCGAGGCCGAGGCCGAGGCCGAGGCCGAGGCCGCGCCTGACAAAGCTGGCCTGCAGTATGCAAAAGGAGAGCTTGAAGCATCGGCATATCCTAGGTCTAGACATTTTCTCTGTAGAAGTACACGATATCACATTTTGCGCGGTAGAAGCCTCTTTTCAACCATGCCGTCAAACTCAACGATGAGCAAAGTCTTGCACCCAAACGATCCGGGCTTGGTGAATCTCAGCAGTCTCGGACATTTTTGGACTGCAACGATTTAGACGTCTTTTAGACTCGAACCCCCGTCGGTCTTGCAGAAATTTTCAAGGAGATAGGAGATTTTCTGTGCCTGCTTTTATCAATGTGTTGGCCACATCTCATTTCTCTACAATCAATATATGCGCAGGGCTTCGAGGGCCACTACATTCGATCATACCATGTGGGCAACTCCTCATCTCATTCGCACTGAGAAGAAAAGTCACATAGGGCCGGGTTAGTAGTATGATAGGGGACTGCATGCGAAGTCCCGGTGTTGAATGTTTTTTTTTTTTTGCCCTTCCGAGTCCGTACCGCGTTCGTAGGACCCGCGGGCGTGCGGCGTGGCCCCAGCAGACTCCCACGCCTCCCAGCAGCCAGCACGTCCATCGCCAGCAGCCAGCACGACGCCAGCACCGTGAGCACCGTGACCGCTCGCGACCGTGTCCGTGTTCGGTGTTGTACGTAGCTCGCCCCACACCCGGGTCATGATGGCGCAATGTATGGCGCAATATTTATTCGGCACGTGCGCGGCTAAACCTTTGACCTTTAGTACTGCTTGCCTTGCTTGCTTGCGCAGGAGATCGCGCCGGAGGTACGTACAGGCCCTAGGCCTACACCCAGACCGAGATCATCGCGAGCTTCGGTCCGCCGCACGGTCGTCGCCTGCGGTGCGTGCGTGGCTGGCGTCCGCGGCTCGTGACGTCGATCGGCCTCGACACGATGGCGGAGGGCAGCGAGGCCGCGGCGCGCGTCAGGACCGACGAGGTCCTGAGCGACGCACTCCAGGTGGTCGACGTGGAGAGCGGCGAGAAGATGGCGTTCTCCAAGGTCTTTGAGGACGGCAACGAGACCGTCACGGCAGTGATGCTGCGGCATTACGCATGAAACATGGCGGCCGAGCGTATCAAGGAGGTTCTTGAACACGCTTGGCTTTATGAGCGCTCCACCGTCGTCTTTGTTGGCACGGGGAGCCTCGCGGTGGCCCGCGACAAGGCCGCCGAGCTCGGCCTCTTTGATCGCCAAGAGGACCTCCGCGTTCGCTTCGTGACCGACGAGTCGGGTGCCACGCACCTCGCCTTCGGCTGCTTTAGCGGCATCGGCCGCACGCTCAAGCTCCGCCGCCGCGAGAACTTTGTCGGTTTCGTTGAGTTCTTTGGCATCATCTTCCGCAAGGGCTGGCGCGTCGCCGCGCCCGGGCGCGAGAACAATGTCGGTCTTCCCTTTATGCAAGGCGGCCTCGTCGTCTGCGACAAGGTCGGCAAGGTCACCTTTGCGCTCCACGAGAGCAGCCCCGGGTACCCTCGAATCGACTGGGCGGCCGTCGACGCGGCCACGGCCTCGCTCGGCCCCGCCGCTTCTTCCGAATAGCCAGTGAGTAAAAGCTTCAGGCCGCAGTCTCTCGCTCCTCCTGATGACGCGAAGGCGCGAAATGCATGCGACTTGTGCAGCGCCCTTTCGCAGACCGTGGATGATGAGCGAGGCCTGCACGGCGACTTAGCTAGGACTATTGGCAACATCAGATTACATACATGATTCGTGACCCGCCGGCCCTACCTTGGCAGCCACGCTGGCAAGAATAGGCGCTCCTCGGCGGTGAAGTCCATAGTAAAGAACTCGATGAGCTGGTGGTCCAGGAGACGCACGCTCTGCTTGCAAAAGCGAGAGTATTCCTGAAAGATGCCGCTGAGCGCGTATCCCTGCAACTTGCGCAGGCAGCCGACGAGCGTCCCGGTGCGGTGCTTGCCCTTGTCGCAGTGAATGAGCACCGGGTGGTTTCGCACGTCGAGGATCTCACGGAGCGCGCAGCGGATGGTGTCGAGACTCATCTGGCTAAAGGGCTCCTTCTGTCCCTCTAGAGGGAAGCGTTTGAGCCGGATTCCGTTGCGCGCGATGAAGTCGCGGTTGTCCTCGCCGATCTTGAGCTCCATGGCCTCCTCCGCCGACAGACAGATCATCGTACGGATCTTGAGGTGCTTGATAAACGAGAAGTTCTTCGCGTTCGGGTACCCGCTGCGAAAGACGCCCTTGGCCACCATGGCAAAATTGAGCGGCGGGATGAGCAGCTTGTCGCGGCTCACTTGAGGCACGTCCAGGAACACCTCGTCGTCCCCCTCGTCCTCATCCTCTGCGTCCTCGTCGCTGTCGAGGTCCTCGTCGCCGAGCGCCAAGGCTTCAAGGCCGGATCCCACGCCGTTCGCGAGGTCTCCCTGCTGCTCCTGCTGCTCCTGCTGCGCATGGTTCTCGTCGACGGCGGCGAGCGTGGCGGCGGCACCCTCGCCGTCCGCCGTCGCGGCGTTGTCGTCGACGTCGTCGTCGCCGTCGCGCGCCATTGCCGCCCTCCTGTCGGGCGCCCGCAGACCACCTTCCGCACGCCGCCGCGGCCTGCCTCGCGGGCCACCTCGCGGGCAGCCGGCCGGCCCGCGCCGCGGGGCTCGCGCGCGCGGCGCCCGCGGAGCGCGTCGGACTCCGGCGGGGCGGGCGGGCG
This sequence comes from Aurantiochytrium sp. T66, assembly GCA_001462505.1. Lineage (NCBI taxonomy): Eukaryota > Bigyra > Thraustochytrida > Thraustochytriidae > Aurantiochytrium > Aurantiochytrium sp. T66. The sequence goes on along the minus strand of KQ758850.1, from coordinate 13,003,722 downwards.
CCGGTATGGACCTCGAGCGCGCGCTCCTCGCGGACGACGACGACGGCGACAACGAGGAGGAGGAGGAGGAGGAGGAGGAGGCCCGCCGCCCCGAGGACCGCGATGCCCCGGAGAAGATCGCGCTCTTCTCGCTGACGTCCGCGACGGTGATCGCCGTCGGGTGTCTGGGCATGATCGAGTACTCGATGGTCATGCCGTCGCTGGCCAAGTACGTCAAGGAGCTCGGCCAGACGAACGTGTTTTATGGCGCCTGCCAGGCCGTATTCTCGCTGTCGAGGCTCGTCTTCATGCCCGTGCTGGGACGCTGGTCGGACCGCCGACCCATGATTGAACCGTTCTTGTTCTGCATCGTGGCCGCCATGGCCGGGAATGTGATCTACGGCCTGGCGTACGGGCTGCGCAACGCCTGGCTCATTCTGCTGGCTCGCGTGCTCGTGGGCATGGGCGCCGCCAACGCAACGCTGACCATGAGCTTTGTGGCCAGGATCACGGCGAAGGAGACGCGCACTAGGGCACTCGCCATGCTGAACGGCTTCAATCTCATTGGCGTCGTCATCGGCCCAGCCACCAACCTTCTCGTCGCCGATGTGCGGTACACGTTCAGCCCCGCCGTGGTCCTCAACGAGCTCACGAACCCAGGCTGGCTCATGGTCGTCTTGCTTGTGGCGCTCCTGGTGCTGACCTTGGCGACCTTTAACGAGCCGCCACCTTTGACCGCGGCGCCGACGGACGATTGTGCGCGGCCCTCTGCGGCCTCGATCGGGAGCCCCTTTTCCGTGGTGTCGCTGCGCCGCCAGTCGGTGGTGTCCATCCTCTCGGACGAGACCTCCGAGCCCATGCTCAACACCCCGCTTCTCCAGCAGCAGGCAGCGGCCAGCGGCGCCACGGTGCGCGGCCTCGCGAGGAACATCCTTCATTACAACCTCTGGGTGCACTTTATCATTAGCTTTTGTGGGAATTTCGTGCTCAATGAGCTCGACACGGCGCTCCCCGCGCTCACCGCGCATGATTTCGGCTGGGATGCAATTGCAAACTCATACGCGTACGCTGGCCTCGGCCTTACTGTCGCGGCCACACTCGTTTTTGTCGTCGTCACGACGCGCTTCATCTCTGATCGCGCCTTCATTGGCGCAGGTCTCACCCTCATGCTGCTCGACCTTATCGTCGACATTGCATTCTGTCGACACACTCCGGGAATGCCGGTCTTTGTGGTTTGCGTATTTCTCCTCGCGAGCGCGACGCCCATCGTCGGGTCGCCCAACATGAGTCTTTTCTCCAAGCGTCTCGAGGAAGAAGACAGCCTCGCCGGCGACATGGGCCTGTACATCGGTCTGCTGCAGGGGACAAACGGCCTGAGCCGCGTCTTTGCGCCCCTCTATGCCGGCTTTGCGCTCCTCAACCTCGAGGATCACCTCCACGTCTACACCGGCCCACTCGTGGTCGTCTCGGTGGCGCTCCTGGTCTATGCGTATAAATTTCACACGATCCGTGAGCGCTCGCTGCTCGTGTGACCGCGAAGAAGAGGGCAGCAATTTTCACAAGGGGACACGCGAAGTGAGGAGATCACAAGGTTATAGAAACCAATGCTGCATCAAAAATGCGCAGAAATTGCGCCATGACATCTTGGGACGTAACTTATTTTAGACCTTAAACTCTGCCAATTTCTGCTGAACGACGCCGGCGCCCTCATTCTCCCAACCCTTACCGCTCACGTCAATGCGCTCGCCCATCTTGTCAAGAGTCTCCTTGAGCATGTCGCCAAACTCCTTGGCCATGTCCTCCATGCGCTGCTTGTGGCTGTTGATCTCGGCGTCCTTTTGCGCGATAACCTCCTCCCGCTCCTTCTTCATATCCTCGATGCTGGCGTTAGCTTGCTCGAGCTTGTCATTGAGCTCGTTGATGGTGTTCTCCAAAATGTTGATGCGCGTGAGGAGCTCCTCCTGCATCGACTTGTACTGCCTCGTCATGTCGGCAGTGATCTGGAACGTCTGTTTCTGCTCATCCTCAAAGTCGCGCTTGAGCTCGATGACGCGGTTCTGGATCTCGCGCCGCGCCGCCATCGCCTTGGTGGCCTCCTCCTGGCGCTCGGCGAGCTGCCTCTGCAGGGCCAGGTTCTCCGCCTGCAGCAGCTTGGCCACCTCCATTGGCGTCAGCTCCGCGCCGCCATCGCCGCCGCCCTCGTTCTTCTTGCCCTTGCCCTTGCCCTTGCCCATGGTGCTCCGCGGCTTCGGCCTGCCCGAGTACGCGTGCGGCCGGCCTCTTCGGCGGCAGCTTTCGCGCCCGAGCTGCGTTCTGATGTCGGTCGACCGGCGCCGAGACGCGCGCGCTCGCGGCCTCCTCTCCCTCCTTCCCTCCTTCCCTCCCTCTGGACGGAGGTCGCAGGGCGGCGGTGCTCCTCGCGCGAGACTTGCGCTTCTCGCGCCTCCGAGTCTCGCGCGCGTGCAGCTCTGTCTGGCACATAGCCGTTGACCAAAACGGGTTGCGCACTTTTATGCGCCTTATGCATGCCGTGCGCTAAACGATACGCTCAACAAGATTATCATGGTCCCGGACCCTTGCACGCCAGGCGAGGCGGAGGTGAGAGCGAAGAAGGCGGCGCTGGACTGGAGTGGAAGTGCATGTGACCTGTAGTACGGACGTATGTATGCGCGTAGCGAGAAAGAATTGAAATATGTACAAGGGTGATCTGATCTGCGTCACGCCGTCACGCCGACTCGCCGTCAACGCGTCTCGCGCGAGTTCAAGGGGAGCCCCATCCTCGTGCACACGCGCTTGACGAGTGCGTATAGGGGCTTTTGCTGCGGATAATTGTCGCTCTCGAGCTCGATGATGATCGCCTCTGGGGCGGTCTCTGGATTCTGCGGCGCACGCCGTGCGAGCCTCGCGTCGCTGAAGTTGCTTTGGGCTCGGCAGAAAACCGACGTCGAAGATATCAAGGATAAAAGTCCCGAGGAAGCCGTCGTTTCGGAAGTCAGCGAGAAAGTTATGTGGTATGGTGGCGCACGAGGAGACTATATCATTCCCTGCTCTCTTCGATTGATTGACGCGTCGGCAGGTATCACGTTGCACAAGTGCGAAGCGAGTCCGGCCCGCCGCCGTTGCGGCTCCCGTTTGCAATGCAACGCAACGAAACCCACGAGTTTGACCTTGTTCGCGTCCGGGGCTCCATGGCTGGTGCACTCCAAGAAGCGGAAGCGCAAGGAAGGCATGAGATTAGGAGCAAACCTCTGTAAAAGGGGCGGCGACGACTTATCAAGAGCGCAAAACCTCGGCATGGCAAAGATCAGTCTGGGACCATCGACCTCGCTGACCACGAGGACGCCAGGGTCAATACTTGTACCCATGATGCTTCGCACAGTCTACTCTTCAACTCGCGACCGACCGCTTGCTGTAGGGCTGGAGCATCATCGCCCCAGGGCCAGAGCATCAGTGTCCCTTATAGTTCAATTTGCAACGTGCATCACGTTACTGGGCCACTGTGCGCCCGCACCTAGGCCTGGCCTGAATACGCTAGCTTGGCTTGGCTATTTATGCATGGATCGGATGGCCGCTCCTCAGACTTGTCGTCACGTTATGAAGATGGTCATCATCCCCAGGTCTGGATCGCAAGTCCTTTTCGATACCTGTCCCGGGTCCCTGTTGGACCCCGCCAAGATAGGCGAAGGTCCCGGGATGCCTTGTGGTCATCTAGATCAAGCTTCCTACCGTCGCAAAGCAGCCTTCGCCTGCTCCCCAAGGGCGCGAGGTTGGCTTCGGTGATCTTGGGCGCCGACACATCTCCCACGAAGACCTCATGTGGCACCCTTCGCAATGCAAAATGCCTCATTGTCTCCCCGTGCTGGTCGCAACCACCGGGCGTTCAACTAACGTACCGTACGTAGAGCGGCGCGGCTGGCTGGCTGGCCGGCCGGCTGGCCACCGGGCCGCGAGCTGAGATGGCGCCGAGAGACGATGTGGACGGATGGGAGGGAGAACTCCGCGCGAACGGACTCTTGAGCGACGCGACGCGGCGCGGTTACCGTACCATGGTACGTACCTAGTACCGCTTCTCCTTCTCTCTCCCTGGGGTGGACGGTGTCCATGAGGTGTCCGTGAGATGTCCCTCAAAAGCAGAAGCTCGACGGCGGGGAAAGTCGGTGTCTGCTCTCACCTTTGATGACGCTGGGCAGCCTCAATTGGACACGACGGTGCGAACATTACCCTCACCCGAGCTTTCCCCACTGCCAGCCTGCCAGCCTGCCAGCTGCCGCAAATCGTGTCACCGAGTCCGGTAGGTCGTGCACGGTTGGTCAGCTGTGACCAGACCGTGGCCAGGTGTTGACGCCGCGTCTGCGAGCGCTCCATGCAGTGCGCCTCATGGCTCCGAAGCTTGCCAAAGCGACGCGGAGTCTGGCTGAGCAGGCCGTCGTGCCCGAATCCACCTTGCGCGGCAACATTCTCCGCCCACCACGCTCGCACCACGCTCGCTCTCGAGAGCACGCTCCCGAGAGCGGTCGGTCTTGAAAGTGGACGCCGAAAGGTGAAGGCGGAAGAAGGGTCGCGACGTCGAAGGCCAGACGGCCAGCCGGCTCTCGCGAACGCAGTGCCTGCCTGGAGTAATGGACGTGTTTGCTAGCGTCGTGACGGAGATGAGACGCTGAACCTAAGTGCTATCGGCGCATTCGCTCTCGAGAGCGGGCCCCGTCGGGAGGCACGCACGTCCCTCAAATTTGCGCGAAGATTGCTCGAAGAAAGAAGACCTCATCGAAAGCATGGACCTCGCCGCGGCGAGCTCGGACGGGCAGCAGACCCGAAATATCAAGTCTGAAGAAGCGAAAACAAGCTCAAGCTCAAGACAAGACATCCAAACGAAAGAAAATCACTGCAAGCCTCCTCCCCAAGAACGATGGCTAGCTCCATCAAGCTTTTCAAGTACATCGTCAAGGACCTCGTGGCGGCCCTTGGCAACGTGGATGGACTCTCTCTTGTGCGCTCTGGCATCGCCAGGGTGCGCGACGGGGACGAGACCCACTCGCTCGAGCTACCCTCGGATTCCGGAGATGTGCGCGAATCCGTCGACGACATGCTCAAGACCCTCGCTGACATCAGGGCCGCGGGTGCGCTCGGGCAAGCCGAGATGGTTCTAGATGACATTCGCGGTGTAGCGAGTTCCAAGGTGGGGCAGCCAACGGAACGAAGGCCTTCTGCGCCGCTAGCAGCTCCCCCGATCGATACCGGCGATGACGACAACGACAACTTAGCGTCTTCGTCTTCCGACGCTGGGACGCCCAAAACCCGCGATTCTCAGTCGACCCCGGAACGCTTGCGTGGAAAGCGTCCAGCGTCGCCGGACGACAACGCTACCGATGATGGTGCCTCCGACGGAACTGCGAGCGACTCCGAAGACGACTATATCGAGTCCGACACCGAGAGCTTCGAGGATGATGCCGAGACCACCGATCAGCTGGTCGAGGCCTTTCGGAACACGTACTTTGGCGGGGTCGAGTGGAGCGTGACCGGCGCTTGTATGGGATTCACGCTCAATTCGCCGGATTGGCGCGACTGGGTCCACGTGGTGTCCAAGATGGGCGAGCTCCTGGAAGCGCCCAAGACCCTGGAAGCCTTCATGGTCTTGCGCATCAGCTGCAGGCTCATGGAGGACGACTTCGAGGCCCAGGACCTGGTCAACCCGGACCTGCCCGTGTTTCACGAGTTTTGGAAGCGCGGTCGCGCTGTGTGCAGCTGCATCATGCAGGGCGGCAAGACACGGCGCTGCATCCTGCTCCGCGGTTACGTGCACGCTGGTGTTCACGACAAACACGCCCTGGTCCTTGCCAACGGCATGGCCGCCGCGTATACGGACATGGACTCTGCTATGCAGGGCCTGAACGAGGACTATCGTGTAAAGGTGCCCAAGACTGTGCGCCAGCGCAGCCGCTACCTCCCGGAGAAAATCTTCCTCTTTACGAGGTTGAACCAGGTCGGGGGTCTCGCAGAATACCATCAGCGGGAGTCGAAGTCCACCGTGCACTTCAACGTGCGTCTCTCCAACACGGCCGCCCTCAACTCAATGGCGACGCCCTTTCGGAACACGCTCGAGGGAGGCTTTACTTCGGAAACAACACATCTCATTCTCGATGAGTCCCACGAGGCTCTGGGGAAGCGCATCTTTGCCTGCGACGTGCGCGATCGCCTCCGTGACTGGCAAGACGTGACGCTGGTGACGGCCACACCGATCGCGCAGTTTGTCGTGCCCGACTTGATTGGCGAGACTTTCCGCTCCGTCGAAGTCATTCCACGACCCGGGTACTACCTTTACGGCCCGGACGCCGCGCACCCCGAAAGGGACAGCGAAGACGGCAAAATCCTTGTCGTCGCGTACATCGCAACGGACGCAACGGAGGAGGGCAGCAGGGCCATATCGCTCGAGGCCCACAAGGCGCTCATTCTGAAGGACTTTCCCCATGCGTTCTTTCCGCTTAGCAGCCGGGCGGCGAAGAAGGCGCGCACCGACGCAGATCCCGTGCCGACGATCGAGGTCCTTGCTGACATGCCCAAGTGCGCGGTCCCGCAAGAGTACGTATACGCCCTTGCCAGGCTAGCTCAGCTGGCGCACTCCCACTTTTGCATCGTGTTGAACGAGGTCAACGGCAAAGACCCGACGCAAGGTGGGTCGAGCATCAACATTGGCCATGCTGTTATTGCCAAGTGGATCGTGCAGAACACGACCATGCTTCGGGAACGTGAACGTGACCGGCGCGTTACCAGAGGCAAACGTGCCTCCATCGTCGCCTACACGGTGTATCAGTACT
>KQ758850.1:12946702-12972764 GCA_001462505.1 Aurantiochytrium sp. T66 | reverse complement strand
CGCCGCTGGATCCTCGACTTTGTCCAGGACTGGTACGAAAAGAGCGACGAGCGCGTGATCGTGGTGCAAGGCGATGGCGGTGTGGGCAAGAGCACCGTGCTGGCGGAACTCTGCCGGCGCGGCGGCGCCTTGGGCGGCGACGAGATCGCGCCCGAGAGCCAGAAGCGAATCTCGATGCGTCAAAGGCTCTCGCGGCGCAGCGGCAAGGGAGCAGGCCCGATGCCGGTCGCGGCCATTCACTTTTTCAGACACGACCGAGATGCGGCCAAGTCTACGACGACGGCGCTGAGGAGCATCGCCTGGCAATTGTGCAGCGCGCTGCCCGGATTCGCCGCGGCGCTCGAGCAAGGGCTCATGGCCAAGACCAGCGACGAGCTCCAAGCGCTAGAGGACGTCTTTGATACCGTTCTCGCGGCACCGGCCGCCAAGGTCGACGAGACCCACCCGCCGCGCGGGCGGCACGTCGTGGTGCTCGACGCCCTCGACGAGTGCGGGAACACGGCGCAGTTTATCCAGAGAATTATCGTCCAGCGCTGGACGGCCAAGCTACCGCCGTGGCTCTGCCTTTTGGTGAGCACGCGGCCCGAGGCGCAGATCCCGGAACTGATGCAGGGCTTTCGGGCCAAAAAGCTCGAGGTCAGCGACGAGAAGAACCGGGCAGACCTGCGCCTGCACCTCGAGCGGATCTTGCGCGGCGAAGTCGTCGAGAACGAGGTCGGCGCGGTGGCCGACGAGTTGACGGAGCGGTCCGGGGGGCTCTTCTTGTGGGCGAGCTTTCTGCCCGATACACTGCGTCGCCTTCGACGCGAGACGGGCATGGAAAGAGACACGCTGCTGCGCCGGCAGGATGTTGTGGGCGAGGAATGGTTCCCGTCCGGCCTGAGCGGCATGTTCAGAAAGTACTTTGCGCGGTTCCGCGACGAGGCCATGGGCGGCAAGGACCGGTACGAGCTCGTGCTGGCGCCCATCGTGGCGGCGCGCGAGCCTCTCTCCAAGGAGCTGGTCCACGCCGCGCTCGGCGAGCCCACGATGCAGGCTACCGAGCAGCTGATTCAGAAGGGCCGCAATCTACTCTACCAGACGGGCAGCGGCGGGGTCGGGCTCCTGCACAAGAGCATGGCGGACTGGCTGACGGACGCTGACCAGGACGAGGACTTTCACGTCGACAAGGAAAAGGGCGATGCGCTCCTTGCGGAGGTGCTCCTGCAGCGAGAAGACGATCCGTTCTCGGTCAAGCATCTCGTGCATCACCTTGTCCGGTGCGGGCGAGGGGAAGACGCCTTCGCGCGCTTGAATGAGTTTAGCTGGGTGCGCCGGGTCATCTCGCAGGGCGAAGACCAGGACCAGCGCCGCCGAGCCATTAGCGCCCTCCTTCGGGACTGCATAGAGCTTGGCATTTTCGACGCCGAAGAGAGCGAGACGCCTCGTTTTCTGAGCAAAGCTACGAGCGCCCTTAGCTGGGACCCACGCGAGCTTGCGTCGCAGGTTCTGGGCCGCCTCGCTAAGGCCGGCGAGGTCGAGCACCCTTTGCTGCAAAGCCTCGAGGTGCCGACTGGAGGGCCCTGGCTAAGGCCAGTGAAGACAAGCCTGCCTCACCCGCGGGACCCTCTGCTGCAAGTTCTTCAGGGCCCGCCTACTTCGTACGTCCATGGCGCGGGAGTGGACGGCGACATGGTGGTGACGGCGTCCTCGGACGCCCTTGTGCGTGTGTGGAGTGCGCTCTCTGGCGAACTGCAGCAGGTGCTCGAGGGTCACACCGGCGAGGTCACGAGCGTCGCTTTGCAGGGCGAGCTCGCGGTGTCGGGGTCTCAAGACAAGACGGTCCGACTGTGGAACACGCGTACGGGCGAGCCGCAGTCCGTGCTCGAGGGCCACACGGATTTCGTCACGGGCGTGGCGCTGCAAGACGGAGTCGTCATTTCCGGGTCGAAGGACAAAACGGTTCGTCTTTGGAATGTGGCAACGGGCGCGCTGCAGCATGTATTCAAGGGCCACAAGGACGAGGTCATGAGCGTGGCGGTGGATGGTGACTGTGTGATTTCTGGGTCCAGGGATCAGACGGTGCGTCTGTGGGACGCAAAGACATACAAGCCAAAGCGAGTCCTCAAAGGACACTCTTCTGCCGTCATGGGCGTGGCGGTGCAGGGGGACCTCGTGGTATCTGGGTCCGAGGACAAGTCTGCGCGCGTGTGGAGCGCGCGCACGGGAAGCCAGCAGCACGTGCTAGAGGGCCACCTGTTTGCGGTCGTGAGCGTGGCAATCCAAGGCGATCTGGTCGTTACTGGATCCTGGGATGCGACTGTGCGTGTATGGGAGGCGCGAACCGGCCAATTGCAGCACGAGCTCACCGGTCACTCCCTCGAGGTCACCGGCGTGGCGATCCAAGGTGAGCGCGTGGTGTCGACGTCCTGGGACACTACAGTACGTGTGTGGAACGCGCATCCCGACGGGGCCGACTACAAGCTGGAGAGCCACGCGCTTTCGACCGAGGGCGTCGCGGTGGACGGCGACACGGTCGTGTCTGGGTCATTGGACCAAACGGTTCGCGTCTGGAATGGCGCGACGGGCGCGCTGCAGCACGTGCTCGCGGGCCACACTTCCTATGTGTATGGCGTGGCGGTGGAAGGCGACGTCGTCGTGTCCGGGTCTGACGACTCGAATGTGTGTCTGTGGGACGCGCGCTCGGGCGAATTACGGCACGTCCTTGATGACCACACGATGTGCGTCAAAAGCGTGGCGATAAGCGAGGGCGTAGTGGCGTCTGGGTCGTGGGACAAGACGGTTCGCCTATGGGATGCGCGTTCCGGCGAGTTGCTGCGAGTGCTCGAGGGCCACGAAGGTTGGGTGGTCCACGTGGCGATGGATGGTGAGTATGTCTTGTCCGGGTCCATGGACTCGACCGTGCGTCTGTGGCGTAAGCGAACCGGCGAGCAGATCTTGAAGCACCGCTTTTCGGGGCCGATTGCCGCTCTCGAGCTTCGCGCAGGCGCGCTACGCGTGGGCTACTATGATGGTTCCGGGGGACCGCGAAGGGACAGCTGGTTTGTGCTCTCTGACCCCCTCTCGCCCACCTTGCGGGAGGTACAGACGCTGCCTGACGCCTTGCTGCCGTCGATTGAGGTCGAGAACGGGACCCATTTGTCGATTCGGGGCATGCCGGCAAAGGACGGGCAGAGGGAGTCTGGCGCGGGGCCTGTTCCGAGCGGCTCAAGCGTGGGGTTTACGACGGACAACATCATTCACAGGTATACGCAGCAGGGCGACATTGTGGTGATTGGCGAGCTAGGCGGCATGGTGCACATTCTCCACGTTGATCGACAGTGAAGCTTGGTAGAGGCTATAGCAGATTAGTAGAAATATATCGCTGTCAGAGCGGGGCACGGGCGGTGTGGCTCGTCTTGTCGTGCTCGGAAGAGAAAAGCAAGAAGCGAGCTGCCTGATGCAGCGGGGAACTGAAAGAGAGGAATACATTTACGTTTATTATGCTCTAGGCTATCGACATCTTCATGTTGACAACCTCGAGGAGATCGTCAATGTGTCCGTCTTTGATGCCTTCCATCAGCTCCGTGTATCCGCCGACGTGGGCCTTGCCGATGAAGATGTTGGGCACGGTGCGCTGGCCGGTCTCCTCGAGGAGCGCCTTTTGCACCTCGACGCCGTCGGACTCGAGGTCGAGTTCGTGCACGGTGACGTCGACGCCGCCGGTGCGAAAGACCTCCTTGGCGCCAGCAGAGAACGAGCAGTAGCTCTTGCTGTACATGAGGACGCCCTTGTTCGCCTCGATCTCGCGCTGCACGCGTTCCCTGGCCGCTGCGACCCCCGAGAAGGCCCTCGTCATGACTCTCGCCGTCGCGAGCGGCCCCGGCTGTGCCACGGCGCGACGCGACGCTGCTGCCAAGAGCATCTTTGCTGCCTCTACTCTCGCTGGGGCCTGCGACGCGTTGCGGCGTGCACCAGGCTTGCAGACGCGCAGCGCGGGCGACCGCGAGCTGTCAGCTGTCTCGGCTCCGAAGTTAGATTGGCTCTGCGAGTCGTGCTCTTGTGGCCTGTGCGTCAAGGGAGTCGCTGAAAGTCGCCTCTCTCGCCTATATATAGCGCGTTGGTCTCAGGACTGCCACGAGCTGCCTCGTGGCTCAGTAATGCGCGAATGGTCTAGTGGCATGATTCCTCCTTCGGGTGGACTTCCCGGTTTCGCTACCGGAAACTCATAGTAGTTGGAGGAGGTCGAGGGTTCGATTCCCTCTTCGCGCCATTCTTTTTTTTTTGTCCTTTTGGCCTCAAGGGACCCCTGTGCCTCGTCCCCTCTGCGAGGGCCGAGGGGGCTCAGTGGGTGCAGCCGCGAGGACAACGGCGTTGGCGCCTGGTCTTCTTTTTGGCCCAAGAACCGCGGCCTCGAGGAGTCGAGACCCATCATTCTTCGGCACGGAGAGGACTCCTGCTGCTCAGACGAGGCCGCGCGCGCGCCGCTGCGCCTCAAGGACAGCGCCTCGCGCGCGCCCGGCCTCTCGCGCGCCCGGCCTCTCGCGCAGGCAGACTCGTCGCGCGCGGCGCGAACAGCATCTAGCGGGTTCGAGTTCTCGCCGGGCCAGAGCGCGAAGACCTGAGCAAGCAAGGAAGGCGGCGCGTGCGCGGGCGGCAAGAGGTGCGGCCCACGGCCATGTGGCCGTCGGTGGCGCCGGTGGCGTCGCGGACCGCGCACTTCGAGCTGGTGCAGCGCGAGCGCTCTCCGGGCGCTGCCGCTGCCGCCACGAGCGTGCCACCGTCGCCGACAACGACCCAGCGCTCGGACGAGCAGGCGGTCTGCGTGGCGGCGACCGTGGGCGACGAGCAGCGCGTCAAGGCCCTGCTGGGCAGGGGGGCGCCCGTGAGCGCCAAGGCGCTGCAGTGGGCCGCCGGAAACGGGCAGGCCCGATGCTGCAGGCTCCTGCTCGAGCGGGCACCCGCCGAGGCGCTGGGCGAGGCCCTCAAGGTCGCCGTCTACAACGGGCACGTGGACGCCGCGCGGGAGATCCTCGAGCGCCCCGATGCCGATGCCGGGATCGACGGCGGCGTCTGCCTCTTCATGGCCGCGAGGCACGGCAACAAGGAGCTCTGCGAGGTGCTGCTCGCCCGCGGCGGCGGCGGGCCCGCCAGCCTCGAGAGTGCGAGCGCCTCGGACGGGCCCATGGCCTGGGCCAGCGCCAGAGGCCACGCCGACGTCGTCGCGCTCCTGCTGCGGCACGGCCTCGCGCCCACGCGCAACGCACTGCAGTGGTCCGCCGCCGGCGGCCACCTCGAGGTGGTCCGCGTGCTGCTCGCCTCGGGCCGCTGCGAGGCCGCAAGCGTCGACCTGGCGAGCGTCATCTCCTCCGCCGGGTCCATCGCCGTCGTCGCCGAGCTCTTGCGCCACGGCGCGCGGCCTGACGCCGCAGCGCTCGACGCGAGTCTCCGCGCGCGGCGCAGGCGCGCCGCCGCAGGCCACGACGCCGACGGCGCCAGCCTCGTCGCGGTTCTCACGCGGGGGGCGGCCGCTGTTTGCGTCGCCGAGACGCACCTCAACCAGGCCGTCGACCTCTGCGACGCGCGCGCGCTCGACATCCTCCTCGACGCCGCGGACCCTGCGCTGGCGCGACGGCTCGCGCCGGGGCTCGTGGCGCGCGTCTTCACGCACCGCGACGACGCGCGCTTCGAGGCCCTCGCGGGCGTGCTCTTATCCCGGCCCTTTGCGCGTTTGCTCGTCCCGCCGTCCATGCGCGCTCTGCACGCGCGGCGCGCCGCCGCGGCGCGAAGCCTCGTCGCGCAGCTGCCGCCCGTGTTCGCCGCGCTCCAAAAGTCCTGCCGCAACGACTACCTCTCGGCGCGCATTCTCGCGCTCGCCTTCGGCGGCGAGGTCGTCGTCACCTCGGCGTCGCGGCCGCTCCAGCTCCGCCGCGCCAACGCGCTCCTCGCGCGCCTGCTCGTCGGTCCGGCGATCCGTCTCGACACCGTCGCGGCGGCACGCGCGGCCGCGCCGGTGCGCTGCGCTGCGCATTGCCAGTGGCAGGACGGACGACGAGAGCAGTGTCAGTGTCCCTCGCCGACACCATCGTGATCGTGCACGCGCTCGCTCGCCACCATCTGAGATTCTGATCATCAGCCTCACTCGCATCGTGACTCATCACATCTTCGAGTCTCGCCCTCGTCGCCGCCTCGTCGCCCGCCATCCGGCCGGCCGGCCCGGACGCTGGCACCCTGGCACGCTCGCTCGCTCGCGTCCCGGGGTACGTACGTACTGCGTACGGGTGCGTATGCGTACGCGCGACGGTCGCGTGACGTACGCCCCCCGAGCTAGGCTCGCGCAAGGTGCGGGCTGGCGGACGGAGTTAGGCGCGAGGTGTTTGCGAAGGCTCGAGCCTTCACGGGGCCGTCCGCGGCCAGCTACAGAGTGAACAATTGATTGATTGATTATTTAGATTTTGACTTTGACTTTGACTTTGATTTTGATTGATAGTGAGTGAGAGAGAGTGAGTCCCGAGACCCGCGGAACCCGGCCTCATCACGCTCGCTCGATCGCTCGATCGCGACCCGAATGCAGCGCGGCGCCACGTGGGTACGTAGAGTACGGCGCGCGCGCGCGAGCCCTCGCTCGGGCCGGGACGGGTCCTGCGCGCGGCGCGATCGTCGTCGGCCCGAGCGGGGCCCAGCTGGCAGAGAGAGGGAGGGAGGATGTCGCGGCCTTGCGCAAAATTCGGTCGACACGCGGGGGCTTCGATCGACCGCGCAAACAACGAGCGACCAGTTGCGCACTATGGACTACTATGGTCCAGTATGTCGCACTATGGACTATAGTCTGGTGGATAGATAGTAGGTAGGCCTGTCCATGGGTCAGCTCTCGACGCCCGCCGCCGCCGGCAGACTCCACCAAACCCGCAACCCAGGCAGCCGATCAAGCACCCAGCAACCGACACTCGCCGACCCCGCGCGCCCAGCAGCCCGACGAGCCTAGCCAGCTAGCGAGAGCGAGAGAGAGCGCGCGAGCGGACAAGTCGGAAAGTAGCCTACCTAGCAAAATGCCCAGCTTTACGCAGGAGGAGATCGCCAAGCACAACACCGAGGATGACTGCTGGATCATCTTCAAGGGCAAGGTCTATGACGTGACCAAGTACCTCGACGACCACCCGGGCGGCGTCGAGATTATCACTGACCTCGCCGGTATGGACTCGACCGAGGACTTTGAGGACGTCGGCCACTCCGAGGAGGCCTACGACATGCTCGACGAGTACTACGTCGGCGACCTCGACGGGGCGGACACCGACGTCGTCGCGCCGGCGCCCACCGCTGACAAGGCCGCCATCAAGACCACTGTCACCGCCTCCCAGGGCGCCACGGTCGAGATCAAGTACGAGTCCGGCACCGGAAAGGCACAGCGCCCCGTGGGCGACGATGGCAGCTCAGCGATGATCCTCGCCGGCGCGGCCGTCGCCGTCGGCGCCGCAGCATTCTTCTTCCTCCGCAAGAGGAAATAAATGTCTTGCGGAAAACCAGCCCAAGAAACACACCACCACCGACTCTGTACCCATCGTCCTGTCCGCTCTCACCGACGAACCCGAGAGCATAGGCTCGCCGTTCTCGGACACTGACCATTTTCGAAATAACTACGAAACCCCAAGGAATAATGATTCTTTGTTGACCAGCCGGCAAGATTTTCGCCTCCCTTGTTTCACGAATGCAAGGTCGCACCACCATCATTGTATTTCACTCCACCAAGAGCTCATTTTCCTCGATCAGTTCAGCCATCCGTCAAGAGAGTTCCGCCATCACTCCGAGTCATCCCTTCTCGTCGATCAATGCAAGGTCGCACCATCATCATTGTAGTACGCAGATTGCTTTCCACCAGGAGCTGATTCTGGTTCGAACTCTCCGCCAAGAGCTGGCTCTGGATCTCAAATCAGGCAGCCGGCGACTCCATCATTCAAGGTCGTCCCTCCTCGTCGATTTCTGCCAAATGCAAGGTCTTGATGATGATAAACAGACTGATGACGTTCTCTTGATGCGAGACTAGGCCTAGGCCTAGGCCTACGAGTAGTTCGTGCAAAGGGCCGATTTGCTGGCTGCGAGAGGAAGTTGCACATATATACGTATATTGATCTTTGGCCTGACGCGCGGACCTTGCTCGCGCTAGCCTTTGGGGCGTCAGCCAAATTTGGAATGGTCCGGGAAGCGTGCGGAGTCTTATTTCGAAAACTTGGTCGGGTCGCGCGGCGGCATCAAGAGATCGAGGCCGGAGTTTGCAATGCGCGCAGAGGCGCGGGACAGGAAGACGTCCGTCGCGGACTGCTTGTGGCCCAGGCGCTCCTGCATCGCGACGTACGGCGTGAGCCAGCGGAACGAGCCGGGCATCAGGCGGTACAGGAAGCGCGAGTAGCCGAGGACCAGGGCAGCCCGCATGCGGTCCCCGCGGCCGGGACGCCAGCCGGAAAACCCCTCGGCGACCCGGGGCGGCAGCTTGCACAAAGAGAGCCATCGCACCAGCGCCATGACCGGCCAAAACCGCGGGCTCGGCGGGGCCCACAGGAACGAGTCGATCCGCCGCGCCGTGGAGCCCACCGCGAGTGCGCGGGATTGCACCATCGTGCGAATCATCTTGTACAGCTCCTCGGCGGTGGTGGGCAGCATGGATGCGGGCACGCCAAAGAAACGGCCCGTGAAGCGGGAAAAGCCGGCCACGAAGACGTCCTTCTCCGCCGAGGTTAGGCGTCGCACAAAGAGCTCGTAGCTGTACAGCGCGCCCTCCGCCAGGGTCAGCGACACCCACACCAGGCTGTGCGTGTGCGCCGCGTCGTACCGGTACCCGCGCTCAAAGAGGCCCACGTCTTCCTGGATCTCGCCGCGCACTCCGTTGTGAAGTTTCCGCACGACGCGCGCCGCCCGGCCCGCGTCCTCGGGCTTACCGAACTGCATGGCAAACATGTACTTGAACGTCTTGAAGAAGCGCTCCTGCACGCCGTTCTTCAGGTTCGAGTGCTCATTGATGCCCTGCGCCACAAACGGGTGCGCCAGCTGCATCATGGTCGCGTAGCCGCCCGCCGCGAAGACGGCGCTCTCGCGGCCAATCATGAGCACTCCCTCGTCCCGGTACTCGTCCGCGGTGGCCACCGCCTCGACGACCTTTTCCTCATGCTCCTTCTTGTCCACGTGGGAAGTTTCCTCGCGGTAGTAGCGCTCCAGCTGCTCGACGTCCTTCGGGTCGACCGGGCGCTCGGACTCCTCGGCGTGCTCCTGCATCACGTCGTACACATGCTTGCAGTCCGCCGCGTACACGAGAAGGCTCCCTGCCGCCACGATCTTTGCGGCCGTGCGCCAGGTCGCCGCGCGCTCGAGGGTCTCCCGCACGGTCATCCTCCTTCTTCAATCAAGAACTCCGGGTCTGCGCTCGCGCCGCGACGGTGGGCTCTCGCTCGCTCGGCGCTGGCTGGCACTGATTCGGGTCTGCCGCCGCCCGCCGCATCCGGCCGGCCCGGCGCAGCCCGAGCCCCAGGCCTCAGCGCAGCGGCGGCCGGCCCCTTGGGCTCGAGCGGGTCGCGATTTTGAACGGGCCCGTCGCGCGAACTGACGCTCGCAGGCGCCAGGCCCCCGCCGCGGGCCTCGGGCCGCCTTGCCAAGCAGGGCCCGCGACGGTTCGCGAGCCGGGCGACCGGGCATGTTGGCAGACGGACAGACGCCCGCGCCGCGATGCGATGCGAGCAGCGGGACAGATCGCGCGCCCGCGATGACGACCCCAAAGGTTGCGCGTACCGACGCGCCGCGCCCGTCGGAATCTGGCCTAATCTCAGACCCCGCCGAGGGACGCGGCCTATTTGCCCGTTACACCTTCTGCGGCGCCGCCGCCGCGCGGCCGCCCGGCGCCGCCACCGCCGCCACGTTTGACTCGGGGTCGACGGCGTCGAGTCTGCCGAGGCCGGAGTCATCGTCACTGTGGCACGATCCACACGCACGCCGCAGCAGCCGGCAGACAATAACTCTGGGCAAGGTTTATCCAGGACCCCGACCTGGCGCCTCGTACTTCGCCAGCTAGAGCAATTATCTGCAGCGACTCCACAGAAAGCGTAATGATGAGCAAGGCTAGCTAGCTTGAGCTGCTGGGCCCAAGGAGAAGAGCTCAGCTGCGCGGCTTGGACTTTTGTTATTTCACGAATCCAGGTCGTCGTCCTCCCGCATCATCAACCAAGGTGTGCCTGATGAGCCGTGGATCCGAGAGGGGCCGCGGAGTCCAGTATTTGTAGGTGGTAGCTTGCCAATAATTTAAAAGAAGAGGTGCATCTATCCTGCCCGCGCCGGAACAAAAGGTGCAGGTCCTTCGAGGTCGCAAAGTTCGTGCAGACCGACGCCTGCAAAGTGCCAAGTCGTCGAGAGGTCCGTCGGCGCCTCCAGCGATCTTCGATCGTAGCGCACGCGCTCGCACTGAACCATGGGCAACGGCGCGAGCGGGGCCGCCGAGCTCCTCGTCGACACCGAGGACCCCTCCGAGCTGCAAACCCTGTGCGGCAAGCTCGCTGACCTCATCGAGGATGAGCCGGCCTGCGAGCGATTCTGCAAGCCGATCCTCGAAAAGCCCCTTCCGG
Organism: Aurantiochytrium sp. T66; assembly: GCA_001462505.1. Taxonomy (NCBI): domain Eukaryota; class Bigyra; order Thraustochytrida; family Thraustochytriidae; genus Aurantiochytrium; species Aurantiochytrium sp. T66. The sequence goes on along the minus strand of KQ758850.1, from coordinate 12,962,184 downwards.
AGGACAGCGATGTCCAAGGCTGGAAAGCGCGGCGCAAGGCCCTTCACGACGCCGCGTGTGCCTTTGTCGCCGTCCTCGAGGCCGCTGGCGGCGCCGCGCCAGCCTCTGCAAATGACCTCGTCGAGGCTCAGGCGGCCGTCGGGACGGCTGTCAACCTCAGCCTCGCAGACCGCGATCAGAATGAGGTCGTTGGCATGATGCACGCCTTTCAACTCCCCGCGCTCGCTTGCCTGCCCGACGCGATCTTCGCGCACGCCGGCGCGCTCACCGAGCTCTCGCTCAAGAAGAACGGCCTCAAGGAGCTCCCGGCCGCCATCGGTTCCCTCTCGGCTCTTACTTCGCTCGACCTCAGCGAAAACGCCCTCTCGGCCCTGCCCGACGAGATTTGCGCGCTCGCTGCGCTCGAGAGCCTCGACGTTTCCGAGAATGAGCTCACGGCCCTTCCCGAGGACTTCGGCAACCTAGCGTCTCTGCAGACCTTTATCGCCTTCAAGAACGCCTTCGCACAGCTCCCAGACTCGATCGGAAAGTGCGCGCAGCTCACAGAGATGAACGTCTTCAACAACAAGCTCATCAAGGTCCCAGCCTCTCTGGCTGACATCGAGACCTTTGTCGATCTTAACCTGGGCGGTAACAAGATCAAGTCGCTCCCCAGCACCAAGCGCTGGGTCCAGCTCGAGCGTCTCGCCCTCTCCTGGAATAGCATCGTCATTCTCAACGACTTTGGCGGCATGCCCAAGCTGCGCCAGCTCCAGCTCAATCGCAACCAGCTTGCCGAGATTCCGGACGATGCCTTTGTCGGCTGCGACGAGCTCGAGGCCGTCGACGTATCCACCAACCGCCTCGCCGCGCTCCCGGCCTCCTTGCTAAAGTGCGCGACCGTGCAGACCCTCGACGCCACGGCGAACGAGCTGGAGACCCTCGGCGACTGCTCGGCCATGCGGCAGCTCAAGATCTTCAAGCTCGGCAACAACAAGCTCTCCGACATCGCCGACGCCAACCTCGGCTCGTGCACCGCCCTTGAGACCCTCTTCGTCCCTTCCAACCGGCTCGCAAAGCTCCCCGCGGGCCTCGCGGACCTCTCGAACCTGTCGCGCGTCAACGTCTCGGGCAACGACGCGACGCTCGACCGCACCGATGCCGACACGGCGCACGTCGTCTCCGTGCTCTCCGAGCAGTGCGCGCAAAAGAAGGGCCGCTGGATCGAATAACACCCGCCTTGAAGTGGTTCGATTATTGGAAACAAAAGATGATGACATTCGATCAGAGAGAACACAGCGCTTTTGCGATTTAGATTTGCTTGTCCTGGTCGCCTACGGCAACCGCCTGGGCGGTGGCAAAGTGGCCATCCTCGTAGCGATCGAACTCGAAGCACTTATAGACGAGAATAGCGGCCATGAGCGAGACCGATCCCAGCATGAGCGTGATCCACATGACCGCAAAGCCGGTCGTGACCTGGTTGCACATGCCCGTCTCGATCATCTTGCGATACATGGGGTTGATGTTCTCGCATTCGCCGAGGTTGATAACGTCGTCGATGCTTGAGGGAATGTTGTCAATGCTGTCGCTGATCGAATCGATGGCCAGGATACACTCGGTGGCGTTGGGGAGCGGGTACCCATAGCCCTCGAATTCTGCCGCCGTCTGGTTGAGCTCATCCGCGAGCTGGGCAATGCTGGTCTGGAACTCGTCCGTGACGTCGGAGACATTAAAGAGACCCGTGTCCAGGGGGTTGGAGCCCTCGCACGTCTGGTAATAGCACAGGTACGAGTACGGCTCCTGGTCGCAAATCTCGCCCGCGCCCGGGTCGCTCAGAACTTGATCCAGGAGGCGGTTCAGGTTCGTCGAAGGGTCAGGAACGCAGAAATCGGCGCCCACCGTGGCAATGATGCCGAGCACGAAGATGACGATCCACAGCAGGAGCAGGACAAGCACGCTCAGGACCACGAACGTGGTGCCCGAGCAGCTCGCGAGGACCTTGGCGGGGCGCGAGTTGCGCCCAGGCGCGTTGGCCCACAGACGGTACAGCGTGGCGATGGTGAAGATGCCGCTCAGGACAATGATGAGCGAGACCGCGACGGTGTAGCCGAGGCGCGCCTTGGCCAGGTAGGGCTCGACCATATCAAAGGCCTCGTTGTACTCGGTGATGACGTCCCTCAACGGCGCGGTGATGCCGTCCACGGACTCGTCGATCTCGGAGGAGAACTCGGTCCAGTCCGCTTCCGGGATACTCACATTGGCGGTTTCCGTCAGGTTGTAGCACGTGGCCGTGGCGGTATCTACCGTGTCCAGGACACCATTAACCGTGGTCACAACCGCGTCCAGCGTGGCCTCCGCGGTGTCCACAAAGTCCGAGAGGTCGTTGCCGGTGTCCATGATGGTGTTGATGCCGTTGATGGCCTGCGTGTTGGCCCCGAGCGAGTAGAACCATCCGAAGCAGCTCAGCACCATGAAGCCTACAAAGAAGACGCCCCCGATCTTGTTGCTGCTGCGGTTCGGGCAGCACTTTTGCCGGCAGCAGCTGATGCAGCACAGCGAGAACATCCAGATAAAGAACAGAATCACACCCACCATCGGGCCCACGGCCACGCCGATCATGTACTGCACCGTGGGGTCATCCTGGCTCAACGCGAAGCCGTCCGTGGGGAAGTTGAACACGTTTGAGCCCTGCACGCGCGGCGAGCTGTGCAGCATCGACAGCGCCGACGGCGCGCTGTACGGCGGCACCGTGTACGACATCGTGCTGCTCCCAGTCGGCTGCGCTCGCGGTCGCCTTGGTCTCGATCTCGAGTCTGGGTCGGAGCGCGTTTTCTGGTTTGCTCGCTCTCCTGGCGCTAGCCTGATGAGCGTGCACGGCGGCTTTCTTTCTTTCTTTTCTTTCCTTCTTCCTTTCTGCGGTTCGCGCCCTCTGGAAACCTGCTCCAAAGTCCAAAGTCCGATAACTATAGAAAATAGCGGCCCGGCGGCACGCGCTCCCTGTTTTAAAGAGCGCGCCTCCGCCCGCGCCTCCACCGCGCCCGCACCCCTCGCGCCACTGCCACTGTCCGCGCTCCAACTGTAGCCACTGGAGACATGATGTTTCGGGGGGAACCTTTCAAGGTGCTATCTGCCTCACAGCGTCACTGCCTCCAATGTGGGCCGTTCTGGCGCGGGGGGAAGCAGGGAAAGCTTTCGAAAGTTTCGAAATCAAAACGGGAATTTCCAGCGCGGAGTTGTTGGTAGTACACACGCTACAACACCTCTCTTCCCTCGCTTACGACGATCACCCGCGCGGACATTCTGTTCTCGGTCATCAACTCTTGATTGACAGTGAGACAGCCATCCCGTCGCCAATCCTGCCAGGATAGGGGAACGTTTCCCAGTCCTTGCCTCAATCAATGCCTTGTTGGAAATGTTCTTCATGCCCTTCCAGCCTTCCAGCGACCTTCCAGTCCTTCCACTCTCAGAGAAACCCTTTTCTTCTCTTCTTCTTCTCTCTCGACCTTCTCGACACCTTGAAGTTCTCTTGTCCGTGCACACTGTCATTATTCTTATTCTTTGGCCAGCGAGCGGCTGATCGGCCCGACTGGTTGACCCCGCTCGTCTGACGACCTGCTGACAGTGCTGAGAGTTGGATCCAGTGCTCCACTGCCCGGCCCGGGGCCGGCCGGGCTGTAGGTCCAAAAATTGTACTAGCTAGTAGGGCCTTAGGAGTAGGCCAACAGAAAGTAGGCTACCAGATGCCCGCTGGGCAAGATGACTGACTCGGACGACGGAGTCCGTAGCTGCTGGCTGCTGGCAGCACAGCTAAGCTGGCGAGTCGACAGAGACTACCAGGGTACGTACGTACGTACGTACCTTCGTCGATCCAGCGAGCTAGCCTCATCGATGCGACTGTACGTACGAGTCCTAGTACGTATGGGTTACGCACGAACGTACGCTACATACGGTAGTACCATCCTTTGATCCTTTACGTCTGTGACTGATCACTGCAGCCTGGGCGCGTGGGTCTCGTCCTCGTCGACGACGGTCATCGCTTCTGTTCGTGACGTCCTCGTGGCTACGCAACCTGAAGCCCACTTGGGACTTCAACAACAATACTGTCACCGGTCACGGGGCCGAATTCGAATTCGAATTCGAATTTGAATTCGAACTCGCACGCGCCTTCCGGCCGACCGACCGACCGACCGATCGCCCGCCTCCGCGCACTTGGCCAACTCACTCGCGCCCGGTCGCGGGACGCCGCGTCCGCGGGGCGTTCTCCCGCGCCCTGCACTGCCCCGCACTGCACGCCTGCTGCGTCGGCCTCGGAGCGGGCGCGGGCGGGGCGCGGCGTCGAAACGAAGAGATGGAGAGACGGACCTCGCCAGAACCCCTTCGCGCGCAGGCAGCCGCGCGCGCCGCCGGCGGCGAGCCCGCGCCCAGCCGCGCAGGCGACGGCGGCCCGCCGCTGCAGCGGAGCGGACGCCCGGAGGGCAGACCGGCGGGCGGGAGACGAGATTGGGTTCGAGCAGACTTGATGCAGTCGCTTCGCCGCCTCTTGACGCTGCTCGGCGTCGTCGGCGCGGCCCAGGTCTGCGGCCTGCGCACGATCCCGAGCGCAGAGTGGGCGACGGTGGTGGCCGAGCTCGAGTTCAACCACTCGCTCGTGCCGTTCGTGCAACAGTACGGGTCTGCCGACCTTTGGTTTAGTGCTGAGACTCCGCCGAATTCAGATAACAGCGACGAGGAGGTGGAGAAGCATGTGCCCCGGATGTGGCAGCGCTCGTCAACCCAGGTCAACATCCGCGTGAGCCATGAGATGATCTGGACCCCGGGCGAGGTTGTCGACTTCGCGCACTACATTCACTACGTCTATATCCGCGACAGCAGCACCACGGAAATCGTCTACGTGGGAGTGCTCGAGCCCGGCGACACCTCGGTAGACATCGATACCTCCGTGCTCGGCGGCCTGGGCGGCGCGGGCGCCCTCGTTCCGTACTCGTTCTGCAACGTGCACGGGCTCTGGAAAGGCGCCGCGCTGCAATCGGTCGACCCCACCTCCTGGAACCTCGCCGTTGCCTCGCTCAAGCTCTACGGCGAGGTTCAGGAAGAATGCGAGGGGAACGTCTACCTTCTCGACGACTCGCACTCGCTCCAGCTCGGGCTGGTCGACAAGGACGGCGCCCTCGTCTCCGACATCGACCTGGCAACCCACTTACAGGTCACCTTTGTCTTTCCGCGTGGCCACTTCCTCGGCCTCGGCTTTGGCGACAGCATGCTCGGCGCCGACATGATCATCGCCGCCGAGCGCGACGGTACCGCACTCTGCGGCGACTTTCACACGGAGGGCGGCGACAGTCGCTACAGCGGGCCCAACGTCGACGCGCAGCAAGACGTCCAGGTCGTCGCCGCCACGCTCGAGGCGGACACGGTCACCCTCGTTTGCACCAAGAACCTGCGCAGCTCCGATCCAAAGGACAAGGCCGAGCTCACGCTGCAGGAAAACCTCATCTGGTCCTACCAGCAGGTCGCCGACCTCCCTTCGCTAGAGTCCAATAACTTTCTGCAGCGCCACGCCGCCACGAACCGCGGGTACATTCTCAACGCCGACCTCTCTGGCGCTGGCGGCGAGCTGGCCATTGCCAGCAGCCGCGACAAACGCGATCTTCAGGTGGCGCACGGCATGCTCATGTACATGATCTGGGGCATCAATATCTGCGTTGGGGCCATGATCGCAAGGTACGAGCGCCACACCGACTGGTGGCTCGGGGCCCACAAGATCATTCAAGGCATCAACACCGTGCTCACAATCCCCGGCTACTACCTCTCGCAGCGCTTCGTGGACAATCACTTCCAGTCCGCTCACGCAATTATCGGGACTGCGCTCGTCTACGCCTCCATTCTCCAGGCCAGCCTCGGCACATCGGCCTATCTGTGCTCCAAGTATTCGAAAAAGATCGCGCGCGAGTACCCCAAGGCCCCTGGGATGTCCACTGACCCCGAGGTCCCGGCCCTCTCGACGGCGGCCAAGAGCATCATTGCCGACCTCGAGACTGAGCACGGCCCTCGCGAGCTCTTGCACGAGCTCTACCACCATCTGGACACGCTGCCGGCGGACCGCACCCGCGAGATTACCGTCTACGTAGAGGCTACGATTGGCAAGGCCATGCCCTCGTGTGTGCCCCCGCGCCTCGCCGTCTTTGTGCTCACGCGCGTGCGCCAGGCCTTTATTCGCCCCGTGCACAGGGTCGTTGGCCGCATCCTCCCTCTCATGGCCTACGCGCAAATCTACCTTGGCATCGATCAGCTCCAGGCCAACACTGTTATCCGCTCCATCATCAACATGTGGAGCATTCTCGTCGCCATCATCCTCGTCTACAAGGAGATCGAGCTCCAGTTCCGCCTTCCCTTCGGTGCCGGGGCCAAGCTAAAGATCCTGAAGGACCGCATCTATCTCATCTGCTGCCGCGATTCGGTGTCCGAAAAGAATGGCGACGACAAGGAGGCTGCCAGAGTTCCGGCCGAGGTTGCCCTGGTCGGCATCTCGTCCATGTCGACGATGAGGCCCGCGCGTGCCGACCATGCGGAATTCGCCCGCTCACATTCCAACATTCTCAACGACGAAGAATCGCACAATCCGGATGCGAGCCCGCGCATCAGAGCCGGGGCTCCGGAGACCAGAGACGCGCACCGCGACTACGGTTCCACCGTGACGGTTCCGCTCGAGTCCAGGGCCGCGACCTCGCTCTTGCATTCCGACGACTCTTGCGAAGATCTGCGCTTTGCGACTCCGCCTGTGCCGCAGTCCTCGCCGCGGAGGCTTGGGTCCCCCAACACAGCATCCTTTGCCTTTGAGCCTACGGACAGAAATCTCGGCGCACCCGACTCTCTGTCGGTCGAAGACGACGATGATAAGGACGACCAGAATGACGGAAGCTCAACGGCCGTGAATGCGGTTGAGACATCCACACAACTTGAAGCTGCTGCTCAGGACCAAGAAACGAGCTTGCCCGACGCCAACGGCGGCGCGAAGCCAGAGAACGCGAATGGCCTTCGGCCTGTCTGACTCATCAGTGACAGTCTAGTCTCTCATCACCAATGTCTCACCAATCACATTCCCGCAAGGGACTAGTACCGGGCACGAAGTTCGTTCGCTATGCTACGGAATCAACCTAATAGTTACAGCTTCTTTGCATCTCTTTTGCAGCAGTTATTTTGCAGTCTGGTACGTACGTACAGAACGTACGTACCATGGTTCTGTAGTACGTACTAGGCCTACGTACGTACGTACGTACGGTACGTACGTATACGTACGTACGTACGTACGTACGGGCGAAAGCTCAAGGATCTTTGGTCGTTGCTGTCTCCTGTTGCTCCAACACGAGTCGACACGCTTCGATAGATTCCTGTCGGACGCAACTATCACAGGACTCTGTCTTACGCCATACTATCATTGTGTAAAATCGCGCGGTCCTGTATTACACTCCTTGTGGGCCTGATCAGGCAGGGGTCATGACCCGGAGTCATACCAGCAAGGTTCGTAGTACGTACGGGTACGTACGTACGTCAACAGCCGGCCGGTAACAGCCCGATCGTTTGCAGCGGGGCGGCCTCCTCGAGCCTCCTCGTCAGCTTCAGAGACGGAAGGCCGGCCGAAGAAAGATCGTCGCGCAGCGCAGCCCCGAGTCGCCGCCGCGAGCCGCTCGAGCCGCTCGAGCCGCCGGCAACCGCCGCCCCGGCAGGTCCTGCCGCAGACTGCGACCGCGGCGACGAACAGGCTCGCGCCGGCGCCGACAGCGAGGGAGGACAATGGCGCTGCGCATGGCCGCGGTGGCCCTCCTGGCCCTGGCGGGAGCCGCGCGCGGCGCGGAGGACGGACTCGCGCGCACGCCGCCCATGGGCTGGCGCTCGTGGAACGCTTACGGCGGCGACATCAACCAGGCCATCATGATCACCGCCGCGGAAGCCGTTGCGCAGCTGCGTGACGCCGCCGGCAAACCTGCCAACAGCTCCGTGGCGGACAGGATCTCGCTGCTTGACCTCGGGTACAACGATGTCGGCCTCGACGACAACTGGCAAAAGTGCGGAGCCGGTGTCAGCGGTAGCTTCCACGATGAAGACGGCGTCCCCATTGTCAACCTGAAGAAATTCCCAGATCTCAAGGCCATGACTGACGCGATCCACAAACTCGGTCTCCGGGCCGGGTGGTACGGGAACAACTGCATCTGCCGCGAGGCGAAGGACCTCTGGGCGAATCAGTCCCACTACGTAGGCGACGTCAAGGCCCACTTTGACTACGGCTTTGACTCCACCAAGCTCGATGGCTGCGGCGCGTTTCTTGACCTTGACCTCTTCTACAAGCTCTTCAATCGCGATGGCTCGAGCACGGGCACGATGATGGTCGAAAATTGCCACTGGGGCAGGACAGTCCCGACGCTGGACCACTGCCCGTACCACATGTACAGGTCTAGCAAGGACATCGTTCCCAATTGGAAGTCCATGTTCAGCAACCTGCAAACGACGCGCAAATTCCAGGGCGAAAAGCCTCTCTCGCGCCCGGGCTGCTGGGCGTACCCGGACATGCTCGAAGTTGGGCGCCTGGCCACTGCCGAAGAAGACAGGGCTCATTTTGCGGCCTGGGCGATTACCAGCTCCCCTCTCATTTTGGGCCACCGCATCACGGATCCCAAGACCACGGAAAAGATCTGGCCCATCATCTCCAACAAGCTCGCCATCTCCATCAACCAGGACTGGGCCGGCCATCCGGGTCGCATGATCCAGGAAACGAACGGCGCCGGGGGCAGGGTCATTCAAGCGTGGGCAAAGCCCCTCAGCGGCAACAACATCGCCGTGCTCTTCATCAACGACAATGCGCCGGGTGGGGACCCCGAAGAGGTGCAGATTCCTCTCGAAGCCCTCAATCTTTCCACAGATAGCCGCATCGTCGCCGCCACGGACGTTTGGTCCGGGATCGACTGCTTCGAAGAGGTCCTGCGCGCCTCTCCGTTGGGCGCTCCTGCCGGTGGCGCCGACAATCAGTACCTCACAGTCCAGTTGGCCGGGCACGACTCGGTCTTCCTGCACTTGTCCTATGCCGACGCAGACGCTGTCCTCGCCGAGGCGTGATTCTCACACAGCTAATTATAATATGGTACGATCGATAGTGAATGACTCGGCAACTTGGGACTTCTTGGCGACTTTTGCGGGCCCCAAGAGAACGACTTACACAAGGGAGAGCTCGACCAGTTGCGAAGAGAGCTCTCACTCACTGCCTGTCAGAAATACGCACGTACGTAGCTGCCACGGATGCGGCGCCCCGGCCGTTATTTTCAAAACATAATACCTTTTAGGTGGCAGCCCCTCCAAGTTGTGCCTATGATTTACACGGACAGGCTATCGGAGAAACCGTAGATGTTGATGGTCATGACGACAAAGCAGGTCATGTTGACATTTTCCTCAAACGTCAAGTAGCGCGGTTTGAGCCCCGAAATCGTGAGCCCTGCCATGTGCAGCAGCAGGCGGCGCTGCACGATGTCTTGGATCGTCTCGGCCACGAGAAGGCACGCTCCCCGCCCGGCGACCGAGAACGGAGCGTCGGATCCAGGGATCAGGATGGCCGCGACCGCAGCACAAATGACCAACTTCTCGCCAATCGACTTGTCGTGGGTGTAGAGAATGAGCTTTTCGCCAGAGAGTGCGGCGCGCACAGCCAGCCACTGTCGCAGGACGTGCTGGCTCGTGGGGTCGAGAGGGAACAGGTGCGCTTTCGCGCGCAAAGCGCACGTGAACCGAATATTTACATATGTCCCGACGATCTCAGAGATTGCGGCCATCACCAACGAGAGCACAAAGGCATACGAGCTGCGCACCTCTAAAATTGCGATCTGGCCGGCCAGGTAGAAGCCAACTTTGACCAAGAACCCGAAAAAGCTCATGACTGAGATACAGGAGCCGTGCGAAAAGCCCCAGAGCAATGCAAAGCTGTTAAAGTCTGCAATCAGCACCCGTCCAAAGAGCAGCGAGCTTGATGGAATCGCGACCCCGGCAATGAGCCACTCCACATACCACACGTGTGACACATGCGTGAGGAGGCCAAAGACGGCGATCACTGCAACGCCGAGCGCCGAATTCAAGCCGATCGTCCAGGCAACAAAGTGGGTCTTGAATGAGCACAGCCTCGCCTTTTGGGTAAGCATGGCAGCATATAAGCTCAGCAAAGCGGATATGCCATAGCTAGCACACGCATACGCGGTTGACCTCACCAGGCTCCACGGAAAGCCCTGCCAGACGCCAATGCTCATGATTATTACATCCGGGACGTCCTTGGCAAGCATTGCCAGTGTGGTCTGCAGCCTCGAAAGCCCAAGCCTTCGATAAACGCTTCTGACCGCCAAACTGAACGTCAAGCTCGCTGAGGCGTACGCAAAGACCGGCAGAGCGCGGGGGTCCTCGGGGAGCGCATAGCGGCGAACTGCAGTATTTGAGGCAATGCCCAGGGTCACGCAAATGATGGATGGCCAGAGCTTGACCAGGCAGGTAAGGCTGTGTCGCGCTTCATCCCAGAAACTACTGGCATCGACGGGACCCGTTTTGAGCGAGAGCATGCTTTTCGTGCGAAATTCCCGCGAGAGTACATTGGGCGCGATCTCGCGAGGGGTGCTCGACGCCAGAGGCGCCACATGCGCCGCCTTTCCTAGTGCGAGCATCTCGCCAGAAGGCGCTGCGGAGCGGTGACGCTGTCGTCCGCTCCGCGGCGCGCCTCAAGTATGCTTGCTCGCGTACCAGCGTCAGAACTCTAGAGAGAGCTAGAGAACTACCGATCATGATCATCATGCAGTGATTGGGGACTCTGACTGGGACTAGGCCTAGGCCCTAGGCCTAGGCCTATGACTCGGTGTAATACTCGAGGCCAACGCGGACTCGGACTCCGCAGTCCGAGTCCGATACAACTTGAACTTTCGAAAAGAAGCTGGCACTCAGGTTCAGGCTCAGGCTTCAAGTTCAAGTCACGGTTCTATCAGCATTCTGACAGGTTCAAGTCACTGAGTTCACTGTGGCACGTGACTTCAAATTCTTCAAGTTCTCTGATGACAACTTGAAGTTGAACATTTAAACGGACAGGTGTGTGGAATGCGGTCAACACTGTACGAGTTATAGGTACTACGTAATTTTCGTGTCGCGTTCGTACGTACCATGGTACGCATGTCCGGGCACGCTCCAAGCGATAGATATCTCATTCACACCAATTGCTGCGCTCTCGATCGATCAAGAACGCGCTCTCACCCTTGAAAAGGGCGCAAATAAAGAGGCCTATCCGCCTCTTCCTTCCAGGCTGGATGGATTAGGCCCTTTCTCGAGCAGCCGCTCGTTGCCGCTTGATTCTATTCTGGATCCCTCCTTGGCGGGCCTCTGCGCGACTCCGGCCGCGTCCTGGGCTCTTGCCTTGGCTCATCATCCGCGTGGCGTTGCCACGGACTCGGGTCTGAGGGCTCGACGCTGTCCTTCAATCAAGGTGTTGTTGCTGTTGTTGCTGTTGTTCTTCTTGTTGTTGCTGTTGTTGTGCAACTTGAAGAGCGGCCAAAAAAGCTGGACGCCAAACCCGCAAGCCAGCCTCGACCTCCTCCGCCCGCGCGCCCGCCGCCCGCACGCCGCACGCACGCCCGCCCGCACGCACACCCGCACGCGCGCCCGCCCGCGCCCGCGAGCAGCCCGCCTCCGCCCCGAGCAGCATGTCCACGAAGGCGCCCCCCGGAGGCACGCGCGCGGCGGCGTCGGGCCGGCCAGCTGTCGGCGGCGCAAGACGGCGGCGCGCGACGGGCGCGGCCTCTGCGGCCGCCAGCAGCTCGCAGCAGGGCAGCCAGACGCCCCAGGAGCGCGCCCGCGGCGCCATGGAGGCCATGTCGGCGCGCGAGACCCTCCGCTTCTACACGGACGACGCCCCGGGGCTCAAGATCGGGCCCACCATGGTGCTCGTACTCAGCCTCTCCTTCATCGGCTTCGTCGTGGTGCTGCACATCTGGGGCAAGGTGACCGGCGCCTCGAGCCCGTCCAACTAAGGCGCGTCCGCCCTGCGCTCGTTCAACGAAAGAAAACCTCGGGCGCGTATCGCGCTCGCCGCGCAAGCCGCGCCGCGAGCAGTTCACAGACGCGCCCTACTACCTATCCACCGTCGCGAATGACCTCGACGCAACGGACGATCATGAGCCGGAGTATGAGGACTTCGATGGCCACGATGATGACACGATGATTAGTCGGCAAACACAACGCGAGTTTCCGTCTTCTTCTCCTCAAGATCTTCTTCCCCTTGGGTACCGTTCACGCATCGCGATCAGGACCAGTGCCACGCCCTGTGCCGCCCTGCTCTTCATTCTCTTGACTCTTTGATGTTTGCATCTGCCAGTGTGTTGCTTACAGGGTTATTACATCATCCATCCGTCCGTCAGTCATCCAACGAGCTCGTCAAAGGCGGCCTTGGACAACTTGCCGCGCTTCATCTTCTTGAACAGGCGCTCCTCGCGGCCGAGCGCGTCCCACTCGTCGTGCATGGCCTGCTTGTCGCGCTTGTCCTTGCTACGGCGCGGGACCTTGGCCTTTTTGGCGGCCTCCTTCTTGCGCTGCAGCGCAGCCTCCTTGCGCGCCTCTTCCGTTTCCGCAGCCTCGGCCTTCATCTTGACGTACTTGGCTTGCCGCTGTCGCTCACGCGTCTTGTCTTTGTACGGAATCGAGGCAACCACCGCCGCCGGCTCCTCCTTGAACCCCTGGAGCCCCTTCGACTCGCGGAACTCCTTCATGCTCGGCAGGCGCAGCAGCACAAACGCCTCGGCGACCTTTTGCAAGTTCAGCTCACTCATGCGGAAGATGAAGTTGCACTTGTGCTCGCGGTACGAGCGCACAAAGGCCATGAACGCGCGCGTGCCGCGCTCCAAAAGGTCGCGGTCCTTGAACAAGAGCTTGCGCGCCTTGTCGAGCGCGTCGCCAAAGCGCGTCTTGCTCGCGCTGTCCAGCGCCTCGCCATTCTCGAGCGCCGAAATGGGCACCTTTTGGTTCTCCAGATAGTTCACATACGCCATTTCCTTGGGGAGCAAAAACACCAGGGCGCGCCCGCGTCGGCCCGCGCGCGCCGTGCGCCCGACACGGTGCACGAAAAAGCTCGGGTCCTGAGGCGGGTCGAACTGCACGATCCAGTCCACATCTGGCACGTCCAGACCGCGCGCCGCCACGTCCGTGCACAGGAGCGCCCCGCTCGACTGCGCCACAAAGGCCTCAAAGGTCTTGACGCGCTTCTTTTGCGGCAGCTTCCCATGCAGCCCCAGCACACGGGCCGCCACGTCGGCGGGGAGGAGCTCCGGAATGACTCGCTCGTAAAACGCCACGCTGGCGCATGTCGCGAAGAACACGACCGCCTTGCGCTCGCGCTCCTGCATGAGAAACTCGAGCAATAGCCGGAGCTTTTCGTTCTGGTGGCAAACCAAATAGTGGTTCTCGAGAGAGTTGGGCGTGCGCTGCGAGTCGCCGGGCCCGCTACGCGCGGTCTGCGACGCCTGGGCGCCGGATTCCTCGCTCTGCCGGTGGACCTTGACGGAGATGATGGCCGGATTCCGCAGCCCGGCGCGCACGAGCGCCTTGACCTCGCGGGTCTGCGTGGCCGAGAAGAGGCCCGTGCGCCGCTGCTTCGGGAGCTTGGAGAGGATCTTGGTCACGGCGCGCTCGAAGCCGAGGTCCAGCAGAACGTCCGCCTCGTCGAGGACGAGCACCTCAAAGTCGCGCCAGGAGAGCGTGCTCTGCGCGCGCTCCAAGAGGTCCTCGAGGCGGCCGGGCGTGCCGACCACCAGGTCGAGGCTCGAGCTCGTGATCTTCTCCATGTCGTTCGACACGCTCGATCCGCCCTGGAAGAGCGCCATCTGCAGGCCCGCCGCGTCCACGAAGGGCTCCGCGACCTTGGCGATCTGCGCCGCGAGCTCTCGCGTCGGGGAGATGATAATGGCCCCCCACATGCCGGGCCGCCGCCGCTTCTTGCGCCTGGCGGGCGTCGCGGCGGCGGGCGCGGCGGCGTCCTCCCCGGCGTCCCCCTCGGCGGCGTCCCGGCGCAGCAGGAGCTCCACGAGCGGCAGCACGAAGGCGAGCGTCTTACCGGAGCCCGTGCAGGCCTCCACGGCCACGTCGCAGTTGCCCAGGAACTTGGGCACCGTCGCGCTCTGCACGGGCGTCAGCCGCGTGAACCCGAGCTCGCGCTCGAGCACATCGCGCACGCGCGGCGACAGCAGCTCCATCGCGGCGGTAGAACCTTCGGGCGGCCGCGGCGCGAAGGAGTTCTGGTCCGAGGCGCGCGAGGCGAGTCGGTGGCTCGGCGCCGCCGCTCGCTGCGCGCTCAAGGCTCGCTCGCGGACGCAGAACTCGACCCGGGAAACCCTCAGTCCTCGGCCGGGCGATTCGCGAGCGCCGCTCAGCGGATGACTACGAGGAGCAGAAAAATAGGACGCAACTTTCTTCAGATTGCTATTCTAGGCCCAGGGTTCGCGGAGGAAGACTTCGACGGCCCTCGGCGCAGTCATGGTGGTATTGACATAGGAAAATATCAGCGAATGGGGCCGAGCCAGGTGGCCAGACGCGCGCAGACCTCGAGATGGAAGGGGACGATGGAATCCTGCTGGCCAAAGATGCGGACGGCCGCGAGCGCCTGCATGTCGCGCAGAACCGAGGCCGAATCAAGATTGCCGTGACAGTGCTCCACCTCGAGCAGCGGGAGCAGCGAGCGGTTGCTCAGCAGGGGCCGGCGGCCCACGAGCAGATGCGGCGGCGGCGAGCCGCGCCCCTCGGCGTTGGCGCACACGACGTCGCAAGACTGCTGGCCCTGGAGCACCTCGTCTGGGACGCGAACGTACCCGCCGCTCACGCGGCAGATGGCGTACTCCATGAGTGAGGGCTCGCCAAATCCGAGCGCAAGATGATCGAGGCTCTCGCGCCACATCTCGATGTCGGCACTCGGCGAAGCACCGGCGGATGTCACGATCGACACGCACAAGCGCACAGGTTTGTTCGAGTGGACAAGTGCGCGTCGCTGCTCGAGGAGCAGTGCCTGGGTCCGCTTGAAGAGCGCCTCGCGCAGGGCTTCTCCACGAGGCCTCGCGCAAGACACGCGCTGCACGCTCGTGCGCACGCTCATCCCTTGTTTGTCGGTCCAGCACGCTGCCAGCCAACCGGACGCGGTGTCGAGCACGTAACCTACATGGACGCACGGATCGCCCGCATTCTGCGCCATGACGATTGGCGCCGACTTGGGCCCGCGCTGCAAAAGCGCTGCCTTGGTGTACAGTCCGCAGCACATGTTGAGCATATTCCGGCGCTGCATCGCGGCAAGCGGCAGATGGAACGGCACCATCTGGAAGAGGACCTTGGACGCCTGCGTTTGTGCATCAGGGGTCTCCGCTCCCTGGGCGGCCCCGTAGTGCATGGGGGACGAGGAGCCGGCGCCACCGCTGTGCGGCCCCGGGCCCGCGTGACCGCGCCCCGAGGGCCCGCCT
>KQ758850.1:12930763-12946692 GCA_001462505.1 Aurantiochytrium sp. T66 | reverse complement strand
TCATCATCATCATCATCATCATCATCATCGTCATCGTCATCGTCAGGGTCATCATCATCGTGAAGCCTAATTTCCACGCCAAACTCTTCGAGTTCTCGGGCAGGAAATCTCCTCGCGGCCCTGGACTCGCGCGAGCACATCCCCATCTCCTCGCGCGAGAGGGCTGCGATGATCCCCCGAGCGCATCTGGTCGTGGCGTGACGACGAACTTCGACGACCGAGTCGCCGGACTCCGACCGCCAACTCGTCCCAGACCGCCAAGCCTTCGACGCGCGACCACGCCACGCCACGCCACGCCGCGCCACGCCGCGCCACGCCCCGCGGCGCCGGCCCGGGTTTATGCTGGGGAGCGCGCGGCGCGGCGCGGGTCTCTGCGCGGCGGCGGGCGGCGCAAAGCCGAGGCGGCGCGCGGGCCTGCTGGGCGCGACGATGGCGAGCCTCTTCGGCGCCGTGGCGGCGGCCAGGGCCGGGAAGATGTCGCGCGAGGGGACCACGATCAGGATCGACCCCCCCGAGGCCTGCGACGCGGTGGTCGTCATCATGCACGGCCTCGGGGACACCGCCGACGGCTTCGCCGACGTGGCGACAATGTTCTCGCCGCGGATGCCGACGACGCGCTTCATCCTGCCCACGGCGCCGACGCAGCCCGTGACGCTCAACATGGGCATGCGCATGCCCTCCTGGTACGACATTGTCGGCCTGGACGACCGCTCGAACGAGTCGTGCGAGGGCATCGCCGAGAGCATGGAGACAATCCGCGCGATCCTAGACAAGGAGCACGAAAAGGGCATCCCGTACAAACGCATGGCCCTCGCCGGCTTTAGCCAGGGCGCGGCCATGAGCCTGTACACGGGCCTGCAGCTCCCCGTGGAGAAGAAACTGGCCGGTCTGCTGGTGATGAGCGGGTATCTGGCCGGGTCGAAGGGCTTTCGGCTCACGGCCGGCCTCGAGGACACGCCCGTCCTGCACCAGCACGGCACGGCGGACCAGGTCGTGCACTTTGACATGGGCAAGAAGACGCAGAAGCGGCTCACCGAGCTCGGCGTGACCGACTACACGCTCGAGCCGTACCAGGGCATGGCGCACTCGGTGTCCCACGAGGAGCTCGCCTCGGGCCTTGCCTTTTTGCAAAAGGTGCTCGCCCCCAACGCAGGCAATGCCGCGAGCGCGAGCGCGGGCGCGGCGGCGACGCAGACGAAGGAAGTCGATGACATGTCCGTGGCCGAGCTCAAGGCCGCCATCGAGCAGGGCGGTCTCGGAACCAAGGCGGTCGGCCTCGTCGAGAAGGAGGAACTGGCCAAGCTCCTCAAGGAGAACGCCAAGGCCAAGGACGACCTCTAGGACCCTAGTCGTAGTCATAGAGAGGATAACTCAAGTAGAAGATGCTGCTGATGTTGCTGGACATGTGAAAGTCGAGCATCGCAATCATCTGCACGGGCCAAGATGCTCGCTCTTGCGGGCAACATTGCGCGAGGAGAGGGTTTAGATTCCCAGGAGACATATGTACAGGCTTACAACGTGACGCGCTCGACGAACTCCATGACGCTGTCGTAAAGGTCCCGCGAGTGGGTACACCCCGTCTCCCACTGTAGCTGGAAGCTGTGGACCTTGTTTGGGTACGCGACGAAGGAGATGTCGGCGTCGGGCGCATTGTGCTTCTTGGCTTTGGCGTAGAATTCCTCTACGCTGGGCATAAAGATCTCGGCGTCGCCGGCCGTGAGCATGAGCGGCGGCATGCCGTGCAGGTCGGAGAGAATTGGCGAGGCCAGCGGGTTTGACGCGGCGACTTTGGCCTCGGGAACGTAGGTCCGCGCGGCGCTGTTGACAATGCCGGCGGTGATGATGTCGAGGTTGGCCCGCCTGAGGCAGTACTGCGCGTCGTGGCGGAGGTCGAGCAGCGGGCTCATGATGACGGCGCCGGCCGGCATGGCCAGCTGCGCCAAGTCGGCCTGCTCGGGGGCGACCTTTGCCTTGGACGTCGGCGCTGCAGACTCTTGGTCTACGTTTGATGAAGGTGCCGGGTCTGCAGCGGACGGGCAGGTGTCGGCGCCGACGTAGGTGTGTAAGCCGTCGCGGAGCGCGATGAGCATCGCGGCGACGAGGCCGCCGCCCGCGGATTCGCCAGCGAGGACAATGTTCGAGGCGGGGACGCGGGTCGGCGCGGCGTGCCATCCAAAGGCGCGGACCGCATCGACCACGGCGGTCGGGAAGCGTGCTTCCGGGGCCAGGGCGTAATCGGGGAGGACGACGATCATGTTGAGTGGCGATGGCCGATTGAGCGCGTGTTCGCCGTAGTGCCAGCCGACGGCCTGCGAGGCGAGCATGGTGCCGCTCACGTAGCCCCCGCCGTGAAAGTGCAGGACCCACTTGAGCGGTGCCTTGACCAGGTCTGCGGCCAGAGGGGTCTTTTCGCGCCATTCGCGCGCGACCTGGCGGTCTTGGTCGGTCACCGAGAGGCCGAGACGCGTCTTCGCGTCCGGGACCAGACGTTTGGGGCAAACGGCGCGGCAGGGCACGCCGTCTGCGAGGTAGTCAAAGGTTGTATATCCGGCCTTGTCCATGGCCTTGGCGCTCGAGTACGCGATGAGCTCGAAGCCGCGCCGCATGAAGCGGTAATTTGCCTCGTCCTCGTCGGCTGCGGCCTGGAGGTATTGCGCCGCCCCGCGGACGCCGCTGTTGATGATTTCCGTCGTCCATGGGAGGCCTTCATGGACGGGCTCCCCGCCACGCCAGATGCGCCAAGCGGCCGCGCTGGCCGCGCCGCAGGTAAAGTCCCGGATGGTCCCAGCGACGAGCCAGGCGCAAGCCTCGGCCGAGCTCTGGACTCTTGCCGCGCGCCTCGCCACGAGCACCGAGGCTAGCGCCAGGACGAAGCACAGCACTTGCGTAGTTCTCGAGCTCGAGGCCATGGTCTCGAGCAGCATTCGCGCCGACTGCAATGCCGATGGAGGCTCGCAGCCAGTCTCGTGTTGGTGTTCTGCCCAAGAACCGTCGCGCGGCATTCTCGCGATGTAGGCCTCGGCCTAGGCTAGTACGAATTGATGGATGGACGACGGAAGGACGATGACCTTTGCGGGTTTAGGCTAGCTTGGCCGGGGGCACCACGATGTCGGGCGTCGAGCAGATTTTGCCAGGGCCAGGCAAGATTCGCCAGACCGTCTAACTAACTCAGGGCGGCCGTACCAGCGTGCCAGGCGTGGCTGGCCAGTTGGCACCGGCGGCAGGCTGCTCTCCGAGCTCCTGGGCCACGTGCAGGCTGCCCACACTTGGGTCGCTGTACCCCTGGTAACGGTTGACCCGCCCGACTTGGAGGCCCGCCGCCGTGCAGCCTGCGTGCGCGCGCGCGCCCTTGACTTTAGGCTTCGAGGATCGAGACCGACCGCGAGGACCTTCGTTCATTCGTGAATTCGTGGTGGCAATCTCGGAGAAGGCGGACCCTAAGTCGCCACGATGTGACCATCACGCGCGCATTGGTCCGGAGACCGACCGACCTCGTCGGTGCAGCTGCAGCGCGCGCGCTCTGCGCAAGTTGAAGGAGTTCAAGCCGTCCAGCAGGCTGCAGCAGCCAGCCGCTCTGCAGGAAGCTGCCGCGGGCTGCACGCCGATTCTCGGTCTCAAGAAGAGCCCGAAGCCAAGTCTACCTCGATGATCATGACCCGCGCGCGCACTGCGGTGCGCACAGGTCGTCCGTGGGACGTCCGTGGCAGGCTGCCAGGCTGCACGCACTCATGTCATGTCACGTCGCGACGCAGCTGCGCGCTGTCCAGCACGAAATCTGCAGCCGGGCGGGGGGCCTGTAGTACTCCTGGCACGATCGATGCGAGGCGAGCTGCAGGCTGCAGCCTGGCGACGAGGTCGGCGGCCTTTGGCCCGAGCAAGCGGTCGGAGACTCGGAGCGCAAGTTCTGCAGCGCGCGCAAGAACTCTGGACGTCACGACTCACGAAGACGACGTCGGACGTCGCGCACTGGGCCGAGAACGGGGCCCTCAAGAAGGCCGACTAGGGTCGGGTGACGGCAACAAGGTGTGGCTGGCCGCTGGCTTGGCGTGGCGTGGCGTGGCGTGGTGTCACTGTCACGTCACGTGGTGTGGCCTACAGGTTCTGGACGAGGTGCGCTGCCGTTGATCACGCCGTCGCCAAGCGGGAGGACCCGGGTACCTTGGGACTAGCGGCGCGATTCATCGCGCTCGATCCAATAAGAGATGCAAGTAGGCCAAGTAGGCCTAAGGCGTAGGCTCCTACGTATCTGCGCTTGTCCCGGCAATACTCGCGCGAGGTCGAGCTTCTCACAAGCGCGGTCACGAAGCTCTCATCGCGCTCTGCCTACGTGCAAAGTCTGGCCTCTCGGCCACGTACGTACGTACTACGACGAGCCTGCCGGTCATGCTTTGGAGGGACCATGCTCTTGCGGAGCTGCGTGCGAGTAACCTCGACGACTCTTCGAAGACGATGAGGGCAAGATGTTGCAGAGAGCTTTACGTATTTATCATTCTCCCGCTCGGCGGGCGCGGTCGAAGGCGACCTGGAGAAGCGGCCAGGATTAATAAGCACTTGGTTGTGATGAGCCTTGGCGCGGTTGATTGGCCATTTCACGCGAGTGCGAGACGCGCAAGAGATTCGAGCCACGAAAGAGCCTTTTTAATTAAAGCCACGTCGCGGCCGCCACGCTAGTGTAGGAGGATCCTGCTGGCATAGCGGTCAACAATTTGAAAGAGCGGCCCGGTTCTAGTGCGAACCGTGACGAGGAGCTGAGAGAGTTTTAGAGGCGCTTTTTCATCTCGTCCAGCTAGTGCTCCTGCGCGGCGACGTTCCTCATCTCGGCCTCGAGGTCCTTGTAGTCATTCTCGAGCTTCTTTTTGACGACACTGAGCTTGTCCTTGGCAGAGTTCAGTCTCATAAAGTCCAACTTCAAGCTTTCATGGCTAGCTTTCATCCTGCGATTGTCGTCTTCAAGACTGCGATTGGCGAGTTTGAGCCTGCGATTGTCAATCTCCTGGTCGTGAAGTGCAGACTTCAGCCAGCGCGAGATTTTCAGCCGTCAGCACGGCCACGTCCGCACTTGGCTCCTTCTTTTCGGACGCGGCAGCTTCTGCGAGCCGTAATTGCTCTTTCACCGCCGTGAGCTCGCTCTCGAGAGTGAGGACCTTTGTGTCTGCAACAGAAGGCGCACTCATTATGAAATGCAAGGCGTTGAGCCGGGCCTACAAGGCGTTGGTGCGTGCAGTCATGTCGGCCTGCAATTTAAGGAGGTGCGCCTTGTCAGCCTTTACAGTCTTGAGGCGCTCTTTCAGGCGATCGACTTCGCCCGTCTTGCTCTGAAGCTTGGTCTCGGCCTGGGAAGCCCTTTCAGATGCCTTTGCAAGTTCTTCCTGCGCGAGAGTCTGCTCGGCTTTCCTCGTGCGGTCCTGCAGCTCCCGGGCGTGCTCACGATCTCTTTCGGCGGCACGCGCGGTCGAAAGCGTGCGGCTCGTCTTTTGGTCCGGCGAGACGACGCTACCCACGAGCAATCTCTCCATCCGCGACATTGGCGTGGCGCTCTCCCACAGCGGGACCCACCGGCCCGATTTCCACTCGACTTGTTCACCAGGCGGCGGCGGGTTCGTCATGCCAGGCCACCTTGACTTCGACGATATTGTTCAGGGCCCAGTCGCCCTTCTTGACGTTGAAGCGAAAGGACTCCGGGCGGAAGTGGCGCCACCTGAACTGCGCCCCGGACTTGGCCGACGTCTTGATGTTGGCCGCAGACGGGCCAAGATCTGGTCTCGCACCTTTTGCTGCTGCTCGCATCGCTTGATTTTCTCCTCTGACGCGAACTCGTTCAACACGCGGCGGTTATTCCTGTAGACGTAGCTCGTGCGGAAGTCGCCAATCTTGGCCTGGCACCACGCCATCTTGCACGCGCATTTCGTGAAATCCGACCACGGCTGGTCCTTGGCAGGCTCGGGCGCATTTTCCGGGACGGCTTCCGCGGGGCCGGGGCCCGCCACGAGGGCCTCCGGCGTGCCCGTCATCGTCGCGCACTTGCGCGCGCGCGGCGTCGAAGTAGTAGAACTCGCAGCCTAACGACCGCTTCTTCTGCCCGAGAACTTGCGACTGGCCGGGGAACTTTACGAGCTGCGAGCCCAGGGCGCTCAAGGCCGTTGTCTGCGCGCGCAGCCCCGTGGCGCGGTCCTCCGAGCCTCGCGCGCGGCCTCGCTGAAGCCACTCTGCTCGCTCGAGTCGGAGCCGCCGCGAATGGGCCTATTCGAGATAGCCAATTCTGTGGACCGCATCTCTTGACGAGCTGGTCGCCTAGCTTGGACTCCGGCTCCTCTCCCAGTTTGTCGGTCGGAGCTTGCGCCGACGTAATCGACCAGTTGAACGAAAAGCACAACGAAGACTTGCTGATGATGAGCGATGTAAATTCGTGGCGCCCCGTGGTCTCTTTTTGGATTGCGTGCGGAGAGATTTGTTATGGACAAGAACAATGCGGATAGGTTCTGCGCGACGCTGTCTGCAATGAAGAGCCTTCGCGCGCAACTTGGCGCGCTTGCCAGTTGCGTATCGGCCGTGCAGACAAATCGGCACCACAAAGAAGATATCCATTTGGACCTGACCTGACGAAAGGAGCGAAAAGCACGTCTCCACCAGGACTACCGTACGCTTGTACCGGGTACTTAAACCCTGTAGCCAACTTGACAAGAGAGGGAAGAAAGCAAAGCCGTGTCTCTGTATTATAATCGCTTAAGCCTGGGGGGCACGCGTGTAGATCCACTGCTTCTGGTGGCGCACGACGGGCTTGATGAGGCCCTGCTCCTGAAGCTCGACAATGGCTCGCCGCGCAAGGGAGCCGTTGATCTTGAGCCGCTCCACGACGGTGGCGACGGAAATAAGCTTCATCTTGGGCACATCAGAGAGGAGCTTCTCGTACACGGGCTTCTCGAAGAGGACGGCGTTGAAGGCCTTCTCGCGGACCTTGCCCTTGGCCCACTTCTTCTTCTTGCCCTTGTTGCCGCCAGCCATAGCGGCCTTGGCCTTGGCCTCCTTCGTCTTCTGCTGCTTGACCGCCTGTACTCATCCCGCGTCATTCGCGCCTTCACGTCAGTCTTCTCAGAGTCCACATATTCCGCCATCCACCGCTCCGGCTGCGAGAACTCCGCCGACGACGACAACGACAATTTCCTCCTCCTCCTCCGCTCTCCTCGCGTCCGCGCTCCCCTCGTCCTCCTCCTTCTCCGCGTCGTCGTCCTTCTCCGCGCGCAGCGTCTCCAGCAGCCAGTCGTCGTCGTCGTCGTTGATCATGTTCAAACATCACGTCATCCCATCTCCATCTCGCCGGCGCGCTCCGCGCCGGCGCGGCGCGGGGCCGCGCGCGGCGACGGCGTGGGGGAGCGGGGCGCGCGCGCTCGCGGGGAGCGTCCACGTACCATGGTGCCGCGCGAACCGTGACGAGCGCCACAGCCTTAGAAGTCCTTCACTCGGGTCTGCTTCTTTGAGAGGCGCCTTCCCCTCGGCCCCTGCTTTCGCGCCTATCTGCGCCCCGCCACTGCGCTATTCGCATACCCCACTGTGCGCCACAATGGGCTATTCCGCGGATACACTGCACCAAACGCGCCCGCCTTCTCCCCCGCCTTTCCGCCGGCCACCAACAAGATAGACCGCTTGTATACCCTAACCCTAGGAAGAATAGACCGAGGCCGCGGCGTGCGGAACGCGAAATGAAGGGGAGCGGGAAAACGTGGAACTTGTGGAACTTGTGGAACGCAGCGGCGATGACGACTCGGAGCAGCGCGACCTCGGAGGTCGAGATGTTTGGGACTCGGAGCCGCACGCACTCAGAAGACAAGAGCGTATTGCTCGTGAACATGATCCGGCGTTTTCACGAGCGAGAATTTACGGAAAGCTGTGCTGGTGAGCGGATGTGTGCCGCGAATGAGCAAAGACTTTTCACAGGAGACTTCGCAACACTCAGCGTCAATCGACAACGCAAGGCAGCAAGAGATCAAAGGACTCTCTAACATCCAGTCGCTGACTCGCTGCGAGCTGATTAGCTGATTTGCAGCAACGCCGCGCCGCGGAGGGAAGATGCCCAGCAAAAACTCCAGATGTCCTTCTACAAGGCCAAAGCATTCCATATCGTGGTCTATCCGCTTTCTGAAATCGATGGAGTCCTGGCTTGGCAAGCGTCCGAATTCTTGGGTCCTCGAGATCCGCAAGCATCCTAAAGAAGACCTTCGGAAGGGAGGGTCGCCCCGTAAAACGCAAGGCAAGCCGGTGTGGGTTTGTCCCCGCATTGGGCGCAAAGTTGCCCGAAGACAAGATCGATCCTGCCGAGACAGATCTTCTTCTGAGGCTCGCGACGTGCGCGCGCACGCGAAGCGCGGTGGACGGCGTCTCGCGACGCGGCCCGGCACGATGTCGTACGGCGAGGTGAGTGCCTGCCGGCCGCGAGGCTTGCACACGAGGTCGGGAGGCAGTGGATGAGATGCAGAGACTGACGAAGCCGATGACGCTCCTCGTGCCCGCGTGGCGGCTTGCTTGACTTACTTTGCCGCAGCTCGTGGTCGTGCTGGGCGACATGCACATCCCGCACAGAGCGTCTGTGATCCCGGAGAGCTTTCAGAAGATGCTCATTCCGAACAAGACGCAGCACGTCCTGTGCACGGGTAACGTTTGCACGAAAGAGCAGTACGAGTTTCTGCGGACGCTGGCGCCCAGCGTGCACGTCGTTCGGGGCGACATGGACGAGGTAGGTTTGGCTATCTTTCGAAGGCGCATTACGCACGTGGCAGAGGCTGACGCGGACGGATCGGATGCAGCTCCCAACGCTTCCGGAGGACGCGGTTGTGCGCATCGGGGACTTCAAGATTGGAGTCTGCCACGGGCACCAAATCATTCCGTGGGGCGACCTCGAGAGTCTCGCGTGTTACGCACGACAGGTAGGTTGTCTGTACGAGCATCCAAGACCGGCACCCGAAGGCTGACCTGTGAACGAATGCCTCTTGGCACAGCTGGACGTCGACATCTTGATCACGGGCCACACCCATCGCAACTCTACGGTGGAGCACGGGGGAAGGTTCTTCGTGAACCCTGGGTCGATCACCGGCGCCGACAGCGGCTTTACGAGGTGCGTATTCCACTCTGCCGGGCGGGCATCACAGCGCGACGCTAACTAACGCTCCTTTCGAAAATCCGACAGGTCGGTCACGCCGAGCTTTATCTGTTTGAGCATTAAGGGCAACGTTGCGACCACGTACGTGTACGAGATGGTGGATGGCGAGGTCAAGATCCAAAAGGTCAAGTTCACCAAGTAGCCATGTGGTCGAGGTCGATCCAACGAAGCAACTGTATGTATGTACGTAGAACAACCAAGAACTTTGATCACACCAAGTGGCTCTTGTCGCAAAATCTTGCCCACCACGCCTTCGTACGCCTTTGAATTGATGAGTACGAGTACGTACCTCGTAATACCCCGGGTACGTGTACGCCTTCGCATTGATGAGTACGAGTACGTAGTACCGTACCCCGGGTATGTGTACTTGTAAAGCCTTGCGACAGCCTTGCCATGCCAAAGGCGTGCGTGCGCGTCGTTGCCACAGCATTCTTCGGCGGTGCGAAAGGTTGATCGGTCGCGGTATGTACAAGCTTCGATTCTTCATCGATTCTTCGATTCTTCTTCTTTCCGGGGCGGTCTTGTTGCAAGAAGTTGAGCTCGCCACCGGCTTGTGCACCAGCGTTTATTCATTCGGCGGCAAAGAATGCAACGAACGTCAATACGACTGCATAGAGTCGTTTCCGACAACGAACGGCGCTTGCAACAAGCCTCCGTGGTGTCGACGAAAAGATTGCAACTGTTGCACGGCTCACAGCATCTGTCGTCGCAGAGGCTCGAGAAAACGGTCAATCAAGATCGTCTCGAACGGGGATCTCTCGAGTCCAGCACGCCAACCAGGTTCGGTACCGGGGGGCAGCGCAGGCCTCGAGTGGCAAGAGCGCCGGTGAGCGCCGGTGCAGGTGAGCGAAGCTCGATAATCCAGCCCCCTTTTGAGGCCTTGCCCTTTGAAGACGTGCGAGGACTACTCGAAGGCAACAAGCGATGGCGGCTGTGCCTCTTTCCAGCCGTCGCAAGAACAAGCTCCTTGGCCGCCATTGTGCGCTTCGGTGCACGGCCGACCCACAACACGCGCGTTCTCGGCAACCGTGAGCGAAAATCTCGCGCGGTCCAGCGTCCAGCGCTCAAACCGTGGTGCGCTTCTCGTCTCTCGCGATGCGACAATGCAATGCACGGCATGCACGGCACGACAATCTCGTTCCCTTGACCCATGAGCCTCAAAAACGTCCTGCTTGGGCCCTGCGCGAAGCTCAAGATTGACCGGACCAGCAGGACTCGGAGCATCGCACGTTCGTACGTACGTAAGCGCAGGGCCAGCTGTCCGCCCCAACGCTCTCCGCACAGCACTGCTCCGCCGCGCTACGCAACGCCAGCGAGCAAGCAAGCTCGGCAGGCTTGCGCGTCCGCGCCGCCGCGACCTTCGAGGCTCGAGTTCTGCGTGCGTGGGACAGGCGTTCGCGTGGCCCGACGAACGGCGAGAGTTTTCCTCTCGCGCGAGCCGAGTGCGCGAGCAGGAATCGTCGAGGGCCTGCCTCAAGCGAAGCGTGCGTGCCAGGAGCGCGCGGCCGAGCCAGGAGCGCGCGGGCGGGCGGGCGTGGTTGTTCGTTTGGATTGAGATCTTGAGGTTTAGGCGCCAACGGTTCTGGCACGTCATAAATAAATAAATAAATAAATAAATAATGCAAAATGCACAGTGTGAAAGTGGAGGTAATGGAATGAATGAATGAACCATTTGAATGAATGAATGAAAAATGAATGAAATTGAAAAGTGAGAGACCCAAGATGGCTGCCAATAATCCTGCCTGCTGGTTGGACTTCAAGAACACGACGAAGCCGCGCCGCTTTGCCGTCAGGCTCAGGCCAGGCTCGGTCGGCTGCCCTGCCCCGCGGCCCGGCGGGCTGCCCGCGCTCGCTATTTGCTACAGACGGGGCGCGCCGGCGGCGGCGGTCGGTTCAGCGAAATCGGTCGGAGCGGTGCGCTACTGGGCTGGGCTCTCGCGTTCGTCTCCGCCACGTGTGCACAGGCAGACACGAGTTTTAGTATGTTGTTTTAGTTATTTTTAGTTATTTTTCTTTTTTCTTTTTCTTTTTCTCAGGCTCTTTCAACAAAATAAAGTGTATTTCTCCCTCACTAACCTAACCAACCTCGCGGCTCCCGCAGTAGCCGGGGGGGGGGCACCTCAGCATTCTTGATCCGAACCTCGCGAATAATAATAATAGATAGTTTCTTGTTTCTTTGATTTGCCAGGGTCAAACGCCGCCCAATAAAAGAAGCTAAAAGAAGGGTCTCAAAGGGGCGGCCTCGCGCGCGCCTTCGAGGCGAGGCACGTGGTCAGGACGTAGTAGCGCAGCGACAGGGCAGAGTGCGTGCGCGCGTGAACACATCGCGCGCGCGGCGGCGGTGTGTGCGACACGCGCGGCACGGCAGGCCCGCGGCACGGAGGTCTGTCCCGTCCGTAGGCTAGTACGTACGTACCCGGTAAACGGGTACGTACGCACGTACCCGCCCGGCGACGCCACGCGCGAGGCGAGCGCCTTTGGGCCGCGAGCCGCGCTGCGTGCGACGTCGTTCTTATGAAATGGATGAATGAATTTCTGAATGACGTCAATGCCAGTACTACGTACTACGTATACGTGCGTACGCACGCGCGCGCGCCGTCGGAGCGCCGGAATTCGGGAGCGGTGCGGGCCGCCCGGGCGGGGTGACGGGCGGACCGGGGCGGCCGGCCCGAGCTCGTGGCAGTGCGAGCGAGCGAGCGAGCGAACGGAGCGAGCGGGGCCCAGCGTCAACCATCGATGGATCAATGGATCAAATGCCGGGAACAATGCTGATGCTTCTGCTGCTGCTTCTGCAGCTGCTTCTGCTGCTGCTCCTGCTCCGATGAGGCACGGCTGCGTGAGTGAGCGAGCGAGAGAGTGACGCGCGCACTGCCAAAACCGGCGCGAAGCCTGGACTGCGCGCGAGCTCCGGCCCCGGGCCGTTCGCGAGGCGTCACCTTCGCGTGGGTTTTGGCGGCTTGCCCAGTTGCTTTGCCTTGCCTTGCCTTGCCTTGCCTTCAATAAGCGCTCTTTCAAAGTCTTCTTCTTCTTTTTCTTCAAGTTGCTTGGATTTTAATAAACCCCACGGAAGGAGGGACTCCGGAGGAAGGAGATGGGCCCCGAGGAGAGGCCCCCAACCGACCGACCGCAAGGGCGCACTGGGACGGACCCCTGGCAGGCGCCGCGCCGCGGCCCGCCATCGTGATTCCCGGCCGCCCGGCCGGCCGGCCATCTTGGGCATCTCCCGACGTCCGGGGATCGGATCGCACGCGTGGATGCATCATCGATTCATCGATTCATCGAGCGAGCGATCGAGCGAGACGTCCGTATCATAATACGTTTACTGGCCTATGTAGTGTATAACAAGGCGTCCGTCGCTTTGGCTCGTTTGGGCTCGTGAAAGACCCGCGGTTGGTTGAAATCATTTGAACGTACGAACGAACGAACGGAGAAACAAACGGTTGGTTGAGCCGAGCCCGGGCCGCGCCGCGCCGCTGCGAGCATTTTGACGCCTGAGGGCGGGCCTGGCGCCGCTGGCCGGGGCGCGGCGAGGGCCTGCACGCCTGCACTGCACTGCGTGCCCTTCATTCAACGAAATAGGCCCGCCGCGCGTGATCACACCCCAGGCAAATTTTGAGCGATGTGTTTGCAGTGCAGTGCATTGAGGCCACGTCATTCTTCCAGCGCAGCCCCACGTCGTCCTGCTGGCTGATATAAACAGCAATCTCTGCCCGCGCAGGCCAGGCAAAGAAAGGACTTGCCCGGTGATGCTGCACTGACGCGCGAGCTCTTCGCGCGGGCCGGCGGGGCCGCGCAGCGGGCCAGCGACCAAAGGTCCTGACGAAGCCGCCGTCCATCATATCATAGTTTAGGACAGGCCAAAAGGCCAAAATTCAAATGCAAATTTCAAATTCAATCAATTCAAATTCAAATTCGATTGGATTCAAATTTCCTTTCCCCTCTAACCTAACCTAACCTAATCACAAGTTCCAGTGCAGCATGTGCACGCGCGGCCCGCCTTTGCAACTAAGTTTTGTGATTGACCCCCGGTGCAGCCAGCAGCAGCCAAGACGATCGCGCGCGCGTCCGAGACTCCGAGTCCCGCGACTCCCGCCCGCCTGTCTGGCGCTGCGAACGACTTGCACCGCTGGCCGGCCGGAGCGCGGGGGGCCGGGAATCTCCCACTGCCAGAGTCGATCTCAGACTGGGTTTGGCGACCAAGCTTTACCTTCAAGTTGCCTCGCCTCGCGGCGCCTCGCCCTACCCCCCTGTGATCGGCGCTGCGATCCCCAGGACATCGGACCTGATAAAAGCATTTAACCCGTAGGCAGTCCTGGGCACGCTCGAAACTCGGGTTCGGAAAAGACTCTGCACGCGTGCGCCAGCGAAAAAGATCATTGTCGATTCGTTTCGTTTGTCTGATCATTCGTGCGTGCTGGGTCACAGGCGAGGAAACCCGAATCATGCGGCGATCGATCGAGACAAACAATTCTGGCGGCGGCAGCGTCGACGTCGATCCTAATAGTCGGGTCGTCGTTTCCTGTCACGTCGTCGGTGATCGATGAGCTCCAAGAAAACTGATGACTCGTCGATCATTCAAGATTAGTCGAACGATCGATCATCGATCAATCACGTGATTTGCGCCACGAGGTTCGCAAAATTAACCCCCCCGGACGTCGGAAGGCCTGAACACGTGACGTGGCGCCTCCCCGTACGTACCTTTGTACGTACGTAAAGTCTCGGCTGCCTTGATGATGATCGATAGCCAGGCCAAATAGTCGCGCTCACAGGTGCCTGCGTCGAGCGCCACATTGGCGCACGTGCCCTTGACTCCTTCCTTCCTCGGAAGCGGCGCCGCGGCCGCGCCGAGCAGCAGGCGAGCGAAGCCACGCCAGCCGACTTCACTGTCAGGGCGAGGTCAGGTAGGTCCGCCTGCCTCTCCGATAGCCCGCGACCGCAGCGCGCGCAGTCGCCGCCGGCGCGGCCCCTCGTAGCATCTCCGCGTAGCCCGCGCTAGCTAAGGGGCAACCTCGACAATACTGGCACCCGCAGCGGCCGTGCGGGGCCCTACGAAGTTGCTAGCCGCAGCGATCTCAGCTTTGGCGCCCACATGCCCCACACCTAGAGCTGAGCTTGGCACTGCATCGAGATCTTCGACCGGACAATCTGACCTTGCGCGACCCCATTGCGCGCTCGGGTCCACGCGGCATGGCGCAGGCTGGCATGGCGCAGGCTGGCGCGCCGCAACGCGCGTTGCGATGCGAATGAAGTTTCTTAGCCCAACGTCTTCGATGATCGATCGAAGGCTTCGTCTCCGACGACCGACGGATCTGCTGACCCGACATTCGTCGTTCGGCATTCGTCGGAGGCAAGACGCTCTCTCGTTCGATGCGGGCGGAGGCGCATCTGTCAGGATCAACATCGTCCGCTAATCAATCAATCAATCAATCAATCAATCAATCAATCAATCAATCAATCTGATGCCAGAGCGACGACTCAGAACGCGATCTTGTGCAAGTTCTCAGTGTGCATGGGCAGCATGGCGGCCCGGTCCAAGTCTTGGCCGGCGAGGAAGCCTCCCGGCTCGGCTCGCCGCGCGCCGAGGGGCCGAGGGCGCGGTGCGGACACGAACCGACCGCGAAGGCCAAAGGCCCTTCGAAGGTGCCGATGCGAGTGGCGCGAACGCCGAGGCAGGCCTCTCGTGTGGACCCCGCACCTGGGCCCGATGTGGGACCGCTGTGTGCGGGGGCGGCCCCATATTGCCCGCTCGTAGCTTGCCCCTTTCCCCGCAGACGAAGCCTGATACACGAACGCTTGGGAAGATCGTCAGTGGGGACTCCGGCGCGGCGTCCGGCCGGCCGTGCGGTGCGAGGGGCTTAGGCGCGAAGATGCTCGCTCGCGCGCTCGCTCGCTCGCTCGCGCTCGCTTGAGGCGGCTTGAGCCGCGCGGGGAAGACGAAGCTGGCGGCTCGGTCGGCAAGGAACGCTCGCGATGATGCGAACGTGGGCCAAGTCTTCTGCCCGAACGGGGGCTTCGATTTCGTCTCCCGTGCACATGGACCCGAGTTCTGTGGTGATAACTAGGCTAGCCTACTAGCTAGCTTGCTATAGTTCAATGGAGGGTGCCCGCCGCCACTGAGCATTCGATCGATCGATTATCGATCGCTCGTCGAGCAGCCGCGTCGCGGCGCTGCAGCGCGCGGCCCGGGCTGGCTGATCTGGTCTGACTAGCGCGCTGGTGGAGCTCTCCAGCCGGTTTGGCACGAGCTTTTTGTTTGCGGGCATGGATCTCTCTTCGCGTGGCGCGCGCGTGCGCACGCGAAGAGCGCATGGCCACATTGCATTGCATTGCATTGCATTGCCACTGGCCGCGAGCAGGCAGCCCAAAGCTACCTGCGAGAGGGGCCACAAAGGGCAGGTCCCCGAAGCAGCACCGCAGCCGAAGCAGGCCGGGGCTCGCCCCCCTTAGTTCCCGCCCGCAGCCCCGCGGCGCTCCTTCCAGCTCCTTCTCTCGAGACCCGCGCGCGCCGTTCTGCCGCCCCTGCTCGCTCGCTCGGTCTTCAGCCTCTCCAACCCGGTCGACCGCCGCCCGGCTTCCCGGCAGCCTGCACCCTGCTGGCTCGCAGCGGCAGCGGGCCGGCCGGCCGGCCGGCCTGCGCTCCACTCGCGGGCAGCGCAGCCACCAGCCTCGCGCCGCGCGGCCTTGCGTCCAGCGCCGCCACTGGCCCGGGGCGAAGGAAAAATCCGCGGAGCGCGAGAGCTTCTTTCTTTTGCGCAAATAATAATATGGCGGGTCCGAA
>KQ758850.1:12902247-12913323 GCA_001462505.1 Aurantiochytrium sp. T66 | reverse complement strand
GCCTTTGCCGGATCTGGCAATCTCCACGGCGATACGATCTCCCTTCGCGCGGTCCGCACCAAGCTCATGCCGTCTTGAGCAGGGTTGTCACTGTAAGCCAGCTGCTCTTCTAGGCGACAGTTCTCTGTCGCGAAGGTGCAAAGGCACAGAACCAGCACGAGGGCTTCGCGTGGCGCTCGCCGGGGTGGAAGCTACGCTTGCGGCTGACGAAGCGGCTCGCAGCGGCGAGGGCGCCCTCAAAATGCATGCCGACGACTCCTTGTACGATCAGATCGGCGCGCGAACTTCATATCGACAGCTCAGCTAGCCCTGCGTGCGGGCGCGGACTACCTGGAAATCTTTGTCCTGGAACTCTTCGTCGATCGTGCGCTCGTTTGATAAGGTGCGCCGGCGCAGACGATGCAAGCGCCTTGCACCTGTGAAATTTCGCACTGCGATCTGGGCTGCGAGACTTTGTGGACAGAGCGTGGCAAGGCCGCAGCGGCACGGCGCGGCGCAGGTCGCAGCAAATGCCAAGATAGAGTTCGCGTGGGAATCCCGCGATTCGCTTTTGACGTGATTCGCAAAGGTCAATGGCTTGCTGGCGACCAAGGACTCGCGTGGCCTTTGCACGTGGCAGCTGTGATCCACCTCGTGCGGCAGCAGCTCAAGATGGTGGAACCAAGAGCAGGGCCGCTCTGTCGAAAGACGAGCGCGTCAAGGTATTTGGCAGCATTTGCGAGAACCCGTCGAGTGGGACGCAATCGCACTCCGTCGCAGAGCGTAGCACCCGTGTCCGGCCGACGTGCGCCAGCGAAGCGAAGGCGTACCACCGGCGCAGAACCCGCGACACGGCTCCCAGTAGCATATCTCCTCGACGCTGACCTGGGCTTGTCGATTGCGCCGACACAGGCGGAGACCGGATCAGCCGAGAGGGCCCTCTTCCACATTGGTTGCGCGCATGCTCCAATTTCACGCCGAGCCCCCGTGCGTGGCAGTCTTTGCAAAGCTTCTGTTGGCCGAGGTCGTTCCCCAAAGCCGCCCCGAGGACGAGCTCGAGGCGGGCTGTACACGTTTCCGAGGAAGTGGACGCTCCAAAGCCGCCGAGTAAACTGAAAAACTCGGCGCGAGACCTAAGATCTCCAAAATCCCTGCGTATTGCGAGCATCATCTCAGCGAGGTGTTGGCGCAGGCGTCGCGAAGCGTGGTTGCCGGCATTGCTTGTAAGGCGACCAGCGCACGTTGAGCTGTATTCAAAGATCTAGGCGACCGGTGGCAAAGCGCGGCGCGAGGCCTGATGCAGGCCCGCGCACGGAGCGGGTCTGATTCCGCGCATCGCACTCATCGCATTCTCCGACCTTGGGAAGCTCGAAAATCTGGGAGGTTCGCAATCCGGACCAACCCGATCTGTATACAGCGCATTTGCGCACAGCCCAGCTCTGCGCACAGTGCGAGATCCTGAGGGCCGGGTAGTCCTTCTCGGAATCCCTGGGAGGTCTAAGCAGGCCTAGGCCCGGTCCTAGGCCCAGGCTAGGCTGTCTTCGCGCGGAGCCAGAGGACAGCAAGGCGATCGACATCCATGCCTGCCGTCGATTGTGGGCTCGCACGCTCACAACATGCGATCTGAGGCTCAGCGAGCTCGGGCTCGGCGACCTCGGGCGCGTCTCAGCGGCGGCCGTCGCAGGGGCGGCCGTCGCAGGGGCGGCCGTCTCATCGGCCGCCAACCCCGCCGGTAACGCGCACCTGTTCGACTTGGCAAACAGTACGTATATATAGCGCGCGAAGGGCACGGCTGTTGTCGCAGTGGTCATCACGTGGCGCCCTTGTGCCACTGGTAGTAACTGCGATGATCTGGCAATGTCCGGGGTTCGATTCCCTGGCAGCGCCGGAAAAAAAAGGTGAACGTTTCCTTAGCTGGGCTGCTGAGCAGAGTAATGAAGGCATTGACGCCTTTCCCAGCGGAGGAGACATTACCTTTTTGCATTTTGGCAGGCTGGCAGGCGGACGGCGTGCCCGCGCTCGCAGGCGAGCGGGCTGCGGACGCGGCATCACCTGCGCTAGCTTTTTGTTGTGCTCCCGACACATCTCGCGCTCACCTCAGGCGACCGTCATCTACGGATAGTTGGACGAGAATCCTGGATGGCGCGAGCCTTTGCCGGATCTGGCAATCTCCACGGCGATACGATCTTACTTCGCGCGGTTTGCACCAAGCTCATGTCGTCTTGAGCAGGGTTTGCTCTACGCCAGCCGCTCTTCTAGGTGAGAGTAGGCATGAGGCAGAGCTGCGCGCGGAGCGGACCTGATTTCGCGCATCGCGCTCATCGCATATCCAAGTTCGGAAACTTCGCAAACCTGGGCATCAACCAACACGAGGGCTTCGAGTGGCGCTCGCCGGGATGGAATCTACGCTTGCGGCTGACGAAGCGGCTCGCAGCGGCAAGGGCGCCCTCAAAATGCATGCCGACGACGATCAGTACGGCGTGCGAACTTCATATCGACAGCTCAGCTAGCCCTGCGCGCGAGCTCGGGCGCGGACTCCCTGGAGATCTTCGTCGAACGTGCGCTTGACAAGGCGCTCCGGTCCAGTCAATGCAAACGCCTTGCACCAGCGAGGGCTCGCTCTGCGGTCTGCGCTGCGAGACTTTGTGGACAGAGCGTGCGAGTCCCGCAGCGGAAAGACGCGGTGCAGGTCGCAGCCGGGGCGGGGAAGGGGGGGGGGGGGCTCCTCGGAATCACTGGGAGGTCTAAGCCGGTCTAGGCCCTGGCCCAGCCCTAGGCCCATACCGTCTTCGCGCGGAGCCAG
This sequence comes from Aurantiochytrium sp. T66, assembly GCA_001462505.1. Taxonomy (NCBI): domain Eukaryota; class Bigyra; order Thraustochytrida; family Thraustochytriidae; genus Aurantiochytrium; species Aurantiochytrium sp. T66. The sequence goes on along the minus strand of KQ758850.1, from coordinate 12,910,541 downwards.
AGGAAGGCAAGTGGATCGACATCCATGCCCGTCTTTTATCGCTGGCTCGCACGCTCAGCGCCCGCGATCTCAGGCGCAGCGACCTCAGGCGCGTCTCAGCGGCGGCCGTCGCAGGGGCGGCCGTCTCACCGGCCAACTCCGCCGGTAACGCGCAACTGCTCGACTTGGCGAACAGTACGTATATATAGCGCGCGAAGGGCACGGCTGTTGTCGCAGTGGTCATCACGTGGTGCTCTTGTGCCACTGGTAGTCACTGCGATGATCTGGCAATGTTCGGGGCTCGATTCCCTGGCAGCGCCGGAAAAAAAAGGTTAACGTTTCCTTAGCTGGGCTGCTTAGCAGAGTAATGAAGGCATTGACGCCTTTCCCAGCGGAGGAGACATTACCTTTTTGCTTTTTGGGCAGGCGAGCGGGCTGCGGACGCGGCATCGTCTGCGCTAGCTTTTTCTTGCGCTCCCAACCCAGCTCGCGCTCACCTCAGGCGACCATCAACTGCGGACGTAGTTGGACGAGACTTCTGGATGGCGCGAGCCTTTGCCGGATCTGGCAATCTCCGACAGCAATCTTCTTCGCGCGGTTCACGAGTTGGACATCAGAAGTCCGTGCAGGGTCTGACGCCCGCGAGCACTTTTCCTGCTTGGGTGGTTGACCTCTTTGTCGTCGCTCTCACGCAAGTTCGTCGAGCAAGGTTTGCAGTAGAGTTCGGGGCCGGGGTTCCTAGCAGCGTCTTCGGCGCGGCATTGGAAGGGATTTTAGAGGCAGCGCCAGGGTACGACGCGCCGCCGGATGAGTTTGGCGGCGCGGATGAGTGTGGGGTTGAGATTTGGGCGCAGACTGGCAGTGAGCGTCCTTGTCTTGCTTTTTTGACGATTGCAATGTCGGTAGGAGGACTCCCGTTTACACGTTACTTGCATCCGGAGGTTCCGAAGTCCTGAGCGGCCCTTTATCGTACGCACAGGCGCCACTTTGCCCCCTTGCTTGGCCTGATCGTGCGCGCCATGGATACTTTGCCTATCCGGGTACGTACAAGTGCCCACAGTTTGAGCTTGATCACTTTGAGCTTGATCTTTTCGACACTACGCAGGAGATCGGTGTGCGCGTGTTCTAGCTAGACCGAAGTCACTCGTGATGGAGAGGAGGACCAGGGCGGCAATTCTGCTTGGTCATGTAGTACAAGCGCAGTTGCCTCATCATTCGAATGAATCCGCGAAACCAGCTTGCCTTTAAAATCCGCCCGCGTTCAATGCGCTCCCGAGCTTAAGTTTTTCAAGCTGATCGTGCCGCCTTCCTCGTCGAGCTGGCGCGGGATTTTCTGAGTTTCATCTCTGACCTTCCACCGGCGAGCCTCCTCTGGGCCCCAAATCCGCTGCACATATGCAAAGCTGCGGGCGGGGAGTCTTCCGCGTCCCTGGCGATGTGAACGTGACTATGACCTGCTGCTGCTGCTGCTGCTGCTGCTGTTGCTTCTGCTGGTGATGATGATGAAACGACGATGATGATGACGATGCTGCTCAGAATCCTGCTGCTAGCAATGCTGATGATGGCGGTCGTCTCGGGTGACCTTTCCGCGACCGCCGAGCCTCTTCTGCCCCCCAAGCCACTACAGATCTGCAAAGCAAGGAGCAAGGAGCCCTCGACGTCCTTGACGATCTAATCGTGGCGCGGCTGCCTGCGCAAATGTCGTCGCGGATCCCGCACGCGGCCATGAGCATGGTCATGATCGTGATGGCGCCTGAGACTGCCAGTGCTGGAATGAGCTCGTCGAGATCGCCACTCGCCAACCGCGTGCAGTCTCCAGCGAGCGAGAAGACCGTGACCTGGGCCGATATCGACGTTAAGCACATCAAGCACGTCAAGCACGTCGAGCCGAGCTGCTGCCAGGTCATTGCGGAGGTCCTCGTCGGTGAAGATCGGTGAAGATCTGAGAGGATCTCGCCAGGGTTGGCGAGGATCTCGTTGTCAGTAGGGCTATCGACGAGCCATCGTTGTCTGGCTCAAAGTCGGTCCACTGTCGTCGTCGTCGAGGCTGCCTGCTGCCACCGTCGCCGGTGCCGCCGGTCTCGCCGTTGCCGAGGTCTCGAGGTCGTCGTCGAAGTTCGGGCTCTGCCGGGTACCACCATTCGCACCACCATACCAAGATCTTCGGCCAGGACGCGGCGCGCGGCGGCGCGCGGCGGCTCGCGCGAGGGCGCCGGCCCCTCGAGCCCCGCGCGCGGACGCGCGGTCGGCGCCGCCGGCGCGCTCGCGGCGCCGCGCCATGACGCAAGAAGATCAGGTCGCGCCCGTGGACGGCGCGACGCTGCTGGTCACCGGCGTGCTGGGCGTGCTGTTGCTCGTGTACCTGCTGCACGTCTCGACGCGCGGGCTCGGCGGGCCGGCCAGCGCGGCGGACCTGCTCGCGGTGCTGCGCCAGGGTGCGCGGGACCCACGCAGAGCGCAGGAGCTGCGCGAGCAGGCGCTGAGGGAGGCCGCCGAAGAGGACCTCCACGCCGATGACGAGGACGACGGCCTTGGCGAGGATAACCTTCTGGGAAACGACGACGAAGTCGATGACGACGACGACGACGACGATGTTGAGGTTGATGACGCAGACCTCAACGACCGGGGCGCCGCAGGTCCGGAAGAGCCCGACTTCGAGAACATGAGCGAGAAGCAGATGCAAAAGGCATTGCGCAAGCGGCGCAAGCGCGAGGAAAAGCTCGCGCGGCAAGAGTGGCTTCGGGAGCGGGAACGCAGGCGGCAAGCCGAGCGCGAGGCCTACCTCGCGCGGCAAAAGGAGCGCGACGAAGAGAGGGAACTCGAACAGGCCGCACAGCGCGAGGCGCTCGAAGAAAAGCTCAAGGAGGACGAGGCCCTGTACAAGCGGTGGCGTGGGGCGATCTCGATTGAGGCTAGGGGCCAGGACGCCGACGAGGCCAACGATGAGACCGCTAGCGCGCTCATCAATTACGTCAAGCTCCACAAGGTGGTGCGGCTCGAGGAGATGGCCGCCGACCTAGGTCTCCGGACGCTTGACGCCAAGGAGCGGCTCGAGTCGCTCGAGTCGCAGGGCCGTCTTGCCGGGGTCTTTGATGACCGCGGCAAGTTCGTTCACGTCACGCAGGACGAGCTCGATGCTATTGCTAGCTATATCCGGAAGCGGGGCCGCGTGAGCATCCGGGATCTTGCGCAAGCCCAGCTCGTGGCAACCTCTGCGGCGCAGGCCTCGTGAGCGCTCAGCGCGTTCTTGCGAGGTCAAGGCGTTCGCGCGCCATCCAAGAGGCGCGCGGCCGATCGCGCGCGCTTTCCTTACAGAAGTGTGCTTGTATAAAATCTTAACGACGCGGTGTTTGCCTGGTTCGCTTGCGGCCGTGCGGATCGCGCTGCCGTTATCGATTCGACAAGATCGACGACATGCGCTCGTAAGCCTGGATCTTGCGCTGCCACACCACGTACAAAGAGGCCGCGGCGCCAGCAGCCATGCACACCTCAAAGTACATGACCTCGCTCGTGTCAAATCCGGGCGGGTCGCACGCGAAGAAGACGTTCACCGTCTCGGAGGCGGGCCCGCACGCCTCGGCGGTTAACGTCCCAGATGACACTGACGAGGTCCCCGATGTTGACGAAGAACCGTCTGCGCCGGGCGAGGAGGCGTCGCCGCCGCCGCTCGCGACGCTGCAGCCCTCGGGCCTCTTCCTCGCGACCACGCAGCTGTACTCCTGCTTGAAGCCGGTGCCCAGGCACGTCGGGTCGGTCGCGGCCCACTTGATCTCCTCCGCGGAGCACCGGTCGCAGGAGCCGAGGGCCACGCAGTTCGACCGCGGGGCCTTGTGCGCCGTCGCGCCGCGCCCCGCGCGCCGCGCCCCGCCGCGCACGAGGGCCGACCCGTCGGGCGCGACCTCCTCCTCGCCGACGGCGCCCCGTGCCATCAAGACGACCGCCGCCAGCAGCGCCAGCGCGGCGGCCGCCAGAGCCCGCGCGCGTCCCGCCCGCATCCCGACCCGCGCCTCGTCCGCGCGCCGCTGCTGCGCTGCTGCAGGCTGCCGGCGCGCGGTCGGTTCTGGTTCGCCTTCGTCGGCGGCGCCTTCTACTCTCGACGACGACGACGACGACGACGACGACGACGACGACGAGACTCGAGAGAAGCGGAGCACGTCGATTATCGTACATCGTCATCAGAGGCACGATAGACATCGTCTCGATGGACTCGTCCGTGGACATATCGACGAAGCATCATCATGATAAACACAACCTGAGTCACGAGACGAGACGATCGCGGCTTCTACGACGTGCATCTCGTGTCGATACTTCGTACGTGCACGTACGTAGTACCGGGCGTACCCTCTGGTACGCCTACCCTGAGCTCCGGGTACCCGGCGGTGCTACGTACCCGGTACGTACGTAAGCGGAGTCACGCTCAAGCTCAGGCGTCCACGCTCAGGTTACGTAGTACGTACCCGGAACGTCCGGCCGGGTGGTAGCCAAGCGTAAGCCAGGAGTCAGGACTCGGATGGTCACCACCCCGACGATCTAGACCTGGGTCACCGCTGCAGCCTGCACGTCGCCTGAACGACGAATACCTCCGGCTGGCGGCTGGCAGTGGCCCAGCTCGAGATTTCTGGCCCACGATCATGAAAGCGGCGTTCGTGACCCCGTCTTCGTTGATCTCGTCGCTCATGACAGGACTCGGACGCGGCCCTCGGGTCTCGTCGGCCCCAGGATGATGATGATGATGATGGTGGTGATGGTGTCCGCGATCTTCACGTTGTCCTCGGCGCGGTGGCCCGCTCCAGGCCTCTACAGGCTTGGCGCGACCGCGTGCGTGTGCGTGCTCGTGTCGACCGCGTGGAGATCGTGCCCAGAACGCGGCGCCGGTCTCGATCCCGGCGATCCCGGACTCCGAGGAGGTCGTAAAACCGGACGTGCAGCTCATGCAGGATCCAGACCCCGACCGACCGCCGGACTCGAAAGCAACCCCGCGGCGAGCGAGCGCGGGCCCGGCGCGCGGCAGACCTCCTCGCCCGCGCCCTAAGGACCGGTGACCGCGCGGCCTTCAAGTTCGATCGCGGCATCCCAGGAGCGGAGCGAACCGCGCGCGGCCGCGACCGCGACCTCGGCCGCGACCGCGACGGCGACCACGGGCGCGAGCACGAGGAGAAGCACGAGGAGAAGCACGAGCGCGGTTAATAGCTTGAGCTCCAGCACGAAGTTGAGCACGAAGTTGAGCACGACCTCGAGCACGTGCACGAAGAGGTCGAGTACAATTGCGAGCGCGAAGAAGGCGAGCGCGAAGAAGGCGAGCGCGAGGAAGTCAAGCACGAGGTCGAGCACGAACAAGTCGAGCACAATCGAGAACACGGGCTGCAGCGACGCGAAGATGACGACGATGGACGTGACGCAGATGCTGCGCGAGATAAACCCCGACGTGGACGAGAGCGCCGTGGCGTACCTGGAGGAGGTCGCCGGCTCGGGCGACGCCGGAGCGGACGACATCCGGGAGATGATTGAAGGCATCGTGGAGCGGGACCTGGCGAATACCGAGTTCGACAAGCTGTACAAGAGCCTGACCGGGCGGCAAAACGTCGACGACGGAAACAGCAATAACAACAGCGCGCTCCTGGAGCTCACGAAGGAGCAGCTCCGCAAGATCCAGACGCTCGAGGACTCGGCCGCGGCCGAACCAGCGAGCGCGACCGCAGAGGCTGCCGAGGACGAGGAGCCCAAGACGAAGTCGGGCAAGAAGAAGGCGAAGAAGGCCAAGTCCGGCAAGTCGCTCGCCCAGCGCAACGCCGAGGAGCGCGCGCGAGAGACGGCCGCCCGCGCAGAAGAGCTCAAGGCCAAGGACGGCGAGTTCCAGACGAAGCGGTTTGAGCGCTTCCACAAAACATGGATGGGCTGGGACCACTGGAAAGTGCACGACCACGCCATGGCTGCAGCTGTCGAAGAGCTCGAGGACGACGACTACAGCTCGGCATGGCTCGAGTGCCTGCGGCTCGGGATCCCGTGGGGCGGCCGCGGCGCCGGCGGCCGCGGCATCATGCGCATGACCGGGCAGTCGAGAGACATTCACCTGCCCAACGTCACCATGGCCCGCGGCAAGAATCAGCTCTTGTACAACGCCACGCTCAAACTCATCTACGGCCGGCGGTATGCGCTCGCCGGCTCGAACGGGTGCGGCAAGACCACGCTTTTTCGACGCATCGCCACCGGCGCGCTGCCGGGCTTTCCGCCGTACCTGCGCGTGCAGTACGTCGAGCAGGAGCTCAAGGGCACCGACATGAAGCCACTCGAGTACGTCGTCAAGTACGACTTTGAGCGGACGCGGCTCATGCAAGAGGAGGAGACCCTGCTCGAGGGCATGGAAGACGAGTCGAGGTCGGCCGAGGACGTCCTCAATTCGCAGCAGCGGCTGCAAGAGGTGTACGAGCGCCTCGAGGCCATCAGCGCCTGGGACGCGGAAGCGCGCGCCGAGACTGCGCTCCGGGAACTCGGCTTCACGGATGCCCTACTAAACAAGACGACAAATGAGCTCTCCGGGGGGTGGCGCATGCGCGTGGCCCTCTGCGGCACGCTCTTCATGAAGCCCGACGTCTTGCTTCTCGACGAGCCGACCAACCACCTCGATGCACTCGGTGTGGAGTGGCTGCGCCAATACCTGAATGACCGGACAAAGTTCGAAGGCACGCTGCTCTTCGTCTCGCACGACCGCGCCTTCATGAACGCCGTGGCCGACGAGCTGATTGTGCTGCGTCACAAACAGTTTGCCTACTTCAACGGAACCTACGGCGAGTACCGCGAGATGCTCGAGCAAAAGCGCGCCATGCAGGCCAACAAGCTCCAGGCGCAGCAAAAAAAAAAGGACCACCTCCAGGACTACATTGCCTCACAGCAGCGCGCCTCGCGCGACCGCAAGTCCAAGGGCGGGGACGTCAAGAAGCAGAAGCAGATTGCCTCCAAGAAGAAGCAGATTGAAAAGATCGATCGCATGGGCCTCGGCCGCGAGGACGGCAAGAAGTGGAAGCAGTCGTACGACTGCGAGGGCCTCCCCAGCGCGCTCGATTTCGACGAGCGGCCGCTCAACTTCAACTTTCCCGCCTGCGCCGCGGGGCCCGGCAAGTCTGACGAGATCCTCGTGCAGCTCGACGATGTGTGCTACGGATGGCCCGGCCAGCCTGACCTCGTGCAAAAGTTCACCGCTCAGATCCCCGCCACGGCCCGCATCGGCATCCTCGGCCAGAACGGCGTCGGAAAGAGTTCGCTCGTCAAGCTCCTCCTGCAGCAGCCTGGGTCTGTGGAGTTGCGCAGCGGGCCCGCCTCCATCTCGCTTGCCGTGGCTTCGGACAAAATCAGCGTCTTTGAGCAGAACATGATCAACGCCCTGCCCGAGAGCGACGACACGACGCCCGCCGACCTCATCCTTGGGCTACCGCGCGGGCCCCTCACTGTAGACTGCCAGACCGTCGAGCAGGCGCGCGAATACTTGGGCGGATTTGGGCTGACCGGCGACCTGGCCACGCAGCCGATCCGCACGCTTTCGGGCGGCCAAAAGAGCAGACTCTGCATCGCCCGCGAGGCGTACCAGCGGAACCGCCTCTGGGTCATGGACGAGATCGAGTCGCATCTCGACATCTCGTCCATTGAGCGCCTGCAGGAGGGCATTGGCAAGTATGACGGCGCCGTCATTATCGTTTCGCACGACCGCGCGTTTCTGGCCGAAAGTTGCGACACGCTTTGGGTTTTTGACAGTAAGACGAAGACCATTCAGGTCAAGCCTGCTCCCGAGCCCGCGGATGTCCTTCGCATTTACGAAGACTTTTTGGTGCGGAATATGCAGCGCGCGCGGTGATCATCGCGCGCGTGAAGTGAAACATAGGGCAATAAGTATGGTAAAGTACACGCCGGGCAGCACAGCTCTGCTGCCCTGAGGGACCATATTGTATCAGGGGTGCTCAGCTATCGCAGCATGATGGCCCCGAGCTCTGCAAGCCACACGAGGGCCTTCTGGCCTTCGGGAGTCAGCATGAACGAATCGGGGCCCCACAGCGTTGTGCCTCCGGAGCTTGCCGATGACGAAGTCGTGCCTGCGCTCGGGGCCTGCGTTGGCGCATCACTCGTGTCGATCGAGGGCCCTGCGCTTGGTTGCATCGTTGTGCCCGAAGCGGTGGGCGCTTTGCTGGGACTTAACGTCGGAAATGAGGTCGGATGCTGCGAAGGCCTGGACGTCGGGTACGCCGATGGCTGTGGCGTCGATGAGCTCGTCGGACTCGATGTTGGAAATGATGTCGGGTAGCCCGTTGGCCTGGACGTCGGGAATA